>CM034703.1:308718829-308729372 GCA_020142125.1 Phrynosoma platyrhinos
TTAAGAAAACAAAAATAATGACCACAGATGATTTACATATCTTTAAAGGCAATAAAGACACTGAGGTGATAAAAGATTTCCAATACTTTGCTTCAGTCATCAATCAAAATGGAAACTGCAGTCAAGAAAACAAAAGACTAGGACATGAAAGGGCAGTTTTGGAGGAACTAGGCAAGATCCTAAAGTGTAAAGATGTATCATTAAGTGCTAAATTTAGGATGGTCCTTGTCATTGTCTTTCAAATGTATGTATGGTTATGAAAGTTGAAAGGGAGAAAATGAACTAATTTGAAATGTGGTGCTGGAGAAAAGTTCTACAGATACTGTGGACTGCTAAAAAGACAAATAAATGGGCCCTACAGCAAATCAAGCCTGAACTCTCCCTAGAAGCCAAGGAGACTAAGCTGAAACTGTGATACTTTGGATATGAGAAGACATGCCTCCCTAGAAAAGACAATAATGCTTGGCAAAATAGAAGGCAGTAGGAAAAAAGAAAAACCACACTACAGGTGGATAGACTCAATCAAAGAAGCCACAGTTCTGAGTTTACAAGAACTGGGCAAGGTGACTCATTCATAGGGTTGCTATAAGTCAAAGGTGACTTGATATTAGTTAACAAAAGGTAACTAAACTTACAAGCATGAGTGCCAAGTGTTAAAACTGGAGTGACATCAACATATTTTTCACATAGTGTTTAATCTCATATCTATACTCTCTTATGTCATCTATTTATGTCATAGCATATAATTTTAGACTCACCACTCTTGCAACTCTTGAAAATAAACTGTGTTTTTGCCATTAGCATATTTTACTGTCATAGCACTTTGACTATATGTATCTGAATAAGAGTCTTATTTTCATTGAGTTTTCAGAAATCTCTTGTCTTGAGTCTGTGATCCTAAAAAAATGCTGTATCTTTACTTTTAAAAGCTAACATTAAGGGCAAAGACTGATTAACTATAATGTTAAGTAAACTGCTGCAGAAGCATTTTTAAAGGTTTAGATCAACTGAGACCACTTATCTGGTTTAAATACCTAGCATGCCTGACTGTAAAATTATCGTTCCCTGTTCTAAATTACTTTAAAATCTCTAGAGTTAAGAGCCACACAAAAGGATTCCTTTGGCTAACAATATGAGCTGTCTCCCCTTCTCAAGATACAGACAAATTAAAATACAGATAGCTTGGCCAGTGCAACATAAAGAATACTTCCATATTGTGAAGATATCTTGTGAAAGCATGACAAAGCTTAGTGTGGGCTTTTCCAGTGATTTCACTCTCAGGATATTTAAGATTCGATCAGGTTAGGTTTTACAACACTGCTTTTCATGGTCAGGAAAAGCAGAAATTCAAATGCAAGCAAGCCTAGTTAGTTTGTTATTGGTTAAATACCCCTAAGGCACCAGATCCCATTTCAGCTTAGAAGCTAAGCAAGGCCAGTCTTGGTTAGTACTTGGATGGAACTTGCCAATGAATACCAGATGCCATAGCTGTATTTCAGAGGAAGGATTTGGCAAAAGCACCTCTCGGTATTCCCTGCCTATGAAAATCTTACAAAATTTATACAGTTGTCATAGGTTGGCAGGTGACTAGTAGGTACATATACACACATACACATCTTGAGAGGAGAAAAAAGAATTTGATAGAAAGGGTAAAACCAGAGAGCTGCTCCCAGCAGCAACTGGTAATTCTTATGTTGGTTAGGTCTTGAACCTACTCCACAGATTCAGTTCCAACTTTAAAGAAGCTATCTGAAGTGTTAAATCTATTTTAGGCATGAGATTCAGTACCTTTAAATTTTGGACCAAGAATTAGAAGGTGGGCTTCACTGCTCCATTGACAGGAAAGCCATGAACTGTCGCTGGCCTACCCCAGCCATTATTGCCCAGCTCCTGATCTACAGTACATATGAACAGGACCCATAAGTTTGAAACATTTGTCTGTATCAAACTGTGTATGAATGATGGCAAACAGGGCAATGAACCCCTAGAGAGTTATTCAAGGCAAGGCTCAACTTTTTAAATTTTATTTATGCTCCTAAAAGACTAGGCCATGGAATCCTATGAAGCTTTCTTACACCTTGTCTGTGATATCACTCATCTCTTTCTCAGCCACTGTATTTACAATGCTAAACAGTTTGGTAAGGAAGGGAAAGAAGTTGTAATTGTTAGTAATTAAACTCTAGGTACATTTAGACAAGACTGTCACCCATATTTCACTCTTCAAATATGTATTTTTAGAAAATTATAAACTAAGCAGCATTCCCAAATTTCAGGTGGGGAAAGTGCACATGGAAAAAAAAATTACAGCTCTCTTTATTTCACAAATCAAAGTATCGGAGTACACAGAAACAATAATTTGAGAAAACAAAAATACAGTTGGCCCTTCACATTTGCAGGTTTCACTTTTGCAGATTTGATTATTCACGAGTTATCTGCTGCCACCTCTACTGCTGCCCTATGCCAATTTTAATAGGGACTACAAAGTTTGCAAGACACAACCTGTGAACCAGGCTTGCAAATCTCTATTAAAAATGGCACAGGGCAGCAATGGAGGCAGTGGCAAGCTCTGCCAGCTGCCTGCTTCTTCCTTACAATGAAACCCCTCAAAGGGATCTGCAGTGGGTTGAATTTGCAGATTGTACTTCTTGTGTGTCTTAGATATGGTGGGGGGTGGTGGTGGTGGTAGAATTATTAATGGTGTTTCTACTTCCGTGGGAGTCCTGCACCCCTAACCTCAATAAATGTGGAGGAGTGACTGTAGTTTAATCTTAAGGGTGTGTTTAATACACTTACACAGAGACACAGTTATTTTTTGTAATATAAAATTTCTTTTAGAGATTTTCTCAATAGATAAGCAGCATCAAGAAGAAGAAGGCACTAAGGCTTCTCCTCTCTCTATGGTAGTAACATTCATAACCTATCTTCCAATGTGCTCAAGGCAGCACACAATCTCCTCCCCACAACTTTATCCCCACATCAGGAAAACCAGACAGGAAAACCAGAAAACTGACTGAGAGAGAACAATTGGCTTAAAACCACCCAAGATGTTTCATGGCTCAGTGGGGACTAAAAACTGTTTCCTTGAAGTCTCAGATGGCAATGTTCAACCTACTTCCCCCTCACAGGAACACTAAGTATTGAGTGAATTCCACAAAATGTGGTCCAGTTCCTCCAGGAATCTGCTCTTCCTCTAAAAGCCCCATACCATGCACACAAAATCTGTCAGTCTTGCACTGCTGCAATGTCCCCAGTCTGTAGGTTATCTTATTCTTTAATGTCTCCAACAGTAAGCATTTATCGATCCCAGAAATTAAATCTTTAGAACCAATGTCATCCATCCCTGCCAGGTATTCAAATGCTTCTAAGATCTCTATGTGAAAATATACAGCAATGTCACAGAATGACTCACCTGCAGATATTGAAACAGTGGGGCCTCATAAAGTTCAGTTTTAAATATTTTCCCCTAAGAGATCAACTGCTTGAGATCAAAGTGTACCAGTAGTTCTTCGTATGAGATCAAATATATGACTTTCATAAACTTTTCCATCTTCCTTTAACCTATCTACTAAAAGTTTTCTCTTCGCTACCAAGTTCCAAAAGTGGATGAAAGAAGTGATGAAATAATGAGCTACTTCTTGTTTCTGCCTTCCACACATTTTTAAACTATTCACTATCCAGTGGCAGCTAGTGGATTTTATGTCAAGGATCAATCATTTCCAGCAATTTCAGGATCACCACCTCTTTTAAAATTCAGGCTAAAACTTGGAGTGTTTTCACCACCCTACTGACAGGGAAACAAACCATCAGGGGCCACTGTCACAATTACTGGATTAATAATTAAGGGTGCATCCACATTACCCACTTATAACAGTTAGCTACCACTTTAACTGCCATGGCTTCATGCTACAGAATCATGGGGTTTGTAGTTTTGTGAGGCTCCAGCACTGTTTGGTAGAGAAGGCTAAAGAACTTGTAAAACTACCAATCCCAGGATTCTATATGATGGCGCTATAGAGCAATTAAAGTGGTGTCAAACTGCATTAGTCCTACAGTGTGGATGCATAAGTTTTCTTGTTTTCCTTTCCGCTCCCAATTACTATTTATTTATTCATTTATTTATTTAGGTTGTGTCTAGTTTTAAAAGATTGTAAACCTGAGGGTTGGGATTGTCTCACCTGCTACCATCTATTGACTTCTGTCATCTCTCTTAAAACATTGATACCAATTCTCAAGCTAGAGTTTAGATAGCTGAGTCTAGACTGCTAGGAAGAAATCCTGAAATACGAGTTGGAGGTTCTTTTGTAGGAAAATTGAGTTTGTTTCCAGGAACTGGGGTACAAAACTGGCTGGTGCTGATGCCACAGAGGTTGCATTTATTCAAAATCCTTGCAATGAAACAAGAGGGGAAACTGCAAATATTCAAGTTAGGCTCTAGTACAGAAGTAGGTTTGCAGAGATCTTCCAGAGCTATTCTGCATGGTTCAAAAATACGGCATGTTTGGAAAAAGTGACAAAAATGCCCCAAAATACCCAGTAGAAATGGTTTAATTAATAAATAGTACTTGTTTTTTTGCTTCCCTGGTTACATCTAGGAATGTCCCTGGGGAAGTTAGAAGGAAGACGGCAATAATGATCTCTAATTTAAAAAAAAAATGAGGGGGGGAGTTGGAGGAGTCAGACATTGCTTATTTCTACAACTCAACAGTACTAACCACAGTTCTAGATTCAACTAGAATTCATACTGCATCTATCAAGGGTCTAATTAGAATGTATGCAACCTTCTCTCTTATTACATCTTAAGACAGTGACTATATGTAGACCCCGTAATTTCAGCATCAGCTCTCTCCCACTGTTCTTTGATCATCACTTAGCCTAATGAGGAGTTTTGCAAATCTGAAAAATAACACAATGCTTTGTAATCTTTGATCTAATAAATATACATTCTTCCCTCCCTATTCGCAAACTTGGAGCCCGCGGTTTCACTCCTTCGTGGACGGCAAGTGGGGAGGGACAAAATGGTGGGAGTGCAGTGTCATTGTAACCAGTAGGGACTTGAATATTTGCATTTTTCCAGATTCGTGGGGGGGGGGCGGGCTTCCAGAATGGATCCCCTGTGAATTGGGAGAGATGACTGTATTGTCTTAATAAGGGTTCTGGAATTTTTCTTATGTAACATCCGGACTAGATTTGGCTTTCCACATGAATACCAGAAAAAGACTGAGAACTAATCATATGGTCAAAAATAGGATTTAGCTCCCATTTTTACTTGGAGTCAAGATATTAGTTCAATGTCTGAGGCAACAAACTGTGTTCACATGAAGGTAAAAGGAAGACATAGTACCTAAGAACTAAAAATGCACCAAACCTCCACCGCTTAAAATGCAAATTGGAATAGCCTGCCGGAGGAGATCCGTCTTAATTAATACACTAGAAGCCTTTAAGAAGGCACTTAAGATGGAGCTCTTCCGGCGGGCTTACCCACCTGACCTTCCTAATCTGTAAAAACTGATTGCTTCACTAATACAATCTCCAGGGTGTGTGAAGATGATGATAACCGGTTCGCTGGATAGGGTATTGGTTTTAGTAGAGGGATTATGGGGTTTTATGGGGGGGGGGGGGATATTGTTGTTTTGGTTTTTATATATCTTAAAGATTTGTATTTTTATATCAACTGTTATCCCGCTTCGATCCGTAGGGAGAGGCGGGAAAATATAAATAAAAATTATTATTATTATTATTATTATTAATATTCAGTATATAGTTTTCTGGATTTTGCTGAGAGTAAAGGGATGCTATCTGTGTCTTTGTTGCCAAGACTCTGTTACTATGGTCAAACAATCTACCTGTAATTTTTTTCCCATTTGTGAGGTCATTGGTCTTAGTCATATAAATAAACTAGGAAACAGTAACTTTAGCAGATGAGCTCAGGTTTCTTCTGGCCTTCCTGGAATTGGTCTGGCTTAGCTCTCATGTTGCATCAAATACTACTTGGAAGAAGACAAAAAGAATGACCAAGCAATACGAAGTGACTGGTCATGGTCTAGAGTTCCCAGGAGTATCACAGGAGGCTTTAAAGCTGATGGAAAGATCTCCAGAGTTCTGGAATGTGGTCAAGCCTGAAGTCACAAGACAGCAAGAAAGGATTTATCCTACCAAGATGTCCAATAATGCAGATGTGTACAATCAGCAAAATTGTTGGCTCTTCCAGCAGTTACAACATTCTCTGCCAAGAGATAACAAGCTTGGAAGAGACCATGATCGGTACAACTGCCATGGATTTAGCCAGCTGCACCCTCATTCTTCACATGTAGAGTGTTTAGAGGAGTTACAGGTCACTGTAGAAGAGCAGAGAAAACTCATCCAGAAGCTACAAGCTTTCAGATCTGCAGAAATGAGAGGCCCAAGTTCAAGGCAACAAGAAAATACCAAAGTGTTCAGAACAGGAAAGACTTCAAAACCAAATGTCAAAAGTGACACACCTGACATAGTGAGGGTAATAATTCGTCGTAATTGTAGATTTTACCCACTTCCTTTCTCTGGAACAGGAAAGCGATCAAGACAAAGGATCAAAGTCAGGAATATGAAAAAATGGCAAAAGCTTGCATACACTCAATTCTGGAGATGCCTTGGGAAGACCGACATTTCCCTTCATGAGCGATTCTCTTTCATACATGGACACCAAAAATTGATTCTTTAAGAAATATCTAGTTCAAGGTACACCAGCTTTAGTAACGTGCTCCAAGACTTCTGCAAAACGTTCAATGTGACTTTCAAAATTAAAGTTTGGTGTGTAATAACAAACATTATTTTTGTTATTATCCACACTATATTTGAAGCGATGTAAAGTAGGGGTGGGCAGAGGATAAATTGGGATAGATAGTTCTCTTTCAACAGAGCAGTATTGATTTGTAATTCCAAGGTTTTTAACAATAGAAACAACACCCGAAATAATACTGCTGAGCTCAGCAACTAGAAATAGATTTTTGTATGGAATGACTGTGTGCTCAGTTCAGTTCCAGTATTCAAATCACATAACTAAGCTTTGAATTCTGCAATACTAAGTGTTATGTTTTTTTGTTTTGTTTTGTGCCAGGCTCCAGCTGGTGGACCTGTTGGCTTTCTATATCTTGGGCCAGCCTATTTGAAGAATCTTCACCCTTTATCAGCCTATTACAGGGGTAGGCAACCTTTCCCCTTTAAGGGCCGAGGGGCTTCAGCTCCCAGAAGCCTCAGCCATGTTGGCCAATAGTCCCATGTTGGCCAATAGCTCCTGGGATTCTGAGCTGAAGTCCCTCGGCCCTTAAAGGGGAAAGGTTGCCTACCCTTGGCCTATTAGAACATGATCTTCAGAAAGAGTCCCTCTCTCTGTCCCAACACTTTCTCAGGCTCATTTGTGGGGACAGGGCCTTCTCAGTGGCAACTCTAAAAATGTGGAACTTCCTCCCTAAAGAGGCTAATATCGCACCCTCCTCTTTCTCCTTCCTTCATCAGGTCAAAACATTCCTAGGCTGTCAAGGCTTTTAGAAACTGATTCAGATGGGCTTTTGATGGTGGGCTATGACAGTGGTTCTCAAACTGTGGCATAGGATCCCTGGAGAAGAGAGTTGCCCAAGAGGGGCACACGATTTGGAGGTCCTGATCCCTCCTCTTCCTCCACTTCCCAAACTTTTCTGTCCTGGAGGGGAAGAGAAAGATGAGAGCGTTTTTTCTGACTCTTTCTTCCTCAAATACATTCATTCACACACTCCCATGCACAAATACTCTCTCTCTCTCTCTCTCTCTCTCACACACACACACACAGTCAACAACACTCATCTGTTTTTTACATGCTCATGTGTGAACTTGTGTGTACTTGCTTACACGCAAAAGAATGAATGCTTCTGTGTGACTTTGTAAAATAAATTAGTGTGTGTGTGAGTGAAAGAAGGAGCACAACTCAGTATATACACATCTATAAGCAATGGTGTATGTGATGTAGCTGTGTGTGAAACAATATGTGTACAATTTACACATGTGTTGAGTTAGGTACTGATTTAAATAAAATTGTTCTAATTAAAACAAAATAATTTCCTTATAAAATATTACTACATATGAATGTGAAAACAAAAATATGTATGCTAAACAAAATATTTTTATTCATATACTACATCGAGTGGGGGTGGGGAGACATTTCTACATAGATGTAAATGGGCCACAAGGGTACAAAGTTTGTGAACCACTGCTGTTTTAAGGTTTGTATATACAGGCATACCTCACTTAACAAAGCCAAAGAAGCTTCTATCCATGAAGCTGAGCAGGGATTTGAACCTTGGTCTAGAGAGTCATAGTCCAATGCACAAACCACTACATCACACTGGCCTCCCCCCCCCCCCCCCCCCCCCCCCATTTAGATAATACATAAATATTAGCATTGAGACAACTTTACATCTTTTTTCCTAGCCTGCCTATATTTTTATTTCATTTTTCAAAATCTGTATAGTGAGAACAAGATAAATTCCTCTTATATGGAAGCATTGATTTTAGGTTTTGACTTCACATTGGTTTTAGGTTTCTACTAATTTGAATATACATATTGGAAACATGAAGCCAGCCATTATGGCTTCCCAGCACAGATACATATATATAACTTTCAAATGCAATTGTGTGTACATTTCTCTGAAAACTCACTCTTTTGGACTACTGTGATAGTTAGGGGACTTAAGGAGCTGTATTCCAAAAGGTAACTTTTCCAAGCTCGGATGCTTTTTTCCCCATGTCTATGTACACCTATGGTACATAAAACCATCTATGCCAGACAAGCATTGCTGCCTGAACAAACAGAAGCTGTTGAGTGGGTCGAACTCATTCATGCCATGTCCTGATGCAAGTTAACAAAGGGCAGAATGAACAGGCTGAGAAGGGACCTTGGTAAGTTACACAATAACCCCTTCCCATAGAAGATTGCTCTTAAATGCCCTTCATTGTGAGGAAAATAATGCCCTTAGCAGATATGTGACAGCAGAGAAATTGAGAGGGTTGTGAGGTATGAGTAAATACATTTTTCCAAGGTCAAAAAAGGAAAGCAGATCAGTTTTTAAACACACACACACACACAGTGACATTTATTCCATAGGGACAAGGAATATGTGCAATTTCTATTGTAACTTACTGCATATTGCTGTTCTTACTGTATCATCATCATCATCACCACCACCACCACTCTTATTTGCAAGCTCGCTCAAAATAGGAAAGATGGAATATAAATCTGTTATAATCACAAATTGATATAACTATCTATTCATGACCTACTGAGTCAATGAAAATGTTAATAACACTCATTTAGTGTTGTTGAGATAGATCTTACTAAATGGGTTCTTCAAATGTGTGTTCCTTTTATACCTCCCTTCAAATCCTTTCCACATTTGTCTTCGCTTTTCTTCAAATTATATTTTGCCCAGCTGGTAAGTGGAAAGGTACTTATAATGTCATCACTTGATATTGCCCTTCCCTCAAAGATCTCTAGAATTATCCATTTTACTGAATGGGAGTTTCAGTCAGCCACCTACTTCCTCCACCACAATGCACTGAATGAACCCCCAAACGCAAGTTTAAAACCTGCAAACATAATTAAAACAAAATAGCAATTAAGGAAAACTAGATTTCTGTGGATGTTGACATATGCGCTAAATGAAACCTGATATTTTAGCTGAGATGAGAGACATACATTACACCAAAGTGTTTCTTTAACACCTTTTAAACATCATTTAAAACAGAGTCAACAGATCTAACCAATTAAAACTCCTGTTAGGACAAAATAAAATAACAGATTCAAAAAAATCATTCAAGAAATAAACACATACCACCTAGATTTCATTTGCATACACTGCATAGTTATACTGGTAAGTTTCTACTTAGCTTCATCCTTTGAAAACCTTATGGCCCATGGAAACTTTAGGGTGGTTCAGGGCTGTAGTTCAGGAAAAGTTGTAGTTTCATGGGGATGGACTATAGCTATCTACCAGAAAAGTCTAAGACTTTGGTCAAACTTTAAAATCCTGTGATTCCACAGGATGAAGCCATGACAGTTATACTGAGATCAAATTTCTATAACTATCTAGATAACATTACTAACTTCTGGGGGTGATCCCATGGACAGGAACACTAAAAGAGAAGGGAGTTCAAGATGGATGGGAGTTTCTCAAAAGGGAGATACTGAAGGCACAATTTCAAACCATGCCAATGAGGAGGAAAAATGGGAGGTGTCCCTCAAGAAACCAGGATGGATGACTAAGGAACTTGCAACTGAACTATGTTTTAAACGGAACATGTATAAGAAATGGAAAAATGGGGAAATCATCAAAGAGGAATTCAAACAAATAGCTAGCACGTGTAGGGGTAAAGTCAGAAAAGCTAAAGCGCAGAATGAAATCAGGCTTCTAGAGAGATTAAGAACAATAAAAAGGGCTTTTGGGGGTATGTCAGAAGCAAAAAGGAAAAAGAAGGAAATGGTAGGGCTACTGTGTGTAGAAGATGGCAAAAAGTTAACAGGGGACAGAGAAAAGGC
>CM034703.1:308733573-308750847 GCA_020142125.1 Phrynosoma platyrhinos
CTGTCGGAACGAATTAATTTCGTAAGTAGAGGTACCACTGTATTATCAAAGAGATCCAAGGATGCACCTCCAAATGCTCATTTCAAGGAGAGGTAAATCATTTGTACAACACTACACACATTAAAACAGGCCAAGAGCTTTTAGACTGGTAGATGGGGTGCATATTATGTCACTTATTTAGTAAGTGAAGAACTTCAGATAAGAGTCCAGTAGCCACAGCCTCGGCTGGAACCAAGGACAGAAAGAGCCTGAATCTCAAGGGGAAGTTTAAATGTTATTGCCTGGATTTTATGACCGATATGGCCAAACAGAGGAGTGGCCTCAGCCCGCATAGATATTCTCCCATACCATTTTAACTGACAACAAGAAAATCAACATCTTGACAAAATATAGGCCTATGACTCTAATGTGGTCATTTTTCCTCCTTCTGTACCATTTTTAAACCTTCACCTGATGAAGAAGCAAGTGGAGCTTTGAAAGCTTGAATGATGTATTTTGTGCATTTTTGGTTGGCCCAATAAACATGATTGTTTTGTGGATTTTGAATGTTGTTGTATTTTAACATAATACAAGCATCAACCACCAACATGTGGTTAATATACACATTCACTTGTCAACCAAAGTGTCAGTCAATCAGCAGCTGCCAGCATTTTCATGACACTTCAATTCTTCTAAAAGTACAGGTTGAATCTCCCTTATCAGAATCCCTGGTACCAGGAATGTTTTGGACTTTGGATTTTTTTCAAATTTTGGAATACAGCGTGCCCGTGCCATACGCTGACTTGCCCTGTGCAAACTCAAGGTCATGCAGATGGTGAGCTCTGGCTCTTTTAATGGCGTGCACACACAGTCCAGTGTACAAGAGCACACTGCCATTGAAATCAATGGGACTTGAGGTCCTGCAGTATTTTGCTTACATGGTGGGTTTTTTCCAGAAAAGATCCCCCGCATATAACAAAGGTCCACTCTATTTGCATATAATTAGATATTTTAGAGATAATAACCAAGTTTAAACATGAAATTGATTTATCTTTCATATACACATTATACAAATAGCCTAAAAATAATTTTATATATAATATTTTAAAATACTTTTGTGCATGAAAGAAAGCTTATGTACACTGAGCCATCAGAAAGCAAAGGTATCACTGTCTCAGCCACCCATATGGAGAATTTTGGGTTTTTGCACTGGCCGAATGGCTGTAATAAAATGGTTTGATCTGATTTGAATTTTGGGTTTTGGAGCATTTTGGATTTTGGAATTCTGGAGAAGGAATATTCAGCCTGTATACATAATACACTACTACAGTTTCAACCACTGAAGCAAATGAGGCACCATAAACACACAGATGTATGAAAATGTGTATCAGTACTAGTATTCAAAACTAAACTGACTAACCAAATAACCAATTAAAACATGAATGCCGTTACATTTGGACTTGATGTCTAATGTGGATGTCAGAAGAAGAGAAGGCCAAAGGAATGTTGTTGTTCTTGTTGCTGTGTGCCTTCAAGTCATTTCTTGTTTATGGTGAGCCTAAGGTGGACCTATCATAGGGTTTTCTTAGCAGAAGAAATACATGGAATCTATTTCTCCCACCATGTGTTATGAAGCACTCAAGCAAGCAGACACGGTTGGATGCTAGCTCCAAATTAGAGTGCTTTGTGGCCATGGAGTGAAGCATACTTGATCCTCTGTATTCACTGATTCCTTACCCATGGATTCAACCATCCATGTCTTGAAAATATTCAAAAAATATATAAATTCCAAAAAGCAAGCCTTGATTTTGCCATTTTATATAAGGAGCACCATTTTACTATGCCATTGTATTTAATGAGACATGAGCATCCATGAATTTTGGTATCTACCATTTTTGTCCTAGAACCAAACCCCAGCAGATACCAAGGGCCCACTGTACAGAGAGAGTGAAAAAACAAAAAAGGTATCAGTTTTCCTACTGACTTCCTAAAACCTCCTCAGATACGATGCAAATTCACCAAAAGCTGATGTCTCCCTCCATGCCTCTTTGGGGTTTGTTGTTGTTGTGTGCCTTCAAATTGTTTCTGATTTATGGCAATCTTCAGGCGAACCTATTATGGGGTTTTGTTGGCAAGATTTGTTAAAAGAAGGTTTGCCATTGCCTTTCCCTGAGGCTGAGAGAATGTGACTTACCCAAGGTCAGCCAGCAGGTTTCATGGACAAATGGGGAATTCATATCTAGAGTCCAACATGCAAACCACTACCTCACACTGGCTCTCTCCTTTTGAGAATACTATTAAGCTATTGTGGGCATATGTAGGCAAATCCCCTGGCTTCTTTTTCTCTTTCTTTTGTGGGCACTTCCACTGTCCCATGACTCAATTGTCCTCACTGTGACATAATCTTGAATGTCACATGACATTCATGAGCATTCTGGTCAGAACTGTGGCTGAAGTCCAGGGTTTCAGCCACTTTCTTTCCAGACCTGCACTGAGATGCCAAGGATAACATCTTGAACCTTTTGCATGCACTGTACCATTCAGCTACAACCCTTTTTGAAAAAATCCTTGTAATTATTTTAATTACTGAACTAATATATGTAAATACATGGAGATGCCCTCAAGTATGAAAAAGGAGTGTCTTATTTCTATGTGCTTTACTTCCAAACAGATATACACAAGATTGCCTAAGTTTAGTACTAGAAGGAGTGATGTGAACAATTTCTCTATGAAAATTAACTGAAACATAGAATAGGGGTTTGAGCCAGTATCATCTCACAACACATATGCTTGTTTAAAGCACTCTCATAAAAAAACAACCCTGTATGTTCAAAAGTGACCACCTCTGGGACAAAAATATAATGACCATACCCTTCCCTGTTGCGCTAGCTTTCTATGTACATGGAACTCTGGAAATGTGTCAAGCACATTTCAGACCGTCAAGCACACTGCTCAAGAGATCCACTAGCTGATGGAGAGTGGTGATGCACAAAATCCAGTTCTTCTTGCCTTCTTCACCACAAAATCAGCTTTTCTGAACATGTGTGTGTTGCTTTCATGTTGCCTGTTTTCCTAGGCAAGGAATACTCAGAGGTGGTTTTGCCAGTTCCTTCATCTAATATATAACGTACAGAATAATAATAATAATAATAATAATAATAATAATAATAATAATAATTTTTATTTATATACCGCCCTGTGGCGGACCAATCCGGGCGGTGAACAAGATAAAATACCATACAATATAAAATCAAGTAATTCCCTCCTCCCCCCCTTAAAAAATTATTAAATCATAACAGTGTAAAACAATTACAAACAGATAAAATAATCACATAAATAAATTTTACATAAAATTCCATGGCTGTAGGCCATCATCTCTTGTTGGCATCTGGTATTCATTGGCAGTACCCCATCCAAATATTAACTAGAGATAACCCTGCTTTGCTTCCAAGATCAGACAGGATCTGGTGCCTGAAAACATACCCACCACTAAAATAACAGCAACCCCTCAACACCATTTGAAATGGAGGCCACTCTTTAGCAGTCATTTACAGACTGAGGGGGCTCTCTCTATCAGCTAGCATGCAAGCAGTGGCAGTGATCATGGCAAAAACCAGAAGGAAAAAAAAACTGTGTAGGAAGAACATCCATAGTTCTCTTCCTCTGCTCTTTAGCATTTCAGAGCTCCCTGCATATAGTTTGCCCCTCTTCCTATCAGAGAATTTAAGACATCACTAAAAATTACATTAATACTTAAAAGTTATGACCTGAGCCATTATAAAAAGGACATTATAAAAAGAAATAGCTCCACAGACTCGGTAAGTACATCTTCTTGGAAGGACACATCATTAGTTTCATCCAGTGCAGGAGATATGAGAAATTAACCTGACATCACACTATCATGCTTAGCCAAAAGCTGGCTTCTTATCTGTGGCACTAAGACTGCAGCCAAACTATTCAACAAGCAAGCAAAATAGAGCGCACATATATATATATGTATATTGCAGTCATAAATGTCAAGACTGATGTTGCTTATACTGTGTAAATTGGGAATAACTTCAGTGATACCAATGGAGTGATAAATATTACAGTCTCTGGAGTAGGCTATTCTTTCAGTATCATGAGATTCACAAATATTTCATGTAGCCTTCATTTCACTTTCTGAGCAACTACAGAGACATGTCATTTTGAAATCACTTAGTGACTGAAAATTAACCCTTAACATGTACCATCAGGCTCTGTGTAAGTTAGTATGGCCTGGAGAATCCACACCAGTTTTCAATATTTTCTTGCTACAGGAGTTGTCACTGCCTGTAGGGAAGTTTTCAAATGTGTACAAAGGCAGTACTTGTCACTGTTGTGTTGGCTGTATTAAAACACAATTAACCAAATGATAATGTTAAAACATTGTTGAGTTAAAAGCTTCAAAGTGCAAACATTCTGAGGTTCAATTCCCAGAGAAGACTAGAGAAAATTACTTCCTCTCCTGGGAAGTGCCCACAACCAATCCACACATTTTCAGCTGAAAAAAGAAGGCATGATGCTTGTCATTTTGGTTATCACTAGATGGGGCCATCCTGAGATCTTCCATCTAGTTGCCACTAAGCTAGTCCTGGCTCTAACTGGCCGTTCCATCTTGAAAGGCATATACATACATTAAATGCTTGTACTGCAGCCACTCACTCACAAACCACGAATCACAAGGTTGTGAGTTCAGTCCCAGCTAAGCGTTCATGGTCGACTAGGGCTGGCATTCTTCTGTGGTTGCTAAAATGAGTACCCAGCTTGTTAGGGGCAATTAACTTACACACTGTAAACTGCTTAGGGAGTGCTTAAGTGCACTGATAAGAAATATAGAAATGTACTTGCTACTGCTATTGCTATACTGCCTAGATGAAAGTGCTCAAAATCTGGCCGGCACTGGCCAAGGAAGTCCCCATGCCAGCTTCTCTTCTCAAAAGTGAGTTCACTGGCCACTCAGCCTCCAAGGCTTCAAGGAAACCTCTTGAAGGAAAAGGCGATAGATAAGTTTTCACAGACTTAAGCGTACCACCTCACATGATTCTCAGGAAGTACCGGTAAATTTATTGTATATACTCAACTATAAGTCAACCTCATGTATAAGTCCAAGGGAGGTTTTTACAGACAAAATTATGGGTTTTGATATGACCTGTGGATAAGTCGAGGGTAAAATTTAGAGGCATGTAACAAAGGATGTAAAGGATGAAGCATGAGAAAACAATGCAAAAGAACGTACAGAATTTCAGCAGGTATAATTGTTTGTGGTCACTCTAAAGGTTGGAGGGATGATAGAATAGAAGGTATCTATGGGCCTTTGCAGACTGCTAAAAATAGTGCAAATTGAGTCCAGTTTAACTGCCCTGGCTCAATGCTAGGGAATCATGGGAACTGTATTTTTTTCTGAGACATTGAGCCTTCTGTGTCAGAGAGCTCTGGTGCCACAATAAACTACAGTTCCCATGATTCCCTAGCGCTGAGTCAGGGCAGTTAAAGTGCACTCATTTTGC
Source organism: Phrynosoma platyrhinos (assembly GCA_020142125.1). Lineage (NCBI taxonomy): Eukaryota > Metazoa > Chordata > Lepidosauria > Squamata > Phrynosomatidae > Phrynosoma > Phrynosoma platyrhinos. The sequence continues at coordinate 308,739,081 of CM034703.1, forward strand.
ACTATTTCTGGCAGTCTGCAAAGGCCCTATGTCTTTAGGACAGATTACAAGTTTGCCTTTCACTAGAGGTGGTTCAGTACTTACATTGACCCATGGATAAGTCAACTCAGGTTTTTTTAGGTCAATTTTTTGACTAATTTTTTAAGACTTTTACATGAGTATATACAGTAAGTCTATGAAAGCTTAAGCTACCAACTTTTGTCTTTCTCTCGGTTAATCTCAAAGGTACTACAAGATCCCTTTGTATACTGATCCACTCTAACATGGCTATGGCTATGCATTCCAGGAATGTTTTACTCTCTTCTCCTCTTTTCAGTGTTGAACCATTACTTATAAAAATCATGCAGTTTTAATTAGTATAGGTGTGCCACTTTGGTCTGGAGAGTTGTACTGTATTCCAACTATGCAGGTTTTAAGGCTACACAAAATTAACAAAGTTACACTGTTTTGCTGTACAAACCAAACCAAAAAAAAAAAAAAAATCCTGCAACTTGTGGAAACTTTCCAAGCACTGTTTTTCTTCCTGTCAGTAATTCCTGAGTAGCCAGGAACACAAAATTTCAACCAAAGTCAGAAAACTACATCCTTACTTGGGACACACCAAAAAAAAAATCAATCATGAATGGTAATGAAATAGTAGCTTAGGAAATACAACTGACAATGTGTTGATATTTTGAACTCTGACATTAATGTCTGCAACTGGATTTCTCTCAAAAGAACTTAATAATATGGTTTTTAGCGTTCCATGTATTATGGTTGCCTTATTGTTTGTATTGTTTGTTGGGGTTTTTTTTTTAATTTTTTTTTTACGGCATTTTAATTTCTTTGTAGTTTAATCTTGTTTTAATGGGAAGGGGTGGGAGATTTGGGATGAGGGAATGTTTTTAACTCTGTATGTTTTAAAATGCTGTAACCTGCCCCGATTGCTGAGCAGAGGGGTGGGCTATAAATAAAATTTAATAATAATAATAATAATAATAATAATAATAATAATAATAATAATAATAATAATTTATTTATATCCACCCTTTAGCCGAGGCTATCAAGGCGGCTTACAATCTAAAAGCACAATCCCATGCAATACAAAGAACATTCACCACCACCCCGCTAAAAATATATTAAATTCATAACATTAAAATTTAACTTAAAACAAAATTACAAATTCAATACAATTAAACAGGGCACTTCACTTCAGTAGCATAGGGGAGCCAGGACTTGCAGAGTTAAAGTGAAAGGAACTGTTGAACAGCAGAGGCAGTGACACTGTCACCCCTCCTCACACACACACCAGACTTCACAGTTTCCTCTGAACGTAGCTGCAATCCTCACAACAGCTATGGAGAAGGTGGATTTTTCACAACAGCAATGTATTGCTACAAATTATCCCTACTGCAATGCGAAATATTTGGGTGTACTTGGGCTGCACTAGGAAGAAAGGAGGATGCAAATAAAGTGATTGATTTACTGGGTTAAGACGCATTACTAGTTTTACAAACGCCTGTTCCTGGGGGAGATAAAAAACAGGCAAGAACTGATTTGTTCATTGGGATCATTGAATCATAGAATTGGACGGGATCACAAGGGCCATCCCAGCCTCTGTTTAAAGAAATCTAAAGAAGGAGACCACCACACTCTGAGGGACGCGTGTTCCACTGTCAAGCAGCTCTTACTGTCAGAAAGTTCCTCCTAATGCTGGGGAGGAATTTCTTTTCCTGTAGCTTGCATCTGTTGTTCCAGGTCCTATTTTCTGGAGTAGCAGAAAACAAGCTTGCTCCATCCTCAATATGCTATCTCTTCAAATACCTAACAAGGCTATCATATCACCTCTTGGAAGCAAGGCACTTTACAAGTCATGTTGGCAGCTGTAATGTGTTACTTTGGGGAGGTGGATGTATAACAACATTGAGTTTACAAACTAAATAGCAATAGAACCAAAGGAACTACATAGCAATGCGGAGGTAACAGGTAATGTAACAAGTCACTACACAAAAGTAACTTGGATATAACAAATACAACAATAACAATCATGCAGCAATAATTAATTCTTTTCTGGGGATTTAATAACAAAAAGGTAATTTCCTGTGCTTCAGGACCAACACAACTGCCTCCGTTTTTGGACACCCCTTGACTTATGTGACTGCCATGAGGAATTTCATAATACACTCCAAAATTTAACACAGTAACACTGCCCACAAACCCCAAATTAACTCATTTTAAAAAAAAGCAGGGGGGCAGAATGCCTCACACCATGTTTAATCCAGTGCTGAAAAGAAAGCAGCTTACTTTCCTGGAAAAAAAAGCATTCCATTTTGGTGTCTGTTGAGCTTGGGCACAAAATACTCTATGGCCTTCAACAAGGTTCCCCCTGCCTTCAACCACCGTGGCTGAAGTACGTAACAGTAACTGATAAGCTATTTACCTCATAGGGTCACTCTAAACTTTGGAGTCCAAAGGATAAAGAAGATAAGGAAGGGTTGTAAAGCCAAAGGTACATTACAATCAACAGGGCACAAAACAAGCATTGGCAGATATATCTAAAAAACTTAAAGGAAAAATAAATTTCAGTTGTTTTGCAGCCCCACTTCATCATAAAGTGTTATTCTGCAACACACCCACACAGCTACAAATGTGTGTGCACATGCGCACACACACTGTAAACAGGGGTCAAAGAGAGCAGAAATACGAAAGTACAGACAGTGATAATTACCTTATTAACAGTAGTCATTCACAACTGGGCTGTTAGGTGATAAAAGAAGCATGCTTACATTGGCAAGCTGATTAATACACATAATATGATTTTTTATTTTTTTTGAGGGGGGAAAATCCCTGTTCAAATGATACAAGACGGAGCCGAATCTTTTAAAGGACACAAGGGTTCAATTCCTAGAATGGGGCTTTATGTACTGGTCCATCATCAACATTCCCATGTGTTCATGCCCCACATCCCCCACCCTCAAGGCAGATAGCAATGTGATCTGATTTCTATTCACATTCAGTTGGCCAGTCCCTGTGATCCAGGATCTCATTTTATAAGCAAACCCAGTTGTGCAGAGTGTTTTACTTGTGTTCAGTAGAACACACACAGAATCTCACCTCAGGCCTTAGTGTCAAGAAATGAAGGGGGGATAAGGCCCAATGTGTACAGGAGAGCAGATCCAGTATACAGATCTCTTACCTGAGCCCTCATGTATCTTGAGAAAAGAAGGGTAGAGGGCTTCAGTCTTTGAAGTTCCTTTGCTCCTGAATGGCCATCTTGAGGCTATTGGCAGAATAGCTGAAGTCTCCTCACATAGTTTTTGAACTATTTGTGCAAGAAACATTTCCCACATTTCTCATCAATGGGTATCTACTGTGGATTCAGCTGCAATATCTGGCACTAACCAGGGTTGATGACAGATACGTAAGCTAGATCAGATACCAGAGCTAGGATAGCAATTCTTACATTAAATAAAATCTGTTCAGAACAATGCACCTTCATATTCTATCAAACTGGCTGACAGCATGCAACATCTCTGAACTTTTTTGTCTACTTCAGCTTTTTAATGTCAGATTTGAAAAAGGTGGACCAGAAGACAAGATGAGATGTGGTGTTTGAGAAGAGTTCTGAGGCCACATCATGAGAAGGCATGAAGCATTACAAAAGAGAAAAATGGCCTGAAACAGACAGACCAAATAACCCAGCCTCCGGCCACATTCAAGGTGTAGTGTTTAGATGATGCACGCCTTGAGCATGGCTGGAGCCTGTGCCAAGGCCGTGTCTTGGCTTAATAGCTAGGCCAAAAAGGTGCGGACAAGATCTGCTCCTTTTGCTAGCTGGTTTCAAAACCACAGTGGCTGCCCAAATCAGAGTGACTCCAGCCCGCTTTATTGGGCTTCTCTGTTTCGGGTAAATGCTAGGAAAGGCAGAGAGCAGCAGAAAAAGAGGAAGCCCACATGCCAGATGGTTAAACTCAATCAGAGAGCCATGGGTCTGGCCAGCAGCATCTGAACAGAGTGATTGAGAACAGGAGGTCTTGGAGATGTCTAATTTACAGATCGCCATGACTCGAGGTCAACTTGGGGACAGCTAAAAACAGACAGAAATACCTCAGTTAACAAAGCCTCTGACAAAGAGGTTCCTTTTTACAAAGTCTTTATCTCCACCCAGCCCCCTTTCCTTGTCCTCTACCTAGCTGAAAGTCTTTTAGCAGCATCAACACTGAGAGATGAAGGATGGTTGGAGAAACAAAGACTTCTGGTGTCAGGTTTCAACAACATGCCTTCCCCAAACAATGCAATATAGCTTGCAATAAATGGGATAGTTTTTTGTGGGTTTTTCGGTCTATGTGGCATGTTCTAGAAGAGTTTCTTTCTGACGTTTCACATTCAAAGATACCAGCCACAGATGCTGGTGAAACGTCAGAAAGAAACTCTTCTAGAACATGGCCACACAAACCGAAAAACCCACAAAAAACTATGGATGCTGGCCATGAAAGCCTATGACTTCACAAAGAATGGGATCATAATGTACCTGATTCTACTGTAGCTGTCTGTGCCTGACTACAACAAAATAGAGAGGAAAGGAGAGAGCAGGTAAGCCTGCCTCACTAGATACCCACAGCATGTTAAAAACTATAGATCTAAGTTTGGCCACCAAATGTAAATCATAAGGAACATGGGAGCTGATGAAAGAAAGAAAAAAATATCCCTCCATATATATTGGGAGATGTTTCAGGTGGTCACTAGAATGTTCAAAATGTTTTTATTTACACGTGCACAGCTCTCCTGGCCTGCTTGTTTCATTTCAGGCATGCATTTTGCTAGTTTTACATAAAAAGACTTGCTGAAACATGTTAGAATCATAGAATCATAGAGTTGGAAGAGACCACAAGGGCCATTCAGTCCAACCCTCTGCCATGCAGGAACTCAAAATCAAAGCATCCCCGACAGATGGTCATCCAGCCTCTGTTTAAAGACCTCCAAAGAAGGAGACTCCACCACTCTCCAAGGGAGTGTGTTCCACTGTCGAACAGCTCTCACTGTCAAGAAGTTCCTCCTAATGTTGAGGTGGAATCTCTTTTCCTGCAGCTTGCATCCATTGTTCCGGGTCCTGTTTTCTGGGGTAGCAGAAAACAAGCTAGCGCCCTCCTCAGTATGACATCCCTTCAAATACTTAAACAGGGCTATCATATCCCCTCTTAGCCATCTCTTCTCCGGGCTAACATACCCAGTTCCCTAAGTTGTTTCTTGTAGGACATGGTTTCCAGAATCTTCACCATTCTAGTCACCCTCCTCTGGACATGCTCCAGTTTTTCAACATCCTTTTTGAATTGTGGTGCCCAGAACATAACACAGTATTCCAGGTGAGGCCTGACCAGAGCAGAATACAGTGACACTATTACTTCCCTTGATCTAGACACTATACTTCTACTAATGCAGCCTAAAATTGCATTGGCCTTTTTAGCTGCAGCATCACACTGTTGACTCATGTCCAACTTGTGGTCCACTAGGACTCCTATGTTGAACTGTTCTTTTTTGTGGTGAAGGCCTCTGGTTATCTGTTAAAGAAAAATGTGTGGGAAAATATCTACTTTGTTAAATGAAGTATGCCTGTATTTGATATGGCTGCAGTGTACAAAGAGCACACACCAGGGCAGAAAAGTCTCATGTGACTAACATAAATTACTGCTGTATGAGGCCAGAGTAAGTTCCTTTGTGTGTCACTGTAGTTTTTCAGATCTTCAAAAGTTTAAAAGATTTTCAGAAGTGAAGCCAACAATCATAGCAATTAATGGGATCTCCGTGGATGTGCCCCGTGTGTGTGTGCGTGTGTGCACATTGTTGGGCCTTCCAAAATGGCGCCGCACGTCATGCGCCGTTGGGTGTTCCAAAATGGCACCCGCCGTCGTGCGCAAAAGCGGGCACCATTTTGGATGCCAAAATGGCACCTGCGTTCACATGCGGCGCAGTGGCAGCGGCAAGACCGGCCACAGGCTGGTCCCAAGGCCTCCACGGGCCCGACCCAGCCCACAGGCCGTAGGTTGCCAACCCCTGCCCTAGAACATGACTGTCTAACAGATACTTGATATGGCAAGCCCTCTGAGATCATCCATGTAACTACAGGGAATATTCCACATCCACTGAGAAAACACCCACAGCTGGGCTATCCTTCCTTTGCAAAAGTCTAACAGACAGTAGCAAAATGGATTGGAGCTAATTCTATTTGATATGTTGCCTCTGGCAGCAGGAATGTAAAGGGTAGAAAACAGCCTCAAAAGGACTCCACAAGCAAAAGGAGTATTAGTTACAGTAACTGCCTTGATATAAGATATATACACTGTCTGACTCTCAAGAACACAATCTGTGGAGAGGGAAGGCAGACATTAAGTGAATGCAAGCTGCCATCTGTTGGAAGGCATGAATTGTCTTCCCACCCCCCACCTCCTGCTTCCATACATTCAGTAGTAAGGCGTCCACATTGTTTGTTTCATGTTCATTAAGCTTTGTGGAAGATGCCAAAATCAGGAGGGATAATACACTCCAGGGAGGCACAGGAGGCATCCAAAAGGTATAATAATTTGGCATACTCAGAGAAATGGGTAAATGTAATTGGGATGGTATAAGATAGAAATATGCAAGGTTATGTATCTAGGGAGATATAATCATCAATGTAGATATAAAATAGAAATTTGCTATTCTGGAAGCTTTAAATGTCAGAAAAGAGAAATTAGAGAAAGAGAGGCTGAAGTACTGAAAGAATTGGAGCAGAATGACAACTTCAGAACCATGGTGTACAGGGGAGGGAGGGGGTAGATGGGAAAGGCAAACATTATCTTGACCTCTATGTGCCACTTCCAAGCAATCAATTAAACTAGGACAAGTCTGTGATAGGATTAATACATATTACCATATTTAAGGCCAGACAGTTTGTTTCCATGTACCATAAACACAACATCTTTCCAAAAATCCAAAAATCTCACTAAGTTAAAACATCAGGATAAGTTATTTACGGAGAAAGGGAAGTGCTCAAGATTCTTCGGGGATCTTCACAGAAACCACAAATCCTCATGATCATCATGACCTGTCATCTTGTCTTGACATTATCCAACTTTACTAAAGCTGAGAAGCAACGAGGTTCTTTAAAACACACACACACACACACACAAAATCTCTAAGAGTCTAAAGTAAAATTATCTCATCTTAAATTAACACACTTGCTTTATTACATGTACTACACACACTATACATACAAACAGAGAGAGAGCTATGGGAATTATTCCTTTGGACTATGTTTCCCCAAATCCCACAAGCAGCATGATCAGTGACCATACGGTTGGAGCATACTCAAAACTGTTTAGCCCAAAAAGTAACTTTTTCAAGCTCTAGCTCTTCTAAATGTTTTTTCACTTGGGATGGGTATAATGAATAAGTGGATGAAAATCCATATCCCATATTCTCCCTAAATATGACTCATAAATCATACTTTGCCCCATTCACGTACATCATCAGACAGCTTGGTAGTGCCTGTAGCTTGCTCGGTCCTTTTCCCACAACACACCAACACACTTCACTCCTCTATTCCTTCCTCTAAAGGCACCAGAGGAAGAGAAACAAAATGGAAGAGGGAAAGCCAAGCCAAGGTAGTTGGCAGAAGGCTGAATGCAGCATTTCTGCTGCCTTTTGTAGCTTTTAGTCAGCTAAGAAAGAAAGGACTTCCATTCCCAATGCTATTAATCTGGTTGTTACTACAAACATTTAGTTCCCTTTACAAAATAGCACTAATGAACTGTGTGCTTTGCTCCCCTTCTCCTAAATGCCTAAGAACCCAGTGCTTGATGTGCAAGTCACATCCTTCTTAAAGAAATAGCATCACTCTCATTAGACTCTATTCACCCTTACGCAACACAAGAGCTGCTGTTCAGTTAAATAGCAGCACACAACTAGGTTTTGCGCAAACCAAAGCCCTTGGCCAGGAACACTGCCAAGCAAGTCTCTCAACAATAGTGGGTTTCTCCATTTGAAAGGAGGCTGAGTAGGAGTTTTAATTATAACAGGACTTTGATTCTACCCCCCCCTTCCTTCACCCTCACCCCCCATGATCAGAATGAGATAGCTGTCCAAAATGTACTGTGTTGCCCTTGGAAAGTTTCCATTATATAACTTGTTCCAAAGACTGGAACAACCCATGCTGGGCTGGCAAAATATACTTGGCTGTTCAGAATGGGTGACTTTCTGGGTCTTTACACATGCAGGCTTGGGATAATAACATCTACCAAACACAGAAAAGTTACTTTATGGAGTACAGTTCCTTGAATCCCCATACTAGCACGGTAGCTGCCAAGCCGGTTGGTAGACTAAAGGAGCTGTAGTCTTAAAATGTAACTTTACCATGCTCAGTGTATATATCATAATGTTTGCCAGCATATTAAAAACTAAGAGAAAAGATCAAAGTTTAGCAAAAGCCCTTGAACTCCCTGGATGTTGTTTTTATGGGAAGCACAATTGCCGTTTCTGCATTTCATGTGCCTTCTACATTGTATAACATAACACTATTCCTTTCTCATCCTACATCTAGTGAGAGCACTAAAAATAAGCTCATCCTTTCCTACTGCACTGTAAAAATAATCCTTTAGGAGACATTTTCCTTTTGTTATAAGCTGGACGCTACATTCTGTGTATATTTTGCAAAATTCAAGTCCCTGAAGCCTGTATACTGGAAGATAAAAAGGAAATAAGTGTGCCTGCTGTCTTCATAGAGTAAAAAGTAAAATGTCTGTGTGTCAAACTGAAAAGTATTAAAGGTACAGGCTTCCTATCTGGTTCAGGGGATCTGGACCCTTAACACAAAGTACAAGATAAAATGTAACATAGAAAGGGCTGCACAATTCCCACCCTATCTTCCTCAGCTGGACAACATCAGGCTGGGGAAGGTTGGCCTATGCTCCATAATTTCTATAAGCAACATGTGCCAAAAGGAGTGTTATGCAACCAGTGTTCAAGAGGTATGCAAAAGAACGGGTTGTTCCCTTGAGGGAATATCTATTATACACAGCACAACCAGAGGAGATAAGCCTTCAGTGACCAGGTGTGAAATTACTCCACTTTTGCTGGAACCAGAGGGCTCATCACTCTCCAGAGACAGATAACAACTTGCAGTTGGCTGAGACAGGAGAAGGGAAGGGGGGTAGAGGGTGGAAAGCAGATCATATGGTGAAAACATTAGAATACTGGCAATTCCCAACACAGTGTTTTCCTGTGTCCTTGGCTTTACTAATATCCCATAGCAGCTGCATTATAACAACATTTGTGGATTTCCTAGCTCTTTCTATTTAAGCTGCTGTATGTTTCATTTTGGCAAGAGAAATATTAAAAAAATCTATTTCATACTATGAACTGCTCTTTGTTTTTTGTTTTTTGGTTGAACAGCATGGTATGGTACACCTCCCAAGAAGGCCAGTAGCATTAAAGTTTAGAGGGATTCTTTAGGAAGATGAAGCTGGAAAATAGCAACAAAACTGGCTGATTCGTCCATCTACTTCAGTACTGTCTTGTCCAAAGTGAGTGGCAAGACAAATGCAAGAGTTTCAAAAACAGGTTTTCACATGAAATGCTGTGAATTGAAACTGAACGCATTTCCATGATTTCTACCACTGACTTACCACCTTTTCCAAAATGATGTGCCTCCTTGACTTTCTCCGGGTAACAACAGATGTAGAAAACCAAGTCTACCACCAGATTTTTTAAAAGGAGTAGGGATGCGTTGGGGCTTTTAGTCTGAGTCTTATACCTGATCCTGATTTTTCATTCTGTCATTTATAGGTACAATTATGGCAGATGTTTCCTAGCACCCAAATACATAAATGAATATATGGATCAACAAATGCATACACATGCTGCCCATAAAGTATCAAGATGATAGCTGGCATCACTGGAAACACAGTGAATTTAGGACTATGTTTCCACATCAAAGAGAACACAACTTTCATAGATACCAGCCTTGCTAGAAAGAAAAGCAGACAACAACTGACTCAACTTTCTTTTTATATATCTTGCATGTTGTGTCCATTCCCACATGAAAACAAGCTCTGATTCCAGTTTTACAGTAAATCAAGCATGTTTATGTCTATCACTCATCTAAACATTTTGTTTTACATAATTGCAGCATTTTAAGATTTTTAGATCTGTTTTTTTCACCAAAACAACTGATGTGACTAAATGAAAAAAGATGAACAAACTTTCCATGAGTTTTAATCTCAACAGCCAGGAAACAGTTGTGCTTCTAGGAAAACATTAAATTCACATTAACTTCTGCAAATATGATTTACATTATGGATGAGCCAAAACAGTGGTGGGTACTTTTCAGAAAGACATTCACTTTCAGAGGGACTATAAATAAAGATGGCCAAAGAGCAAGCCTCAATCCCACCACTGCAGGTTTAAGCTGACCCTGTTTTAACTATTCCATGATCACCCATAAAGAGTGAGGACAAAGACTTGTCCTCATTCTCACTTGGCTTTGTGGACCCAAGTAAATACTAAAAATGAGATTGGCTATGTTGTCTCATGGTGAACAGCAATCTGAGTCATGGTTGAAGGTCGCCCTGAACACTGTCCAGTGGTACAGCAAAGCACTATTAGAGGTTATTTCAGGTTCTGTTTATTGTTTTGATTTTAAAGGCCTTTCTAATGATTGCACCGGGGGGGGGGGACCTGAAGTAGAAGAATTCAATGCCAAAATAGTTTACTAATGACTTTCAGCTACCATAACCTATAGAGTGTTTTGAAATCATTTGAAGAAAAGGGAATATGGCCTTTCAGAATCTTACATGAAGCAAGTGAGCAAGAAAGAGACAGTGCTGGAGGGTACCAATATAAATTTCTTAACTACAAAATACTCCCTCCTAATTAAACCAAAGCAAGCTTGTGGTGATCCTCTTGGAACTCTCTAGAGAAGTCAGGGGGAAAGTATGGAAAAGTTACTAAATAAAAATTCTGCACCTAGAGGCTATTTCTAATAAATCACAATACAAAGATCTTACAGTAGGAAATTATCTCTCATGTCCAACCAATTAAGTCCTAGAATGTCGATAATTTAACAGCAGAGGTTAGTTCATTGTTGTTCCAAATCTACAGCAGCAAAAGAAGTATAGTTTAATGTTTGAAAGACAGTAAGATGCCTATAGTAAAATAGTAACATGCCTAATAATATACTATTATTCCAATAATAATTTAAATTTAATTAGCATAGTGCAATTGCAGCATATTCATTATTCAATTGTTGCTAACTGCAACAATTAGCCTACTATTTAGTAACAACAATATCCTATTATCTTGAAGATAAAATAGGATTCATACAGTGATAAACCATTTGCCTACCAAGAAAGGGTTGGGCACTGACAGATTAAATCTAATCAACAGCACCACCACCTTTAAGTAGGAGAAGTTCCTTCCTTTGAGAAGTATTAATCCCAATATTATTATATGTATTTGTAGTTGGTTGACTGACCCAACCCAAAGTTGCTCACCAATGGCTCCTCTTCATCTTGGAGAGAAGTAATTAGTGGAGGGCCACAAGGTTCTGTCAACATCTTTATCTTTTTTTTCCTTTTGGGGAGGGGATGATGGAATAGAGGGCATACCTATCAAATTTGCAGATGACACCAAATTAGGAGGACTAGCTAATCTCCCTGGAGAGAGGATCAAAAATTCAAAATGACTTTAACAAATTAGAGAGATGGACCAAAACTAACCAAATGATTTTCAACAGAGAACTGTAACGCTTAGGCAA
>CM034703.1:308750857-308762158 GCA_020142125.1 Phrynosoma platyrhinos
AAATGAAACGTAAAATAGCCTGGCTTGACAACAGTATATGCAACAGTATATGCTATGATTCTTAGTAGACCACAACCTAAACATGAATCAACAATGTGATGCAGCAGCTTAAAAAGACAATATGATCTTAAGCTGCATCAATAGGAGAATAATGTCTAGATCAAGGAAAGTAATAGTGCCATTCTATTCTACTTTAGTCAGTTCTCATCTGGAATATTGCGTCCACTTCCAGGCATCACAATTCAAAAGCAATATTGACAAGCTGGAGTGTGTTCAGGTGACCAAAATGGTGAAAGGTCTGGAAACTGAGACTTAAGGAGTTGGGTATGTTTAGCCTGGAGAAGAGACGGTTAAGAGGTGACACGATAACCATGATTAAATATTTGAAGGGATCTCATGTTGAAGGAGGAGTAAGTTTGTCTTCTGCTGCTCCAGAGACTTGGACACAGAGCAGTGGATTCAAACTACAGGAAAAGAGATTCCAGCAAAACATTACAAAGAACTTCCTGATGTTAAGAGCTGTTCAGCAGTGGAATATGATGCCCACAAGTGTAGTGTAGTAGATAGAAAGAAAGAAAGAAAGAAAGAAAGAAAGAAAGAAAGAAAGAAAGAAAGAAAGAAAGATTATACCCTACAAAGTGGCTTTGACTGCAACACAATGAGTTCTATTGACTAGGACTAATGAGAGCTGCATTCCAACATTACCTGCATTCCAACAACACATTTCTTGGTTCTGCTGCAAAGATACTCCAGAGGTGTAGACACATTACCCTACTGCAGCAAAAATTACATCTAGTGATATCTGAATGATTAATAGATTTATTAAGATCTAAACTTTCATCCAGTCAAGCAAAGTATAACGCATGGAACTTTATGCCACTCAAAAAGAAAACTTGGAGGGCCGCACTTGCTCCTGAAAATAAAAAAAAAAAATTAAATCCTCATACATCCTCAATGGAACATGGGAACATGTTTTTGGGCCTTCCCAGGCCCCTAGAATGTATTCTGGGACATTTTGAGACAAAGTTTTGAAAAATTTCATAAAATTTCATTTTGACAACTGAGTGGGGGTCCAGGAAGGTCCAAACATGTGGAACTGCCCTCTTCACCCCTAGAGATCACTCCTGGGCATTCTGGAAGGGGGAATCTTTGACCTTGGGGGAGCCACAAAACTATCCCTGGGGAGGCACACAGCCTGTAGTCTACACTTTGCCTATCTCTGATATAAGTAATGAAATACTCCAACCAAAATCCAACTTAACTTTGACATACTGTACTTAGCCATTGATTTGGTTCTTCTTCTGATGCTACGTCTGACCTTAGATTAAAAGCATAAAACTTTAAATGTAAAATGACAGGAAACACTATTCTAGAAAGAGTGGTGGGATTTCTACAACTTAAAATATAAATGCTAATCTTTGTTTAGGATCTGTTTGCTTGGCCAACGCGACCTTACAAACAAAGGAAACAATATACTGGTATCATCATGTAACCTATCAATCATAATAACCAGTTTCAAATATTATTTTAATATTTGGATTTTTCACAATCCAGCGTAATAAAGAGAGGGCCCAGGTGAGGCTAACAAATAAAGAGATAAAGTTATTCAGACAGAAGTGGTCACAATTATCAGTGGCTTCTATTGAGTTTTAGGATACTGGCAACAACTAACAGTATTGTTGGGAGAGGGGAAAAACCTGCAATTTTGCTGACATACATTATGAACCTTATGCAGAACCTTATGAAACTTGGAATTAGGAGGCAATTATAAAAATTGTCACATTACCAGTAGGCCAGGTTTTATCAGAAATTAAGTGCCTGTTCAACTGACTGAGATTCCAACCTTGTTTGCTTGCTTTTTAAGGTAAGTCTCCAGAATTTGTTAGAGCCAAGATATGGGGTAAAATATATAGTAACTCTTCCATCCACTTGTTTTCTGCAAAACAAGCCTGTTACTGCCTTTCAATGTGTTAGGCTAGTGAGGAAACTCTCACACCTATGATTAACATCTTTATAAGATTTATATTCATAGAGTTTACCCATCTTCACCTAATTCTCTGACAAAGTGCTAACATTTGGGATGAAGTCTAGCTGAGATCTGCTTTACAGAGCTGTCTACAAAGAGTACACTGAAAGCAATGGTGCCATAGGAAATAAGGCAGGGGGAGTTCACAATAAAGTACCTGTCAAAAGCAAGGTAAAAAGTGCAATTAATGCACTTATTGGTATTTAAGGTGTCATTGTGTCTGCTGTCTCATTTTTGCAAAACATGGTATGGCAATAGAATTCAGAGACATAGCCATGTTAATCTGAAATATCAGTATGCAAAGAGATTATGTATCACCTTTGAGACTAAGGGCCTTTGCAGACTGCTAGAAATAGTGCACATTAAATTGAGGCACTGCCCTGGCTCAGTGCTAGGGAGTCATGGGAATTGTATTTTTTTCTGAGACATTGAGCCTTCTCTGTCAGAGAGATCTGGTGCCACAATAAATTACAGTTCCCATGATTCCCTAGCACTGAGCCAGGGCAGTGCCTCAATTTAATGTGCACTATTTCTGGCAGTCTGCAAAGGCCCTTACTGAACAAAAGATGTTAAAACATAAGCTTTCATAGACAGTCTACTTCCTCAGATGCATGGAGTCCATGAAAGCTTATGCTACAACTTCTTTTGCTCAGTTTCCTTTTGTATCATGGCAATACTATTCATCATGGCAGGGGTGATACCACAGGTGACAACTGCCTGTCTGCCACTTTGTGTAGCTGATGCTTCTTTGGGCAGGATGCATCATGAGGTGAGGCAAGCAATGTGGGGAAGAAAGAGAGTTACAAGGTACAAAGCAGTGGAAGCGTCCTGAGAAAGGGCACTTCTGCTGGAACTCATAGGCAGGTATTTAAATGGCAATTTAATCTAAACTTAATAGTTAATCCTCTCCATGTAAGTGCAATTGATTAGATTTTTAAGCTTCTTAATTACTAGATAACCCTTTACCAAGAGCTAATATGATGTAGTGCAGGGGTAGGCAACCTAAGGCCTTGGGGGCCGGATGCGGCCCCCAAGGCCTTTGGACCGGCCCCAGGCTAGTCCTGCTGCTGCCACCGCCGCTGCCCAACATAATGATATTGATTATTGTTGTTATTACTTGTTCTTGGGGTTTTCTTGGCAAAATCTCCACAGGGGTTTTGCCATGGCTTTTCTGGGGCTGAGAGAGTGTGCATGCATATTTATTTATTTATTTTAATATTTATTTATTTATTTATTTATTTATTCTTGGCGCTTCGGCCCCCCAATTGTCTGAGGGACAGCAACCCGGCCCCCAGCTCAAAAAGGTTGCCTACCCCTGATGTAGTGGTTTAAGTACTGGACTAGGACTCTGGGAGTCTGATTCCCCCACTCAGCCATGGAAATCTACTGGGTGGCCATGGGCAAATCACAATCTCTCAGCCTCAGTGGGCAGCAATGTTAAATCCACTCTGAAGAAATCTTGCCAAGAAAACCTCATGTCAGAAACAACTTGAGGGCACACAACAACGTCATGCTGACATTGAGGTGTGAGTGCGATTTTCAGTATCTCTGCCAGACTTTGAGATACCTTTAGAAATCAGGAAGTGGAACCATATAGCTCACAGTGAAGCGTTTGTTTACAGATGACCAGGAAGACTATTTACAAATACAGAATCAGAACAGAGTTCCTGGATGGAAGCAATACACTCCCTTCCTCCTCAGCAGCTCAATAGCAACAGAGCTATACAGAACTCTCTGATATACTCATTATACACACACCAACTGCATTGACTCTCTTCATTACTCAACAACTGTGACCCACATATGATTACAGTTAAGTGGGACTTATACAGTGGTACCTCTACTTACGAAATTAATTTGTTCCGACAGCCATTTCGTAAGTAGAAAATTTCGTAAGTAGAAGCAAATTTAACATTGAAATACCCTAATCCGTTCCAGGCCCCCAGATTCAAGCTACAACTCAATACAAATGTAAAAATATCACAAGCCAAAAATACAGTCCTGAATATCAGAAGCCACAGAAGCCAAAAATACTGTCCTAGAGATCAAAAACCCAAAATATCAGAAGCCAAAAATACAGTCCTGAATATCAGAAGCCACAAATATCAGAAGCCAAAAATACAGTCCTGGAGATCAGAAGCCACAAATATCACAAGCCCAAAAGCCACAAGCCACAAGTCCTACCTTCCTGGATCTCAGAAGCCACCAATTTCACTAGCCACACTTCCTCTCCTCTTTTGCAAGCCCAAACAGTGCTGCCTAGCTTAATTTCACTAGGCAAATACTTCCTCTTTCACTAGCCAATACAGTGCTGCTTTGCTAGATTTCACTAACCAATAGCATGCCACGAAATCCAGAGAGCAGCTCGTTCGCACCAATTTCGTAAGTTGGAACTCTTTCTTAAGTCAAAGCAAATTTTTTCTGGAGGCGCGTTTCGTAAGTCGAATTTTTCGGTAGAAGAAGCATTCGTAGGTAGAGGTATCACTGTATATCCTTGTCTGATGCAACCTCAGTGCAGAGTTGCTCATATCATTGTACATTACATCATTGTGCTTAGTCATACACACACAGGTATATCCCAATACACAATTAATTGTCTGGCCTCTTCAAGGATGTCCTGGCCTTGTCACACAAACCACACACACTTCATGACAGTGCAGTTTTGCAAATCTAATTTCACCTTATATCATGGTGAAAAACAATTAACAACAATGCTTTTCTGCTAATTTTTCCCACCTCTCATCTGCTGCAGTAACAACAACAAAGAGTTACCTCTGTTACCTCCCAGAGGGCCTTCTCTGTTGTTGCCCCCAGGCTCTGGAACAACCTGCCAGACAAGATCTGTCAATTAACATCTTTGGACCGGCAGGCCTTTCCGGACTAAATTGTCCCGGCCCTGGACTGTCCCCTCTCCCCTCAGTGACATTAATTTGAACCCTGGTTCCCTTGGAATGTGCAATACTGAGGTATTGGAATGTTTTAATTATTTAATGATCATGATCTTATTCTGTTTAAATTGTTAATGGATTTTAACTATGTAATTTGTTTAATAATGTTTTACGGGGGGGGGGGGGGGGGGGGGGGGAGATGCTGTTTACTGTGAATGCATTTTATGTTGTAAACTGCCCGGATTGGGCAACCATTGGGCAGTATATACATTTATTATTATTATTATTATTATTATTATTATTATTATTATTATTATTATTATTATTATTATTATTTTGTGGCACCCTAAAGACTAGCAAGTTTAATTTTGCATAAGATTTCATGAACTACAACCCATTTCATCAGATTAATGATGTGGTGTCTCAATTGGCAGATTATTGTATCATATACATTATTGGATGAAAAGATGTAATTCACAGGGTGAATAAAATAAAGATCTATATTGGAGTTTTGCATTTGTGTTCACTTTCATCATTATCTTAACAAATAGCAATTGGATGGTAGCACAGACAGCCTAGTACAGATAAGCTGATTTGCATATGGAATATGATGAAAACTTGAATAGGAAAAACAACATTAAATCAGACCATTTTCTTGTTCAAATAAAACATTTAATCTGTACTTCTGAAAAGAAACCACACCTTGTCCCCCTCCCCTGCAATTACTGGGTTTGCCCTTACTTTCCTCGGCATTTCTCCCTATGACTCATATGGCAATATCGGCCTCTGCTTCGTTTGGTATTCTCATGGATACAACAATAATATACCGAGAGCATCTGTGTATAACAAAATATTATTGTTGTTGGCATTCTTGTCATTACTGTTGTCCTTCCTGCCACTACCATTGCCATCACCACCACCTTCACACCAGGAATAAAAATTGCCACTTTATATGGTTGGCCTCTCCCCAATTATTTCCACAACAACACTGTATGGTGTGTTTGCTGGTGGGTAATGACTGGTCCAAAGTCACATCAGAAACTCCATGACCAAACAGGGATTTGAACCTGGGTTCCATGAACAGTATTCTTTCCATTACAATATACTGGATCTCTTAGATAAATGATTGCCAGAGCAATGTTACCAAGGATGAAATGTGGTGGTAGGGGGGGGAAATTCAACACTATGTAGATTGCCACACTATACTCTTCTAGTCTTGCTATCCCACTTTTACTGCTCTGGCTGCCTCCTGGTGCATTCTGGGGTTTGTAGTTCAATGAGGCCTAAGAGCTCCCTGGCTGACAATTCTAAATGCCCCCTCCTTAAACTGCAAATTCCAGAATGCAACAGGAGGCAGCCAGAGCAGTTAAAGTGGAATAGCAGCACTTTAAGAGTGTAGTGCAGTAATCTCCTTAGTGTATTTGCATAAGGTACACATTAGATGCCCATATATGAAAACCTGAATATGGCTACCCCAATGTATCTACTGTTTCATGTTTGTATCTGTTAAATGGGGATGAGCAACTGTACTGGGACCAGTCCCCACACAACCTTTTCCTTCATAAATGTATGTCCTGATGCACTATTTTCAGCCAAAAGAAAAGAAAAGAAAAGAAATCAAATGGGATTAAGGAGTATTGTTTTTGGGTTTGGGTTATTTGCTTTGGGTTATTTGAGGATAGAAAATGCCCAAAAATCACTCTAATAAAAGAGCCCTGGTGACGCAGTGGTTAAATGCCTGTACTGCAGCCACTCACTCACAGACCACAAGGTTGCAAGTTCAATACTAGCCAGGGCTCAAGCTAGACTCAGGCCTGCATCCTTCCGAGGTCGCTAAAATGAGTACCCAACTATTGAGGGGCAATGAGCTTACAGTTGTAAACTGCTTAGACATCCCATAGCGTGATATGAAGCAGTATATAAATGAAGCTGCTTTGCTTTGCTTTAATAAAATTAAAGTTAAGGAGTGGGATGCTTTGGAGGGCTTTGTGGGTTTAGGGACGGCAAAAGTGGCATTCATGGGCCACATACAGCCTGCATATTGCCCCTTCCCTTGGTTTGTGGATGTCTATACAGGATTAAGAAAGTATACTTAAAAGTATATCCCAATGAATTTAGTTGGGTTTAGTCTGAAAAAACTGAGAATGGGATTGCAGTCTAAATGTTTCAGCCTCTTTCACTGGCATGTCACATCATCATGGCTGTATAATGCGTCCACACAGGTCACTGATCAACCATTGACTATTGACTGACTGTTAGACAAATTGAGCTTTGTAAAATCTAGAACAGTGGCTGACCTACATGAGCAAAAGTCCTTCATGGGTGGATGGGACGTGCCGGGATTGATAATGGGATTCAGGCTGTGTCCTAGAAATGTATCTGGCCTTTAGCCTGTAGCATTAACAATGCTCAATGAGTTATATACTGGTGTTTCAAAAATATTACTACAACTTTTAAAAAGCTGTATTTTAGCACAAGGTTATTTTAAAATTTAGTATGACTTTATTTTAGAAAATAAAGTTTATAGTTTATATACTAGTATTATATTATACATTCTATTTTTATTTTTCTAAAAGTAGTTTATTTTAATTAAATAACTTCCATGTTTCATTTCTAAACATAAAAAACCATAATAGCACTACTTTAAATACACCTAAGAATGCAAAGCACCACATTGTCTTGGTCAATTTTTCTGGAACTAAATTATTTACAATGCATCCCTGATTAACATCTATTTAATTGCACCTTTCTGTAAAATAACAAGGTGGTATACACAAAACATAGTCATAAAACACTAAAGCAAATACCAAGATCATCAAAAACATTTTTAAAACAGTAGAACACAATAATGCCATTGAAACAGCATGCATGCCTAGATTGAAAGGATGCGTTTTAACACCTTTTCTTAAAGCAGTGAGAATGGGGAACCACTGGACTTTCAAACAGAATGTGTGCCACAATTCAGGTAGGTAATGGAAAAACCCTCTGCAGCATGGTTGCCATACTAGCTTCTGGATGCAAAAATATCCACACACAAAAATTCAGTTTTAGATCTCAATGACAAAAGAGGTTCATGACAGTCTCTTTTCCCTCTCAAGCCTAACTACTATTGATGTGGAATCCCTGTATACTAACATCCCACATAAGAGTGCATCATTTCTGATGGAACCTAGTCACCAAGGTCTGCTATTTTGTTCTCCCATACATTCAC
The DNA here is from genome assembly GCA_020142125.1 of Phrynosoma platyrhinos. NCBI lineage: Eukaryota > Metazoa > Chordata > Lepidosauria > Squamata > Phrynosomatidae > Phrynosoma > Phrynosoma platyrhinos. Next base: position 308,758,983 of record CM034703.1, read on the forward strand.
CTTTGAAATAACATAGACCTTCAAGCTATGGACACACACATGGCACCATGATATGCCAATATCTTCATGGGTGACCTAGAACAATACTTTCTTAACTCCTGCTTCCAGAAACCACTCCTCTACATGAGATACACTGACAATATCTTCATAATTTGGACTCATTTAGAAGACTCATTCAAGACATTCCGCCAGAATTTCAACAACTTCCACCCCACTACCAATCTCAGCTCATAACTATCAACAGAACAAGTTCACTTTCTGGACACCACAGTACAGCTACAAACTGGACATCTAAGCACCACACTATATTGCAAACCCACTGACCACTACACATACTTACATGCCTCCAGTTTCCATCTAGAAACTGATCCCACACTACCAGATCCACAGTATACAGCCAAGCCCTCCAATACATCTGCCTAGACCCACAAATAATGGATGTCAAACTCATGGAATTACAACAAGAATCCCTCAAGCTACAGTACCTACCATATGAAGTTTTTTAAAACAACAACTACAAGAAACAAACCAATAAACAAGGCAGGACATGTAACCAAGACAAATCTATTACAGAACAGACTAAGACAGAAAATGACAGACCCTCACATAGAGCTCCCAACTGAGACCACTCAGGTGCATCATCAATTCATTACAACCCATTCTGGACAATAATGCTGACTTCTCAAGGATGCTTGGTGGCAGGCCTTTACTACAGAGAGTCTCCAACCCTCAAATAGTTACTTACCTACAGGAGGACACACAACATAAATCTGAGTACTGGTACAAAGTCTTGCCACAAGCCCAGATGCCAACTCTGCCAGTTGATCTATTCATGCAACACTCAATTCCTCTGGCCCCAGCCACCCTGGAAAGGCTCAGGAGACGTGTCTCTCAAGCCCTTCCAAGGTAGCAGGGGTCTGAGGTTTAACATTTGTGAACAACCAAAACCGCAAATTTCAAACCCATGAATGTAAAGGGCCAACTGTACTTCAGTCTTTCTGGCCATTCCATCATGGTTCTCAGAACAGTGGTCCTTGAACAAAGGAACTACAAAGGAAGAATTGAAAGAGAAACAACAGCATTGGAATGTATCCACAGACTTCAGTCCATCAAAAGTGAATTGAAAAGATATCATGGTTTCCTGGCATACTACACACATTCCAACATTATTTAACCACCACCACTCCATCATCATGAAGATGCCTTTAACCAGTTCATCACATCTCTTCTCTGATTCCCCCACAACATTCCTGTACCTATTCATATGATTATCTACTCTCCTTGGCGTTAGGCAACATCCTTCCTCCTGCTTTGCCCCTCAATAGCCATTATTGAAACTGAACTTGCCACCCCATCTCCATACCTACAAGGTTTTGAATTTCAATTGACATTCTCACACAAAACCAGCTTATATAGGTCTGTCTCTGGACTTCCACTCCAAACACGCATCTGAAGGAGCAGGCTCAAGTCTCCAAAGCTCATGCTACCAGCTTCTTTCTTTCAGCTAGTCTCAAAGTGCTACAAAATCCTTTTTGCATATTGTTAGGGCTTAAATTCCTTAACAGCACCAGATCCCATCTGATATTGCAAGCTAAGCAGAGCCTAGCCCTGGCTCATACTTGGATGGGAGACTACCAAGGAATATCAGGTGCTGTAGAGTGCAATTCAAAGTGGCAAAATCACCTCTAAGTATTCCTTGCCTAAGAAAACTCTATGAAATTCAATGGGTTGCCTGAAAGAACTTGCATACACATACACAATTACTTGGTTATACTTTGTATTAGTTTGTGCTCCTTTTTTTTTTTTTTTACCTCAGTTGGGGAAGAACTCCAGTGTCTGAAGGAAGTCTCCATTCCCTGGCTTTACACTGTATGTTAGCATTGCTGGTTACCTCTTGAACTTCTTTTCTGACCTGAGAGATATGTATTTTAACTGAGTCTCAATTACAGTTGTTTTAGTGAGATGTGACCTTCTTGATTTTTCCTCTTAATTTCCTTTCTTGTACCTCCCTCATTTAAAAAGTTCCCTCTTTTTAAATCAAATATGGATTTGTTGGAGTTCCCCTTTTATATTAAAATAAACAGCATTGTGTGGCCACTGTTTTCAGTTGGTTCAATCACACTCACATCTCATACCAGATCCTGGGGAACATCACTTAACAATTAAGTCCAAGGGTGTCTCCCCCCCCCTCTTATTTTAAGCAAGGCATAGCCATTCAGGGAACCTAGAAATTTTACCTTTTTGGTGTGACATCCACATATCCACTCTATATGAGTGAGGGGTGTACAAAACTTTATCCTTTGGGTGACTTCTTGATTTCATTCACCATTGTAGGATTACTCTGCGCCTTTTGGTCAAGAAAACAATAGCATGACCTCGCTACTAAATAGCTTGTGTGTCAACTCACAGCAATTCTTCAGAGAAGTTTGACACTTTTAAGGCTTCTAGTTTGTTTAAAACTAGACTCACTTTGGCATATAGAGTAACATCACCTTTACCACGTCTCCTCTGTTCTATTGACTAATTCCCACTGATTATTTCCATTCCAGCAGGCTTATGCTCATTAAATCCCTTCAAACCAAGCCCTCCAACTCTTCCATTCTCCTTGGAGATTTTCATTACAATATAAAGTGTTTTCACAATGAAGCACTGGTATTAATCCAATTTCCGGTACCTTCTGAAGTACACCACCAACCTTCTCTGAGTTCAACACATATTCCCCATACCTTGACTGGTGAATTAAATCATACCACATAAAATATGTGGTCTGTAAGTAAACTATAGTGACTTCATCTTTCTCTATTTTCAAACACACGTAAGTGGGATCTCTGCAACAATATGTGGAAGTGCTTAAGATTCTTCGCCAGCACCATTTTCTGTTCTTTTTATCTCCTCACTCCCAACAAGCAGTCAGAATGTCAATGAGAGGTGTTTATGGCATTCCCCACAAGATTTGTTTGTACATGTTGATTCCTCAAATCTGCTACCTTACCATTCTTTTGTGCATGGGTGGCACCAATATACAGGCATACCTCAGTAAACAAAGCCTCTGAAAAAGTAGTTCCATTTTACAAAGTATTTTTACAGAAGCCCAACCAGATCTCCTTTCCTTGTCTTCTGTCTACTTCATCATATATATATATATATATAGAGAGAGAGAGAGAGAGAGAGAGAGA
>CM034703.1:308762436-308781911 GCA_020142125.1 Phrynosoma platyrhinos
GGGGGGGGGGGAATCATTCCAAGATGCATTTTGGATGAAGCTTTCAAGTGGTTTCTAGAAGATTTGAAATGTGTTTTTTTTTTGTTTTGTTTTTTACTTACGCAAGGCTTATCTGACCTGGTTGTTTCATTTTTCATGTACATAATGTTAGTTTTGAATAAAAAGATTTGCTGAAATATATTGTGACCAAGGCAGTCTTCCCACCAATGTTGTGAGGCTATCCCTTTGCCTCAGAAACATCCCTTGATTCCTTGGTCTTGATACTTGCCCTTATATCCTTATTACACTTCCTTTTACATGAATTAGGGTTGGGGTCCCCAGTGCCCCTCTCTTATATGTATTTTATCTTTGTTGGTGTGCTATCTGTGTTCTTATTCTTGTAAATTCATCCAGCAAGTACTCCTTTTTGAAACAAGTGAACTTTATTTACAAGCATATGTTAAGACTGTATCTTTTTCAGGTTATTTGACAGATTGTATGGTTACAGTGGTTACAGTGCTTTAATACTTAGACATTATTTCTTATTCAGTTCCCTCAATGAACTCTTTCAAGCCTACTGTTCCTTGCTTCTCTTAATCTTTTCCTCTTAGGCTATTAAAATCTTTTTTTCCCTACAGCATAACTATGAATTCTTCTAAGGTATACTTGTTCTGAACCCCAGCTGTCACTTTGCAGAACGGAACAGATCTGAACTGATTCTTAAACTGATGCATACTCTCCTTCCTCTCACTAAACCTCTTCACTTCTCACAGGACTGACTCTGACTCTTCCCTTCTTATAGTCACTCCTCCCACAGCAGCCACTTCTCTTAAAGCCAGCCTAAACCAGGATTGGCTGTTGGGAATTGTACTCAGCCTGGTGACCTGTCACACATATTGAACTACTCTTTTTTTTGTGCTGTAGGAACCTACCCTTATTCTTTCCTTGTTATTTACCTCTGGTATCAATAGCAATAGCAAGTACATTTCTATACTTGTGAGCCAAGTGCTTCCAACAAACTGGGTATTCATTTTAGCAACCTATGGAAGAATGCAAAGCTGAGTGGACCCTGGAGCCCTACCTGGGAGCGAACTCACAACCTTGTGGCTGAAATACAGGCATTTAGCCACTGTGTCACCAGGGCTCCAATCTTTTTGTTGAATAAGTAAAGCCCGGGAACACATCTATTTCATTAACTGAGATATACCTGTAGTTACATAAAGATTAGCAGCCTGGAAACTGAGATCATTAATATATACATCAAGGTGGAAACTCTGCAACCCTCCAGATGTTGATGGACCTCAACTTCCAGCACCCTTGTCAACAGAGCCCATGGTGAGGAAAGCTGGAAGCTGCTGTTCAGATAAAGTGAATCTGCCTTTTATTACTATATTTTTATCAGAAAGCCTTGGACTTTTTAATGAAATCCTTTTTGGCTAGCCGCTGTTTGCCCACCAATAACTTTTTGTTACTTTATTTCTTACAGGGCTGGCTCTAAAACTAGGGAAGATAAACCATTCCATCAGCAAACCATTCTGCTCCAGACAAAGGTTGCTAAATCAATATACATTTAATTATGTCAATTGTTCTATAACCAATGCTTGCAAACAGATTCTCATATTCCCACTCTTACATATTGCCTTCTCCCCCTTCCCCAATTTCTCTCAAGTGAAAGCATAAATGACTAGCTGTGAAATCTCTTTAAAGTTTCATACATTGAACAAGATTTATATAGGCCATAATTTACCTCACTCCCGCATGAAGCACTGAGCAGTCTTATAAAAATAATTACACCAGAAATGTTTATGAATTATGGCATGCAGGACCAACTTTAGTACCAAATGACTCAGTGCATCCTTCTGAGGTAGCAGTTTGTAAGGTACCTACATATTTATACAGCAGCAAATGGAAAAGATTTTGTGTGTGCTTCAATGCCAAGTTGGAGAGGGAATCATACTGTCATACCTGAACAGTAAGGTGCCTGCTTTACATAAAAGTCTATTAAGAATTAAATATGTCAAACTATTAGCTTCATATTTCTAGGTGTTCCAGTGCTTGGGACATTTTTTTTGTAATAGGGAAAACAAACAAAAATTACAAATTGTCTAATTCTATATAGTAGGGATGGGGAACACACACACCAGAGTTGATGAATCATTATTCCTATCATGATATGCCAGTGGCCAGTCTAACTAGGACTGATGGGAACTGGAGTTCAACAACATCTGGAGGATCACAGGTTCCTGAGTCCTACTGTAAAGACATGGAAGGATCAGGCAAAAGGCAAGAAGAAAGGAAGAGTAGACTCTGCTAAAAACACACAGATATGAGTCACTGATAAGAAAGTAGCAGCTCACTGCATGGTATGACATAGTAATCAGAAAAGTGAACGAGTTGCAGTCTTGGCTTTGGTAAAATTAAGTAGGCTGTGGTTTCAACAAAACCCTGTTAGGCTGTGACAAACCATCAGCCTGGAGAAAGTGGGGGAAAAGGACCAGTTTCCTGAAAGATTTGCATATGGTAGAAAAGGGATACAGAAGACAAAACTATCAGGTTTTCCCTGAAGCCAAAACTATGCACCTAGCTCAACTATAGTTTTAAAATTTCCCTTTCTCAGGGAATTTTTCCCACATCAATGGGATCCATAAAGGAGGCCTGTAGATCATTTTCCTAGCTGTCCACTGGAAAACTACACTTATTCCTAAAGCAGCAATATCTCCTCAAGGTCCTCAGTGAATTTATATTCAGTTCAGCTATATATAAAATGTGAATTGAAAAAACAATATGCATTAAGAAAACTGTCATCTTGAAACTCCAACAGCAAAAAAAAATTGCAAGGCAGCATACCAGTTGTTACTCCCAATTAACATTATCTGCAACAGAGGAAGAGGCTTACACAGAACCATGAAAACTTGTGCCGCAGCAGACAGAGCCCAAGAATAGCTCCACCAAACCATTTTGCATGGAACATGCTTTCTTTGCTTATTCAGCTTTCACATTTGCAGATTGATCTTAACACCCTAAATTAATTTCTGAAATGGGTACAACAGTGACTTTGCCAGCAAAGCAAAACAAAAGATTACACGTGTGCCAGGGATAGATATACTGGAGTCCTAAGGTTCATTTCATTCTCAATGCTATGAATTTCAACTTGCCCAAAAAGAAAGGAGGTCCATGTGTCAATGTTGAATTATTCTGGGCAACCACTCCATGTCACTCTGCAAGGACTGCCACCCACTTGCATATCAACAATACAAATTAAAAAGAAACACTGAGACCATCATGTAGCATCCTCTCTCATAAGAATGTAAGAAAACCCCTGCAAGATCAGAGCAGAGTGCAATCTAATCCAGTTCAGCGCTTGGAAAAGGTCTGGATTACTGTTTCCCTCACTAGCATATTAGCCAAAAATGTAACCTTCCCAAGCTTATAGCTATCCTCCATGGTGAAACAGAAGCAGGACACAAGGGCAATAACTCTCTCCTGCTGTTGCTTTCTTTGCTACTGGTATTCAGAGTCCTGCTGATTCTGACTCTGGAAGTAGCCACTTTTAATTACTTTTAATTAATTTGGACAAGGTCCACAAGAGCTCATCTCAAATTCTTAGTGTCAAGAACCTGCCCTATACACTAACAATAAAGTCACAGGTTGCAACTATGTACAGCTCAGCATAGGACAGTAGTCCTGCATGTGGAACTACATTGTGCGGAACCATTTACCACCACCACCATCCCAGATGTACCAAAGATTACAGCTGAAGGCCCAACTCATGGCCATTCCATCCCTGGACCCATATTCAAAGTAATTACATCATCCATGGATGTCTGCCTGGGTCCTTTGGAGGTCTCAGTAACAGGATGCCAGACACTGAGTGTTAATACTTCTGTAGCCAAAATGGCATCATTTAGCATCTAGAAATTACAGCTGAATGTTTGCTCAGAAAGAAAGTCCTATTGGGTTAAATCAAGGGCGGGGAGCCATGCCAGTTCCTGGGGGCCAATTTTCTGCCCTGGGACTCTCTGGTACCACACAGACTGGCAAGAATGAAGAGAAGGAGGAAGCACAAAATTGCAAGTCTATTTCTAGTTAAGAAAAAATATGTCTTGATATTAAATGGTGCATGGGAGTTTACAGCCTATGGAAAGGTAAAAGGCAAGTTTTCACGAGAGGTTTTCTGGGACCAGAAATGGGGCAATCTGGGGAGCCTGGGGAGGCAGAGGACTAAAAAACAGCCTTGGTGCTGCATAAGAGTCCAGAGCCACACTCTGCCCACCCCTGTATGGTACTGAAGGTCAGAGAAGTGTGTAAAAGTAGATTGCTATCTCAACCAGTGGACTGGTACTGTCATCAGTTTCAATTCTTGGACTCCAACTCTTGGCACTTTAAGAAGACTGTGAAAACACATCTATTCAATCTAGCCTTTTAAACTGTTTCTATTACCCTGTTTGTCAATTTTAACTCTTTTTTTTACTTGTTTTAGCTTTTAGTTTTTAAATTTTAAATTTTAAAATAGAATAATCAACATCATCATCATCATTACCACCACCAGCAAGCCCAGTTTACTTCAAGCAATAATACTAAAAGAGAGACATTTTTGTATGAAATTTCCCTCTACCCTGAAGATGTGCAATTGTCTCTCAAATACCATTTCTGTGCTTTTGGTTCTGCACTTCATTTTTATACAGAGGTGTTAAGTAATGCAAATTATTATTTCTGTAAGTGGTCTTTCAAACTATTTAGTACTATTTTCTGGTAATGCTCACATTCTTTCATATGGGCAGTGGATCAAACTGTTGTGTACTACATACAAACATCAAGCTACCAAGACTGAAGGGAAGGGGCCATATTCCACATAGTTTTATGGTTTTTAAATGCTGTCATTTAGCAATCTGTGGTGCCCATGAAACTGAACAAGGGGAAAGGAAGGAATAGGAAGTATTAGGTTCTACTGGCAATTACTAATTAGCATCATATTTTTAAAAAATCATTATCTAGCCATATTAAACATTTCATTTTTATGTTTTAATGGGTCTTCCACATTTTTCCTTTGCAAATGGGTCCCCTAGGCTCTTTCTTCTCTTTCTAAACTATGGTTTGCCATTGCACTGAAGGCAGATTATACACTGTAGTAATGGACATATTCATCTGAAATATTAAACTTGGAGTTAGATTTGTCCAGATGTGTCAGTGTTAAACTCGTATGTTCTTCATAACTGAAAGAAGTTTGAACTATTGAAAGTCAGAATAAGAACTGGATATCTACTACAAATCACCCAAAGACCTACAAGTAGATCTCAATCTATTTCCTGCCTACCCACAATCTACAAGATGTTAAAGGTGCAAGTACAACCCTACTGTTTGGTACAGAAGCAGAATTTTTAGCTACTCTAAAAGTTTTCCATTAAACAGCAGGTAGTAACTGAAGCATTCTGAATGTTATCTGAATTCTTCTGAAAACAGTGCAGTAGCACTCATTATGAAACTGTACATTTTTAGAAATCTGCGTATTTCAAAATGGCATGTTCTGCCTTGGGCTATCACATTATGGCTTCCAGATAATTTGGGAATTTATTGGACAGTGAAAAACAAGCAAGAACCATAGCAGAGATGGCAAACACACTGGCTAATGCAGACATCTCTGGCCAGTTCACAATAATCCATGTGAGGTCCTTCTGCTGGGACAGCAGGGAATAAATACTAATAAACCATCTGTGACAATGCAAATGGCCCTCCTGACAGACATTCCACATCCCAATGTTAAAATATGACAGCATTTGTTGCAATACTAGAAAATAGTACCTAAACAGATGGGGTCTTTTTAAATGCCTCCAGCAATATTTTTTGCATTTTGTTATTAGTAGCTTGTTTTGTTTTTTAAATATTAACTATGTTTAATGATACTTAATCAAGTGAAAGAATACATATTTTGTAGACAATTATTTTTAACCATGTGGAATATGTGAACATTTCACAGGTGAAGGGTGTGTGGGTGTGAAAGAGAGAGAAAAATAGAAGGTTAGAGAACATATGTTCCCCAAGACCAATTACACACACACATACACACACACAATTTTTCTAAGCTCAGAAGAAGCAATTTCCTTGGCACTGAAGAGATTCCTGGAAAGGGAAGCTTGATCTCTGAATATAAACAATACTTGGTGCATGTCCTCTAAAATGTAATTTCCTCCAAGGTCAGTAAGATACTACACTAAAGTGCTGCAAAACATAAACCTTTTGTCTCACTTTCAATCTGTTTAAATCTCAGCTATAATTGCTGAAGGCTCGCATCAGCATGCACACATTATTCATTCCATGGTTTGTAGTTTCAACACTTCTGTCCTTCTTCTGCGAGCAAACTATTCCATCCATTCCACACTAATTCGTAAAAAGGTGGATCTCAAACAAGGAAAACAAATAAGACTCAGGGTGCATCCACACTGCAGAAATAAAGCAGCTTGAGAACACTATAACTAATTTGATGCTATGGAATTCTTGAATTTGTAGTTTTGTGAGATATTTAGCCTTCTCTGTCAGAGAGCTTTGGTGTCCCCACCTAACTACAAATCCCAGAATTCTATCGCACTGATCCATGGCAGTTAAAGTGGTGTAAAGTTGCTTTATTTCTGTAGTGTGGTAGCAGCCTACGGCTCAGTTTAGAAGCACCGTCAGAAGATGACTTAGCATTACAACCATGTGGTGATTCCCATTTCTTTCTTCATTATAAGTTTCTATCCACTGTTTGCAACAAAATAGTTTTGTATTTCATTCTATAAAGAAAACCATGGTTTGTGCAAATCCCATATCGTTAAACCATTATTTAATAGGCTAGCATCTTAACCATGGTTTCTGTAAGTCATAATTCCCATTTTTATTAAACCAAAAACTGAGATTTGTAACAAATGAACAGAAGGCTTAAAACACATCCCTTTCAGTACCAGCAGAAGGCTTGGGAATAGTACACTTTCTAAACATTAAACTGTGGTTTAGCAGAACATGTGCATGCTCAAACACAGAGGATAGTCCATTAAACCACAGCTTATAAACTGGCTTATTGGTTTATTATTAATGGTGCATTAATCTATACTTAATATAGAACAGGAATGTAATAACAGTGTGGAGTGGAAGCATCTCAAGCTCTTGGTTGCTCTTTCTTCAAATGTTAACGTATGGTTTAACATTACATCTGATTATGGCCTAGTGCTCTGTTCTGTGTCTCCAGCAGCTTGATTTTAAGCACTCATGACTCAAGATCACAATGTTCCAAAAACAGTAAAGCTCCCTCCTCTTTCCTTAAATAATAACTCTCCCTTGCTACTTCCCCTGTGTGGGAATGGGGAGGTCAGTGCAAATGACTCACTAGGGCACAGTGCTTGTTAGCTGCCTCTTTACTGAGAGGGTTCAAAATTCTGCTTCATTTTAAATATTCCATTTAGGACTTGTATTTATCATAATGCTAACAAGAAAATCCAAGCGCCAATTACAGCACAGCTTTTCATCCAAGGACACTTTTAAACAAGATTTTGCAGGGCATGTTGCAAAATTATGAATGAGCTCACCCAGTAATTCTGTGAACCACCATATTTATATTCATTGTTCTTGGCATACACCACTGGGCTTTTATTTGTATTATGGCTACATAAAGGATTTTCATCCAGTTGTACAAAAATGATGCTTTATAGTTAAGCATGGCATAAGGTTCGTGTTTGGCAAAAGGAACACAATATTTTTTAAATGAGTAAGTAAAACAAAAAATGTTGGGGGGGATATCATATCAACAAGTTTATTTCTCCTCCAAGTGCTGTTTTAACTGGACTCAGAAAAAACAGTCCAAATGAAATGGCTTGTAGGAAATCCAAAATGTGCAACGTTATGTTTTGAGAGAAGATTTGCTGCACTCAGTATCTATGAGGAAAGCTGGATTTAATGTTTAGATAGCTGGAGGGAGGGCGATGAGAGAAAACAGGCACTACTCTCCATCTGTACACTGAGCCACTTATATTGCTGCCTATTTTCCATTAAAGTAATAGCAGTTCACAGCTGCAATTTATTAAAACCAGGTGGAAGACAGATGTTAACATTTTGACACTGGTGTTAACTACACAGAATTTGAAACTAGCTTAATGTTGATACATATCACAAACTTAGAAATGACCAGATGGCAGTGGCCAAAGCCTTATGAGGCTTAAAGACACTTACAGGCAAATCTACTTCTCAGATACACAAGACTTAAATTACCTTCCAAGAAAGGACACAGATACCTAAAAGATGAACAAAGCCATTATTGCAGCTCTTTGTGCTGGGCTTTTCAAGACTCTCCATGTTAAATTAAATGATATGCAGGATGGCAGTAAGAGAGTTTGATATAAAAACTACTCAATCTCACTGCTCTTCAAATATCATAACCAATGACTGCAAGAACAAGGAAAGAAGGGAAGGCTTTTTTATTGATGTGTGTGTGTGTGTATGTAGGTGCAGGAAGTCTAGTCTCTATTGAGGGGGTGGGGAATAAAAGCTGGCCACAGATGAAACAGATGGGCTACATGAACAGTGAATGCTAGAGAGCATAGCACACACAAAAAAGATATATTCTGCATGGCACAAATATACAAACTTGTATCTTAGCCAACATAGCATAGTGGTTTGAGTGTTGGACTATGACTCTGGAGACTAGGGTTTGATTCTCAGCTCAGCCATGAAACCCACTGGGTGACCTTGGGCAAATCACATGTTTCCAGACTTCAGGGAAGACAATGGGAAACCTTCTCTGCAAAAATCTTGACAACAAAACCCCATGAGAGGTTCCCCTTAAGGTCACCATAAACTGGAAATAGCTTCAAGGCACTCAAGAACATGTTTATTTATATTTTTTTAAATAATTGACTTCCAGCAGATTGCCATGCCTCATATTAGTCAATGGTGGCATGTGCACATGTCTGTGCTGATGCATCCATGTGCACGCCGCCACCATTGAATGATATGAGGTGCAACTTATTGCATTTTTTTGGCATCTACAGTGGGCCTGGAACTGATGGAAAGGGTTCCCTGTACTACTTTCAGTGGGAGCAAGGAGAGACAGAGAAAAAGAGAGAGAACACACCCTTGGCCCAAGATTTTAGCAATCCATGGACATTTTGGGACAGAGGCAGCCAGTGTTTGTGCAGTTTCATCTGCATCATGACATGCCTCATCAGAAAGGGTTTGAAAACACAATGTCTCCGCTTGAGGGTTCTACTCAATCTTGACAGACTCCCAAGGTGCCAACAGGAAAACATGGCTGTTTCTGCCATGCTTCCATAAAGCAGCCTGCAATTAACACTGCCACTTCCTCTATGACTTCTTTCAGAATTAAAAAGAACACTGACAAGCATTTTCTCAGTGATATCTGGGGAAGACTGATGTATGCTGTTTCTTTTCTCTCTCATTGACTCATGGCATCAACAATTAAAGAATGGCTGATGCTGGGATAGACAGAAAAGAGGCTGTGACCCAGGAATCTTCCCTACTATCTTCTCAAAAGGATATGAACACTACTAAGGAGACTGCTGAGTTGTAATGTTCAGAAGCTTTCTAACTTTGACCTCTAAACTCATCACACTGAACAAAAGAACAGGTTGCATGCAGTCATGCATAGTTGCTTTCAAAATGTCACCAAGCTCAGCTTTGATATGTAAGGTTTTTTTCCCTATGTTTATTCTCAGAAAAGGCATCCCTGTTTTCTTTTCATCTGTTCTCATAAGAGTGTTATGTGCCTGGAAAGCAAGTGCGAACATCAGCATCTGGAATACCTATATAAATATATGGCCAAATCTGGGCAAGTTTCAAATGTGACAGATTTTCTGTGCAGCTTATACTGTTTGTGTAAGAAAGCGCAGGTGAACTGTAAGTGCATGCAATGAAACAGAGTTATTTGTTACAAGAGACATACCTGTTTCTATCATTTATCCCACACATAGCTGCTATCCAGTAGGAATATATTCCAATTATAGCAGATGAGCTATGGAACTTCATTAAATTGCATTTGAGTCACAGGGTCTGCAAAACATCACACAAACACACACATACATTCTCACTTTCATCTGTACCACAACTGTATTAATAATTAATATTAATTCCTTTTATCTTTGTTACTTGAATTTTTTCTAGTGTATAGCCATAGACCCTAATCCCTTGTACTCTATAAGCTTTACTGCACAAATAAAATGTACTATAAACAATTGGTTTGCTATATGTTTGCCGAGAAGCTGATTATCTGCATCCATGAAACTTTCACCCAGCCATGAAATCAGTGTCCATTAAAAATAAAACAAAACAAAACAGCTTTGGAACACAGCATGTTGTTGTTGTTGTTGTTGTTGTTGAAGTTAGCCACACACACACACTTTTTTTTAAAGGAGAAAAAATCCCAATACAAATGTGGTATCTGCTTTTTGAAACTGGTTGAATAATGTGTTAACTGAGAAATCACATGGTGGGATTCAGCATGGGCTGATGAGGCCTTGAAATAAATAAATATCATAGCCCAGCAGATCTAAGGGCTTTGCTTGAAATCTTATTAATTGCTAGAGGAAGGCAGCCATATGGTGTAAAGATGGAGTTCTCTATGAGCACACAATGGGAAAATATGTAGCTGGCTGACAATGGAACAAAGGGTGCAGGGGAGAAAAGAACAGCTCCTAAATTGTACAACACATATGTCTATAGATTTATTCATTTGATGCCCGAGTATACTCTGACACATTTCTCACTTACTGAAGTTCATTAGAGGACAGAACTTTCTCTAGCTGAACTGGAAAACTTTCATCCTTACCACTACAAGAATAATTGAAATCTTGTTTCCATTAAAGTTTAAGTTGGCTTTAAATATCCTTCTTCTGGAATATAAACAGCATACAATGTCATGTCTGTAAGGGCCAGAGAATAAGAATTACATACACAATGTTTGATAGGTCATCCAAACTATACATTAAATAATTAAAAGAAACTTTATTATGAAATAAATGGACTCAAAAGATGCTGGCAATATGATGCCAAAAGAAAAGGAGGGAAGCAGTTCAAAAAGATGCAGCCATCTTCGGGCAGAACAGAAACAGAATTAGTGAAGCAAATCAGAGTATAATTCAAACCATGGTTAGCAGAAAGGAATATTAGGTGACATAGCGAGGGAAGATTTTTGCTTTGTGACCTTATGCAAGATTGGCTGAACATTTCAAATTCTTCGCCCCAAAAAACTCTTATTAACCACTAAGATCATAGAAATCAAAGTATAAATTCAATTGCTGGAAAATCTTTAACATCCCTTAAAAAAAAAAAACAGGATTCAAGACCCTCATGGTTGCAAAGAAAAACTTTGGAAGGTACTTCAGCATACTTCAAGTAAAGATTTCTTCATTCTTCAACATTATCTGCCCTCTTCCTCTAGGGTTGCATCTGCACTACAGAAATAATGCAATTTTACTCTGTGTTAACTGTCATGCTATGGAAGTCTGGAATTTGTAGTTCTGTGAGATATTTAGCCTTCTCTGTCAGAGCGTTATTCTGCCCCACCAAACTACAACTCCCACGATTCCACAGCATTGAGCCATGGAAGTTAAAGCAGTGTCAAATTGCATTATTTCTGCAGTGCAAATGCAGCCTTAAATTATTATTCCTCTTTTCTTATTCTTAGCAATGGCTACCAACTGAATAACTACTGCAATCTGATCAAAGAAACTACCAGAGAGGAGGGTATGGCCACTCTTCCAGCTACCTTGTTTGTGTTTTGACATGTTATCTGTATCTTATTACATTTGTTAACAGTGGAGGCAGAACAGTCATTTTGCAAAATAATGCAATGTCAATTAAGATGTTACATGCCCCACTTAACTTTTTAAAAACCTTTTCTCCCAAATTATTTGGATTAAAATGTTTTTGAGGGAACTGAATTTGCAAATTATTTGGATTAAAATGCTTTGCAAATTCTAGGACATTTTCTTACCTTTATTTTTGGATTATCCTCCCATCCTCCCAATTTTTAGGAACCAAAAATCAATGAAAAAAGGTCAAGTAACATAAGACATTGTTATAAAAATGGAGTAACTTTAACAGTGATGCCTTACGGGGAGAGAGAGATGCTGTGCAATGAATTACACAATAATTTACTTTTAAAAATGAAAAAAGAAAAACAACTTTCCAGGTCTGGCTATGTTAAATCTGAGTTCTCCATCCACAGTTGGAATATCCACAATCAGCTGGACATTTCAAAATTGGGCTTTTAACATTATTTCCTAATCAGGTAATTTACATTTAAACTTGCACTGAACTTGTCCAGTAGCTGAACAGTCTAATAGTAAAATCTTACATATGTCCACTCTGTCCTCAACCGATTAACCAGGTCTCCAAATTCTGTACAGAAAATATAAAATGAAATAAAATCCCATTTTAAAAAGTCATCTGCACAACAAGGATTAAGTCAGTGTATAATTCCAAACAGGACACCAAATCAGCTGATCTGGGCCTACAGGCCATAAAGAAGAGGAGACAATCTCATTGCCTTTAGTGGGGATTAAAAGCACAAAAAGAGCTGTTGCATTAGCAGACTTCTGTTTGTTAGTTTTAGAAGCTTTTACTGATTTGATTATTTTCCCTTCTTTATTTTACACAATGGCTTAAAAAAGTGTGTGCGTGTATGTGTGTGTGTGTGTGTGTGTTTGTCTGTGTCTGTGCACACATGTGGCAGGATGTGGGAGAGGGGGATTTACGCTTACCATTTCTTTTACACATAGAAAACCATTATTAAAGCAAAGCAGCTTCATTTATATACCGCTTCATATCGCGCTATGGGATGTCTAAGCAGTTTACAACTGTGAGCTGATTGCCCCCCAACAAGCTGGGTACTCATTTTAGCGACCTCGGAAGGATGCAGGCCTGAGTCGAGCCTGAGCCCTGGCTAATACTGAACTCGCAACCTTGTGGTCTATGAGTGAGTGGCTGCAGTACAGGCATTTAACCACTGGCAGTCTGAGGAGGCAATTTCGGCTCTGAATTTGCTGACCTGACTATCTCCAGAGCAGGGGTAGGCCACTAAGTGGGGGCCAGGGGCCATTTTTTCTCCCCCAAACCACCCCATGGCCTGCATGCATGAGCACTCACACATAAAACGCACTGCCCAAATCTCTGTTTGCACATCTTCTCAAAATGGCCAAAGGAAGTGAAGGCATACCTCTCCCTCCTGCCATTTTGATAGTGACTTCAGAATGGGGAATTATTTAGAGGTAGGTAGTGTTTTAGGATACTTGCAGGGATGCGACTATTTTTGCAGGTTTTCTTGTATTGTCAGGTGGCTTTCTGTGAGATTTTTGAGCAAAATTCTAAATATCATGCATTAAAAAAAAAAGATTTGAGGAGGGATCTTTGGGGAACTGGTATGGGACCTTCAAAAGCCACAAAAGTGGGTTTTGGGAGTAGCATGTGTCTACTAATCTACTAAAATACTAATCTATTTTTGTAACACAGGTAACATGCATAAACACACTATCCTCAGTAACACAGCTTACAAGATCTTGAATCAATCTTAGCATACTTTTTATAACAGGAATTTCACTTCTTTTAGAAGTACAGGCTGAGTCTTCCTTTTCCAGAATTCTGAAATCTGAAATATTCCAAAAACCAAAAGATTTTTCATAGGTGGCTGAGCTAGTGACAATTTTGATTTCTGATGATTTAATGTACACAAACTTCGTTTCATGCACAAAATTATTAAAATATTATATAAAATTACCTTCAGCTTATGTATACAAAGTGTATATGAAACATAAATAAATTTTGTAGTTTGACTTGGGCCCCATCTCCAAGATATCTCATTATGTAAAGGTAAAGGTAGTCCCTCGGCATGAATGTCTATTTGTAACCGGCTGTAGGGCGTGGTGCTCATTTCCATTACTATGGGTACCTTCCCATGAAGTGGTACCTATTTATCTACTTGCATTTGCATGCTTTCGAACTGCTAGGTTGGCAGAAGCTGGGAATAGTGACAGGAGCTCACCTCATCATGCAGCACCTGGGGCTCGAACTGCCAACCTTTCGATCTTCTGATCATCAGAATTGGTGTCTTAACCACTAAGCCACCACATCCCATCTCATTATGTACATATATGCCAATACAGGTATTCCAAAGTAAAATAAAAAATCCAAAATCCACAGCACTTCTGATTCCAAGAATTTGGGATACAGGAGACTCAAGCTGTATAGCAAAATGTTAACATCTCTCTCCTACCATGTCTATTTACAACTATTTTTGCATCAGAATTTACTTAGATATTAGATAACTAACATCCTCAAGGGAGGAATACAGCTTTTTCATTTCAAAGAGCAACACTTTCTGCGTATGAATTATGTGGCCCTCTGGATGCAGAACTGAAGTTTCCATCACCTTTAGCCAGCACTGCCAATAAAAAGGAATGTTGTGAGTTACAGTTTAATAACAGCTGGAAATCTGTATGATTCCCATTGTTGTCTTAGAGATACAACTATTCTCTCTCTCTCTCTCTCCTTTTTTTAAAAAAACAAAGCACAGAACAGACAAAGGTGATGGGGGGATGGAATTAAATATGTATAAGGAAAGAGGGGGAGAGGGAGATGGAAAAATACTCAGAGAGAATTATAATAAAAGATAATCCCATATAGCAAGGTGAGATGTAAGTGATGTGTCCGAATTTAACTGAAGACAATTTATAATAGATGATAACTTATCAATCTTACTTACCAACTATGGTAAGTACCCAATGTTAGTGGCCTAAATTCCCTAAAGTGACCAGATTCCACCTGGTCTTGCAAGCTAAGCAGGGTCGGCCCTGGCCAGTACTGGGGATGGGAGACCACCAATGAACAGCAGGTGCCGTGGGCTATATTTCAGAGGAAGGAACCTGCAAATCCACCCAAGTATTCCTTGTCTAAGAAAATCCAATTAAATTCATAGGGTCACCGTAAGTCAAGATGGCTTGAAGGGAACACACACACACATACACACACACATAAATGTAGTGTTAGGTATAGCCCTTGTTAGCTTGGCTCTCATCACTGGATAAACATACCCATGACAACTTATAGTAAAATGTTGGATGCATAGAGCATCAATTGTTTAACAGCCATATAAATGAGACTTTTAGAGACCTTACTGTCGATTTGAGCAAGTGATTTTCAAGGAGATTCAAATTCAGATTGGCAGAAGTCAGGTATGTTACCCTCATGTTGCTCTTAGAACAAAAATAAAATCTACCTTCAGAATGAGAAATACATGATGGAAAAATGTGTGTTATTCCTCTTAAAACTTACATAATTATTCTTGGCTGTATCCTAATTTTAAGAACCCTTTTTTCAAGCAGCTTACTTCTATGGGACTCCCTCCCTATGCCTGCTTGTCTTCTGCAGGCTCTTGGCTATTCATATTATTTCTCCTTTGTACTCTCTCCTTCTCTTTTTGTTGTTGTTTAAATTCCATTAAGTTGGGCTTATCTGTGTGCTTTTATTTCCCTACAGTAGTAAAACTCTATTATGATGCTTGGCAGACAATTTAAAGGACTGCAACAATCATTTCGGAAAAGGAAAATCTTTTTCCACAAAAACCTACTTGACTAAATATTCTGCTCTGAATAAAGGACAAGAACCTGCAATCCCCAAGATCTAAATTAACCCAGAAGAGAAGAAAAAAAATATTTTTCCCTGCAGCACCCTCAACTTCCAAGGAAAATAGACTAGTACAATATGTATTTGCCAGGATACACTTTATGAAGGAGAAATCTCTTCATTAATAACACTAGAAGGACCCTAATTACCACACCCAACCTCTAGGGTAGTGCTCTCACTCAGACCCTATGTTTTTCCGTGGTAATTTTTCAGCCATAAAGGGAAACAGAAAGAAAGAAAAGAAAAAACCTCAAAACCACAGAAGTTTTGTCCCCCTCCCTCAATTTGGAACCTCCTCTATAGGTGACTCACCTATAAATGCACAGGCATAAGGCTGTAAAATGCAGTGTTCCATTTCAGAATGCATGGTGGGCTACATTGTTTAAATTCTCTGTTACGTTAAATGCAGCCTACAAGACGAACACTTAATACAAGAGGCAGACATCCATGGTGGATTGATTTGAAATCTATGGATAAAATCTTGGGTTATTTCATTCTTGCACAAGACAATGACACTTTTCAAAGATTGGCACAATATCTAACATCTTGAATAAAATGGAATGGTTTTGCACAAAGTAAGTTTTTTTAAGCCAGCATGGTGTAGTGGTTTTGAGTGTTGGACTGTGACTCTGGAGACCAGGGTTCAAATCCCTACTTGGCCATGAAAACCCACTGGGGGACCTTGGGCAAGTCATAATCTCTCAACCTCAGAGGATAGGCAATAGCAAACCCCTTCTGAAGAAACATTCCAGGAAAACCACATGATAGGTTTGCCTTAGGGCAGGGGTAGGCAACCTTTCCCCTTTAAGGGCCAAGGGACTTCAGCTCCCAGATTCCCAGGAGCTATTGGCCAACATGGGACTATTGGCCAATATGGCTGAGGCTTCTGGGAGCTGAAGTCCCTTGGCCCTTAAAGGGGAAAGGTTGCCTACCCCTGCCTTAGGGTCACCATAAGTCAGAAATATCTTGAAGACATGCAACAATAACAAGTTTTTTGAGCAAAATAATATTGGTCTTGCTGATAGAAACACTCTGGGATTTTCACTCATACACACAAGTGGTTGACTACTTTTTTTATCAAGGTTTCTTGACTTTTCAAGACACACTTTTTATCAATGACAAGAAGATTTGCACATATTCCTTACAGCTCTTTAAATCACTGATTTATATCAAAGTTACCAGCGATATGTTTTCATGCATTTCCTGCACAATAGTTCAAATCTGATCACTAAACCATGTAATTTTACAACCAATAATTTATTACCTATGCTGTTTCACGCTGATAACCAAGCTTGTCTGTCAAGCATCCTTTTCCTCTATAAACAGAATTGCTCTGAAGTATTTTAGAATAAGATCAGGTTCCACGAAAATTCTGAAGTTATTAGCTCAGTCCTATACACATTAACTCAGAAATAAAGTCTAATGAGTTCAATGAGACTAACTCTAGATGAGGTATAAAACAACAGTGTAAATATTGGTATATAAGAAGTTGTACACTTGAGTATTTTAGCTTGTCTTCTTCTGGTGTTTCTGCTCCACTCTGTCCTGATCCAACTTCACCGTCACAAAAATGAGATGGCAAGCAAAAATGAAATGGCTGTGATAACTGATAGGTGAATGTATGGTTTTATAATTACTGTGCAGACTAGATTAGTTTCTTTTCATCAGATTAAAATGTAATGGCTGTTTCTGGTAGATAAGTGTACACTTATCATCTCTGATAAGTGATCAAACTGTATCTTCCTTTACACAAGATTTAAACAGTAGATGTTCAGGCTATACAAATATCTAAGCATAGAGGGGTTCTCTCTACCACAACATGGTTATCTCAGACATTAATGGTTTCCATTAGGGATACAAATCATGCAGCCCTTTAAATATTGTTGGAGTGCAAGCCCCAGGCACCCTAAACAACATAGCGAATGATGAGGAATGCTGGGAGCTATAGTCCAACAATACTTGGAATGTTACGTGATTCCTTGTCTCCATCATCTACCCTCTTGTTCCTTTCACAATTTGCACCAAACCTGATTTGTCTGTGTACATACCTTCAAGTCCCTTGTCAACTTATGGTGACCCCATTAATTTCATGGGGTTTTCTTAGGCAAGGAATACTCATTGGTGGTTCGCCTTCTGAAAAATAGCCTATAGCACCTGTACTCCTTGGCAATCCTCCATCCAATAATAATTAGGGCTGACCCTGCTTAGTTTTCAAGATCAGGTAGGATATGATGCCTTAGGCTCCTACCAAACCTGGTACTAACATAAAAAACAATACAGAGATGAGACTCTTCATTGGCAGAGATATTTTACTAATTGATTTGCCAGATAGCAGTATATATGGCTGCATATTAATATAAAATACCTTGAAAATATTTTCCTAATGCTCTCATTTGTCATGTAATAGAGAGCTAAGTGCATCCAGCTTTAGTCTAATAGAAAGATTCATATAAACTTATTAAAAATAAAAGCTGTTCTTTTGAATTCCACTAGACCAACACCTTCTGTCATTAATTCTTAAACAGAATTATAATAAAATTATATCAAAAATAAATCAAGAGTGGATTACTTTTGTTCTGAGTATTTTTGCAACAAGCCAGTGAGGTTTAGCAGTTAAGGTTTTTCTATAACTTTTCATGCTAAAAGCATCCTCACAGGATTGTAATGAAAAGATAAAATTGGGGTCAGAAAAAACAATGCATGCTGCTTTGAAGGCAGGGGAGGATAAATATGAAATATAATAATAAAAAACTTCTGAACATAGTAGGCAGAGAAGTTTCCTTCCCCCTCTTTATATATATATATATATATATATATATATATATATATATATATATATATTGCCAAGCTCAGACCAAGGTGAAGGGGAGGAAAAACCTCAGCCATATATCTGAAAATGAATAACTAAAAACAACTTTCTATTCTTCTATCAAGACAGCACCTTTAAATATTTAGTCCAATAGTTAGGGCCCAATGCTCAGAAGTCCAATTCTTGCTTCACCAACTGTGTATTCAGGCTCCAAAATGGCACAGCTTAATGGTAAAACACACCTTTGCAGTCAGCAGCTCCCAGATTCAGTCTTTTGCCTCTCCCATTGTAAAAGGCGTAACATGGCTGATAATGAGTAATAATAATAACAATATAATAATAAAATTTATTTATATCCCGCCCTTTGGGAACCCAATCAGGGCGGCTTACAACAATAAAACCATACAATATATCTCAAACATAATCCCTCCCCCCCTTAAGACAGTATTAAATCAATGAAAAATTAAAATAACAAATTTAAAAACATTACAAGCATAAAATTGGCCCAAGGCAATGTTCTTCATCCATCAGTAGATGGGGCCACGCGAAGATCATTGGGAGTGGGAGTAGCCGAGGCAGGGATAATTAATCTGGAAAGGCCTGCCGGAAGAGATCCGTCTTGACAGCCTTTTTAAAGCTGTCCAATGATGTTACCTGACGGATCTCATCTGGCAGGCGGTTCCAGAGTTTGGGGGCGACAACTGAAAAACCCCTCTGGGAGGTAGCCGCAAGCCTCGATTTCTGAGGCTGCAGCAAATTCCTCCCAGAGAAACGGAGTGCGCGGGGAGGATTGTATGGGAGGAGGCGTTCCCTGAGAAAGCTTGGACCCAAGCCATTTAGGACTAATGTGGTCCCTCCTAGATGTTCCTGAGACAAGCCTGGCTGCCATATTTTGAACCAGCTGTAATTTCCGAACCAAGCACAAGGGTAGCCCCATGTAGAGCGCATTACAGAAATCAAGGCGTAAGGTTACCAGCGTGTGCACCACAGTCTCGAGATCCCTTATTTCCAGAAAAGGGCGCAGCTG
>CM034703.1:308786946-308812220 GCA_020142125.1 Phrynosoma platyrhinos
AGGGACAGCAACCCAGCCCCTGGATCAAAAAGGTTGCCTACCCCTGCTCTAAAGGAACTCACAAATCAAACAATGTTCAAAACAACAATTAGATAAGTATAAAGACCTTAAAATTTTAATCATGATTAAAACTTAAAATTAAGCTGGATGGATAGATGGATGTATTATCTTATGAAAATACTGTTTAGTAAAATGGGATCTTTACTTGTCTAGAGTTCAGGTGTTCCTGTTGCTTCTTCCCTCCTGAAAATCCCATTCCACTGAAGTCCTAGGCCTGCAGTCCTAGCATTTGTGAGATTTCAACCAAAAGAGGGGGAGGAAACCACACACAGTAGAAGCTCTCTATGAATTCGGGCTGCAATGTCTGTCTGGCTTGCATTTGCAACATCCTGTTTACAGTCGCGCTTGGATGGCAAGCAAAGCAGATGCTATAAAAGCTCATAAAGTAAATAAATATAAATAAATAAGATTATGTCACTGCAAATGAAATGACTGCAAGTGTGCAAGGAATATGTAATCAGGGAGGATCAGCTGAATTGCTAAGCAGCAGAGATCCTTAATGCAGAATAACTGCCCATAGAAAAGGAAAGGTGCTGAACATGTCCAGAGAAGAGTGACTAAAATGGTAACAGGTCTGGAAACTATACCCTACGAAGAGAGACTTAGGGAACTGGGTATGTTTAGCCTGGACAAGAGAAGGTTAAGCTATGACAGTCCTGTTTAAATATTTGAAGGGGTGTCATATTGAGGAGGGAGCTAGCTTGTTTTCTGCTACTCCAGAGAATAGGAGCCAGAACAATGGATACAAACTACAGGAAAAGAGATTCTAGCTCACGGGCCGGTGCGGCCTGCGGGGGCCTTGGGACCAGCCTGTGTCCGTCGCCGCCGCCGCCGCCGCCGCCACCACCACCGCCACCGCCCTGTGTGTGCTGGCACAACACGCGCAAGCGCCATTTTGGAAAGTCGTGAGTATATGCGCACAGCGGCGAGCGCTATTTTGGAAGGCCGCACTGCGACTGCGGTGGGTGAATTCGCCCACCACAGGCGCGGAGGGGCCTTCCAAAATAGCGCTCGCCGCTGTGCGCATATACTCACGACTTTCCAAAATGGCGCATGCGCGAGCGGGGAGGCAAGCATGCGCACGCGCCCAGCCCCCCCGTGCCATTTCCCCCCCCCCAGCCCCCTGGCAACAAAGATTGCCGACCCCTGTTCTAGCTCAACATTAGGAGGAACTTCCTGACAATAAGAACTTGGAGTGTGGTGGAGTCTCCTTTGGAGGTTTTTAAACAGAGGCTAGACGGCCATATGTTATGAGTTCTTTGATTGTGTCTTCTTGTACGGCAGGGGGTTGGAATGAATGGCCCTTGTGGTCTTTTCCAACTATATGATTCTATGATTCTATTATCAAAATGTGTGCCCAGTGGCATTGCTTGTACAGGGCATTCTGTGAGGCTGCAAAAGTGCTGCTGTTTGCCTGAAAACCAACCACAATAAATTCACAATGTAGAATTGGTCACACATTTGTGTCTTGTGCCTCCCTCCAACCTACACCACCATCTCAGTGTATATCTTCATTCCCTGTAATTATAAATATCTGCTATGATTCCTTGCAGAAATTCAAAGTGTCTTGTTACTTAATGCCTTCCCGGTAGCAGAATATGCAAATCTTACTTTGTTAAGTACTAGAAATCCCAGAATCCCCTGGCCAGCATGATCATGCTGGGAGTTGTAGTCCACAAAGTACCTTTTTCCAAGCTCAGCAAAGGGTAATTCTCTGGGTCACTCTCATGTCTAATATATTATTTAGTTATACATATTTAAAGAGATTGGAGGCAATGTTACTTTTTAAACTGCAACTCCCAGAATGCCTCACCTGGCTGGTGGAATTCTGGGTGTTCTAGTCCAAAGGGTAATTTGTCCCAGTTCTGCATATTTGTACATATGCCTAAGTAAGGCCTGGGGCATAATTTAGCTACCAAGGTTAGTGTACCCTGCCAACCACATGTACAAGCCCAAAGGGAGAAACCTCCATACCATGGCAGAGTATAGTATGCAGCTGGTGGGTCCAAAGATGGGTGGGTCTGATCTCATCTAACTATACATACAATTACAAATATCCTCCCTATTATCTTTTCATCTGCTACAGTTATATGCTACCCTTCTGATAATGCATGGTTTCACATAATGCTTTACATTCCACAAACACAAAACAGAATGGGAAATAGTCTGGGAAGGAATGAGGCGCATAAGTAAAGTTAGGTAGCGCGAAGGTGTGGGCCAGAGTGGTATAATGGTTTGAATGTTGAACTAGGACTAGGGTTTGAATCCTGGCTTGGCTATGGAAGCCCACTGGGTGACCTTGGGCAAGTCAAACTAGCTCAGCCTCAGAGGATGGCAATGGCAAACCTACTTTGTACAAATCTTGCCAAGAAAACCCAGTGATATGGCCTCACAGGAATAGAGACATACTGGATTGCAAGAGAGGAGTCCTTGGTGAGATGCAAATAGACTTTACATTTCCTGGACTTTGAAAATCTCCCAATTGCCACATGGCCAGAAGGAGGAGAGGCCAGCCTGCAAAAAATACCCTCCACTTACCATCTTAACTAGGACAGAAACAACAGAATGCAGGCATGTGACTAACATCTCCAATTGTTTTTCTCCTGTTTGGTTTGTAACATCTTGCCTGATGAAGAAGCCAGTGGAGCTTCAAAAGCTTGCAACAAGTATATTGTGCATTTCAGTTGGCCAATAAAGATATAACTGTTTGATGGATTTTTGTTTGAATTTGCTAAATGGCCAATTTGCTACCCTTACATGTTTTCAGGTTCACCTTAGGGTCATCGTAAGTCAGAAATGACTTGATGATACACAACAACAACAAAGTGCAAAGGTAGATCAACTGGGAGGTATTGGTCACAGCCAGGCCTTATGGAGGTTGCCCCACTGCCTTTCTTCTCTCTATACACTCAAGGCAAATAGTTGCAAATGGAAACAATTTTGGGATCAAGAAGTCTTCTGCCCTTTGATGTCAAGGTGGTAAAAGACGTTCAATAATTCATGAGCCAGAGATACTACATGGCAGTATAATTCAGTCTACCGCACCCCATGCTCAGGATAAAGCTGGAACTAGGAAGCAAACAAAATGCATAAGCAAGCCCCAACCCTGAATTAAACAACAGATATTACACCCATTTGCTGGGTTGCTAAGATACAGAAGTTTATTTTGTAATCCATTGTTCTAGAATCTGCCCCCCCAGCTGCCGCCGCCTCCTGTCCATTCATTCCTCAGTCTTCCTATACTTTTGCTCTCCTCATGATGACCACAAACAACACACTGTTATTGAAGTGGTATCTATGGCCATAGTTCAGGAACAGAGCACCTTCTTTGCATGGAAAAGGTCCTAGGCTTAGTCCCTGGCATTTTCGGTTGAGTTAATTAGGCAGCAGGTGGCAAGAAAGATCTTTTCCTGAAAACATGTAGAGCTTCTTGTGTGTCCTATGACACCATGACTACCATTCCTTGTTTTTCATTTAGCAATTGCCGGCTGCCATTTCACTTTTGAGAAACTTCCTGTGCCCTGCATTTAAGAGCTGTTTATGGAACTCAGGAAATTGTGTTTGGAAAGTAAGAACATTCGAAGGAGAAAGAGCAAAGAATTTTAAAATTGTAAGGCTTACAAGACCATTATTGCTTTTTCACATACAATCACATCTTTCTCAGACTTTTGTGGGAGAATACAAAGAACTGCTGGCAGTTAGACTAGATAGATCAATGGGCCATCTTGGTATAACACATGTTTATGTGTGTTCCCTTAACAATAGGCAGAAATGTTATGCTACACTGACATATTAATAACCCAGGTTCTGGAATTCTAAGTCGTACCAGCTAGGATTATTTGAGCATCCAGTGTCCATCATTCTAACTATCCTACTTGGGTGACCAGATGTTATTTACTTCAATGCTTTTTAAAAGCATCCTTGGAGATTTCAGAGTTTGAAAAAGTTATGGTGGCTCTCAGAATACAATTCCTAGATGCAGGTTTTGAGGGTATATGGAGGAATGAAGACAGAAACCACTGACAGAAACACTTCGATCTGCAGAAATATCCTGTTGGGTTTCTCCCTGCATCTATTCTCCCTCAGAGACACCAAGTACTGAATCTGAACCAATGAACAGATACAAAATTAATAAATAGAAATAAATATGCAATATTTAACTACTACTGGCGCTAGCCTGTAGGGACAAAGTCAACACAATTATAAGTTCAGGTCAAAAATTCTGGGGGATTTCTAAGTCCAAGGTAGGCTCTTACACTCCGTGTACCAAGAAATGATTAGTTTTGATACCTATATGCGCAGTGAAGGAGACAGCCAGAGATGCCTGTACTAAAAATAAAACAACAACAAAGCCCTTTAACAAAAGACAGTAATGTTATGCCCAGGGACATATTAATAACCTAAGTTCTGCAATCTTGGTCATACAGCAAGGATTTTGAGAATGCTCGGGGCCTGCCATTCTAAGTATCCGGCTTGGGTAACCAGATGTTATTTCAATGCTTTTTAAAGTGGCTCTACTGTTCCTGTGTTTCCTTCCTGCCTAGTGTCCGCCCAAAGTCAACTAAAAATAGGCAAGAACTGGCCTCCTGTTTTGGCAGCCTGAACTTAAAATCAGATTTAACAGAGAGTACAGAAATATCAAGGGAAAGAACATGATTCTTGCTTCATTTATTTGTCAGAACAAGATGGCATTTCACTTGCATTGATAACATCTCAGTTCCCCTTATGACAGACAGTAATGCTGTTGCAATTCACTCCAAATGCATGATAAAAAGAATATTTACTGGGGAGAAGAACGCTTTTCAGAGGAATCTCTCACACTAGACATTTTCTTTTAACTTAAATCATCACCAAGAGTTTACATATATGAACACATTTGAAAATAATCTTTAAAATGCCAAAATGTTGCCCATTTCAGCTACCACCTTATTTACCCTTGAAAACATCGTTGGAGATTTTATTGGTTGCAGAGCTTGAAAAGCTATGATCACTCTCAGAATACAATTCATAGAAGCAAGTTTTGAAAAGTGCATGGAAGAATGGAAAGAAGTAATTGCCCCTGCTGGTTCCACTGGCAGAAGCAGTTCCATCAGCAGAAACATCCAGCTGGGTTTCTACCAAGAAAAAAATTGATATTTTTTTTTCACTCAGACACACTGAAAGCTGAATCTCAATCAATGGATTCATGCAAAATTTACAGACATGAGAAATAAATATATTATATTTAGGTGACACTGGTGCTAGCCTGGAGGGACAAAGCCAACGTAACCAAAAACTCATGTCAAAAATTATGGGGGGTTTTCTATTCCTAAAGATCCTTATATACTTTGTACCAAGAAATGATGAATTTTACATATATATGAATTATACATATAAAGCAAATGAGCATGTGTTTTCCAATTTTTCATGGTGCATTTCTGTTCCCATAGTTATTCAATCTATATAAGCTCTGCTTTATGAATGTCCTACTCAATCGCCACTAGTTTTCATCAGAGAGAGACCACATACTTTTTAAGCCTATCTTCACAGCAATAGGAGCTATAAAGCTGCACCAGAAAAACTATGAAAGTTGAGATGTCATGCATATTGGTTTCCAAAAAGAATTAATATATACAGATTTATGTATGGAGCTACACAATGCACATTAAAAAGGTAAAGGTATTCCCCGTTGACAAGGTTGTCAAGTCATATCCAACCATAGGGGACAGTGCTCATCTGCATTACTAAGCCCAAGAGCCAGCGTTGTCAGAGATTACTCTGTGATCACGTGGCCAGCATGATTGCATAGAATGCTGTTTACCTTCCCACCAAAGTGGTACCTATTTGTCTACTTGCATTTGCATGCTTTCAAACTGCTAGGCTGGCAGAAGCTGGGACTAATGATGAGAGCTCACTGCATTATGTGGCAGCATAACTGGTCCTTGAATTGCCAAACTGCCGATCTTGCAATCAACAGTCAGTGTCTTAACCACTTGAGCCACCACATATACAGAACCATCTTGTGTTGTTCTTATATAACTTCAAGTCATTTCCAACTTATGGTGACCCTATCATGGGGTTTTCTTGGCAAGTTTCTTCGGGGGGGGGGGGCGGTGTGTCACTGCCATCCTCTGAGGTCGAGAAAGTGTGATTTGCCCAATGGTTTCATGGCTGATCTGGGAATCAAAACCTGGTCTCCAGAGTCATAGTCCAACACTCAAACCACTGTGTTTACAATTTCTCTGATTCAACTTCTACATCTTACATGGCTCAAATTATCATTTTGCCCCTAAATTTCAACATACTGCTTGAATATTGCCATTTTACATACAGAGAACTAGTACCAAGAATTAATGAAACAACTAGCCAGGCCTGCATGTCTCAAATCTTCCCTCCCTTTCTAGGGCATCAGAGCAGCAAAAGCAATAGGACACTGGGAGTCTGTGTCCATGCTGGTGGGTGACCAAAGTATTTTTACTTAACAGTCAAAGTAATTAGATTAGACAAGGAGAAGAAGTATTGATAGTGAAGAGATACTCCAAAGACACTCAAACACATGGTTTCTTGGCAGGATGCCAAGTTCAGAAAACCAGGTTTTGGAATGAAAAACTCAGAAAACCTTTAAGAAGAAACTATGGTTGCAATGACGTTCATTGTCAGAACTGATCAGCAAGCATTAAAATTGCCTAAGCCACACACAATTTCAAATGTCAGGTGGGCTTAATTCTTATTCATTATAATTAACACATTTTCCTCTTTCCCATACCTTTCTTTCCCTTTTTTGTTGTTACAGCTAGACTCTTTCTCAGAAATGACCTTGACAGGCTTATTGCATGTCTTCTCCCTTCCAGTATTATCTCAGCATCTGTTTCTGATATCACCAGGACTTATCAATATATTTCTACTATATATCCCATCACAACTATTTCCCAACATTTTATGTCAGGCAGGTTGCCTATCCAATTATTGACATCCTGTTACTGTAAGGTAGTATGCACATGCCCACAAACTAAACATATGTATACAAATTCATGGACAGTGACAGCATACGATTGTATTGATGGCAAAAGAATGATATTTTTCAACTTCCAACTCACAATTCATATAAATGAAAACAAATACTTATTCAGTTTGGGAATCATAACTTTTAAAAAATCTACAATTTAAAGAAATGTAGTAGTGATCAAGATATTTTAATCGTCACAGATGTCGGAGATAAATGTGTTTTGGGTTTGGGGTTTAGCCACAAGTATTTGCTATGGCATTTCACTGGGTAGGAGTATAATTTGGTGTGTGTGGGGGGGGGGGGTTAATCTGGAATGAAATCCAAATCCAATCAACAGGTCTTGCTCCTGCTTAAATGTATATAATAATAATAATAATAATAATAATAATAATAAGAAGAAGAAGAAGAAGAAGAAGAAGAAGAAGAAGAAGAAGAAGAAGAAGTATCCTGCCTCTCTGTGTAATACAACCGTGGCGGCTTACACGCTAAAAAAAAAAAAAAATCCGTCTCCCAACAGCCCATATAAGTTTGATGAAGTGAATTTGTTGGGAATCTTTTTTTGGGAATCTTTTTTTTTTTTTGCTATTTTTAATTACCAGATTGCTGTTTAGAGAATTATTCTTTATGTAGCATTAAATTTCGTTTGTTTTAAACTTCATCCCTCTACCAATAGGGTTGCAAAGTGTTCCTTATTATAAGGCATGTCCTTTATTTGAGGGACAGAAAGCTTGTCCCTGATAGGACTAGCAGGTATCCCTCATTTTAAGAAATGACCTTAATTTGAGCACTGGAAGCATTTTCTTTTAAATAACAAGGGGGGGTTGCAGACTGCCAGAAATAGTGCAAATTGAGTCCACTTTTAGGGTTAGGGTTTGTGCTAGGGAATCATGGGAATTGTTTTTTTTTCTGAGACATTGAGCCTTCTCTGTCAGAGAGCTCTGGTGCCACAATAAAATACAGTTCCCATGATTCCCTAGCCCTAACCCTAACCCTAACCCTAAAAGTGGACTCAATTTGCACTATTTATGGTAGTCTGCAACCCCCCAAAATGAACAAGATGACAAAAAAAATCCCTTATCTTTGTGTATGATTCCTTCATAAAAATGGAAATGTGTATATCATGTAATATATGGATTCAGACAATATGTTAATTTTATGGAGAACTACATGGCTGGATTAAGTGAATAACTGAAATTAGTACTTTCATTTGATAGAACACAAACTTGTTATTAGCCACTTCCTGATAGTCAACCCTGCATGTTATGAATTCTGAATGACCTTTATTACTATTCTGAAAATCTGGCAACGCTATCTGACAGTGCCAATTTGAAATAATAATAATAATAATAATAATAATAATAATAATAATAATAATAATAATAATAATAATTTATATCCCGCCCCTCTGCAGAGCAATCGGGGCAGCTTACACATTAAAATTTCCATACAGATATGTTAATACAATGTAAACAGAACCTAAAAATCCCGAAACCCACCCGCCCCTTTAATAAACTAGACCCAATGGAGATGGGCTTGTATCTCTCTCCCAGATGATGTCGGATGGAGTGGTGGGAGGGCTCTTCTTCTTAGACTAATGCACATATTAAACCAAACAATACACACCTAAACAACCACTAAGCCTTCATATTCCAGGAAGAACTCTCAATTAGTCCACATAAAGATCCATATGATCTTAAAAGCTTTGAGAAGGGCTACAGCTGGATGGTGGAGCAAAATCTTTTACATCAGAAGATCATAGGCCCAATTGCCTACTAGGGCTGGAAAGGATTCCTGTTTGTGCAGCCTGGAGCAGGAGCTGAAAGGTGGGATTGGCCTCCGAAACATGCCCACCTCTGCCCTAAACACTGGATTTCAAACTCCAGTTATTTCCAGTGAATGCTCAGGTGTAGTTTGCATTTAATAAACCTGACCCTATTGAGCTCATTGTCAATTTAACCTTATGATGATGAATGGCAAGGATCATATGAGTTCGCAACTCTAGGAATGGGAAAGAAAATCATTTAGTTCACCATATAACACAAACTGAGGCAATTCATAATTCCAGAACCAACATGGAAACTGAAATGAATTTCACAATACTGTTCACTGGTTTAAAAAATGCATCCCAAATATATACGAGTGGAGAAATTATATATACAACATTTGGGAAAGAACAAACAAAAAGGTATAAGAAAGCACTTGTAAAAACAGTGTGGGAATGCCTTTGTACATGAACACATACAAACTGTAAAATGGGCTTACAGTTTGGTCCATATCTACCCAAGATTAATTCTTGAGAAGCCTTGCTCAGAATATAAACAGGCCACAGAAAGTAATAGGCTGATAAACCTTGAAACCTATCAATAATCCTATCTAAACCCACTTGAATCAACTGCTGATTAGTGAGTCTACACTTATCTAAAATCCATTGGACGTTATCACACGTGGCCCAGAAACTGAAAATAAAGTGGAAATGAGGCATCCCGAAAATAAATGGGAAATAAACCTTGTTTCCGCAAACGTCATTACCTTAATTGCAAATTTACAGTAAGTGCATTGAACGTCCACACACAAGAGAAAAAAACCCGTAAATGTAGTAGAAATGAGCCTCTTGCACATGCGGAGATAGAGGAATGCTCGCTGGAACCATGGCAACAGCAGGGAAATGCTCCCCAATATGCATTTAGCGATCACATTACGGTAAATGCGTAATTACCATAATTACATATTTGCATTTCCTCCAGACAACTGAATTACAAAAGATCGCGGTTAACACCAGTTTCTGTCCACTTTCTGTCCAGTTTCTGTGCGACGTCATGTGAAAACATGGGCCACTAATCCAGTTTCTGTCTGGATTTTGTGTGGATTAACCAGCAGATTTGCCCCCATGTGATAACGTCCATTGTTTCAACAAGTCTACTAGACCTGGAACCACAAACAAAATGTGTCCCTACATCTTTGCCAGTATTCAGATTTAGACTTTGTTGAACAAAGAAACTGATAAGAAAGCTGAAAAACAGCTATCGCAAACATCTCTACAAGATTTGGACTTGACACAAGAACACTGTAAATATCTGTAGTTGAGTCTCAAGCTCTAATTTAATATCTTGTGAGCTTCCACAGCTCTACACACAGTAAAATGGTGACATCTAAATTCTTTCTCTTTCTTAAATGTGGGTTCAAGCAGGTCGACGATTCTCACAGTAGACAGGTTCTTCTATAGCACCACACCAGTTTCAGCACCACTGAAACAGTAAATGTTAAGCTTGTCTAATGAAACTTCCATTTTCATTTTCTGTACTGAACAACTATAATTTACATGGAAGGCTTGACTTCATTAACATTCTTGATTTATAATACCTTGCTGCCAAATATACTTTGATTAGCAACACTTGGAAGAAATATTTTAATAAAACAACCAAAAGGTGCCTTTTTGATTAGCCTCAGCATGGGAGCAAGAGTTCTTTAGTGAGTGGGAGGTGAACACTTTTCCTTTTGAAAGTACCAAGATTCAAAGCAATAAATATTTTTTCAAAACTAGGCCAGTCTCAAGTTTAATATGTAATGAATAAATATTCTGTCAATTAGAGATGTGCAAGGAAAAAGCTTTACATTACAGCTTATAGCAATTTCAGATAAAGAGCCTGTGTGGTGGAGTGAATCCAGCTAATAAATGATTGGAGTAGTGAAACATATTTCTAGTGCAAGATAGCAAACATCTTGAAAAATACTTCAGAGGCATGTATTTTATTTTATTTTATTTTTGGTGACTTTCTTCTGAAATCTCATTAAGTTTCAGGCAAGAGACTATGACATGCAGTACTGAACAATATTCATAGTGTAACCTTTGGGGAACAGTGATAAAACCAATTACAGTTCCCTTTAATTTTTACTTCATAATTTGATTGGTCAAAAGTCCATTCCCCCCCCCATAGGCATTATTGTTTTTCAATAATTAAATTATGGATAATGACATTCTGCATTATCATAGCCTGCTATCAACCTAAAATATGATAAAAAAATAACAGCAATCTGTTGCATAGTGATAAAATTTTGAATTAGAAGGGCAATTCTTCCCCTTCAGTTAAATTCCCTCCTATCTAGTATTCAAAGGGGAACAAGAATTCTGATATTGCAAATAGTCTAATCTGGTAGTAGTGTTGCAGAAAATATGTGCCATGATTCCACTCCAGTTATTAAAGCATTTATATATAAAAACCAAGAAGCCTTGAACTACACTGCTTATCTCATTTTTTAAAAAGCAGCCAACATGTTGGAGAGATTCCTTTAAAGTCCTGCCTTTTCCAAATATAATAAGTAAAGCAAACGTGTAGGGCATAACAAACAGTCCTTTAAAAGTTTTGTTTCCTTAAATGTATGTTCTGCCTTACTGCAAGCCTAAAAGAAGACCAAACCCTAAAATGAAGTAAGACTCCATCTTTTTATGGCCACAGACTCTTTCTCTTTAAACTACAGCATACATTAAATATTTCTATATCTCCCCCCCCCCCATTTTGACAAAGAGTTAATAGGGTCATTCACAGTAACTTTAAAGTAATACAATTAAAAACTACAAGAAACAAAACACTGTAAACCACTGTAAACATATCACACTAGAAATCTTTTTAAAGGCTAAGTTTAAAAAAAAAAAGACTTGACCAAGTATACCTTTTCCTGTTTTTAATTTACCTTGGATACCAAAGTATTTTCAGCATCACTGAGTGTCAGTGTTAGGAATACTAAAGAAGGATGTTTATTCTTAAGTCCATTTAAGCAAATCAATGAGTGACAGCTTCTTTTATAAATAATTACAATCTTTTCAGTTTTGTTCATCCTGTCTCTAATGGTAATATCAATCATATCCCTATGTTATAGGTACCAAGCTACAGATAGGTGTAAAATTTTATAACTGAGATAGTTTTGTGGCAGGGAGCTCCATAGGCCCAATTCTCAAAGTTTTAAATAGGAGACATGGGTGGGAAAATACAAATGTCTTTTCCATATTTGTGTGTGTGTGTGTTTGGGTGTGTGTGTGTGTGTGTGTGTGTGTGTACTGGCTGAACAATCCATCATCATTTTGCAACATGTGGTAGTATACACCACATGGGTTTTCCACACTGGCTAACAACAGCAGGAAAAGTGCATTTGTTCATGTTGTGGTGCTTCTTTCACAGCCAGGAGCAAATGCACTAAGACATGTGATGAATCTTTATGCCCTGAATAGTAATTCTGCATGCTGAATTATTGCACATCTACTTTGAGCTGTGTCTAAGTATCTTGAGAGAAGGGATATAGGTTTAAATTGGGGGGGGGGGGTCACAAGAATGACAACATAACATGAGGACCTTAATCATAATACACAAACCTCTATGCATCCCATACTACAGTAACCCTTTCTTACATAAGCTTGAACCCATCTACCATAAAAAGGCATCACTGGAAAAATAGGCTTTCCTTTTTAAAGTTTGGACTAAAACCTAGAGCAGATCAACCATCACTAGCTGCCCCCCACATTTACTCCAATAGGTTGGACCCTTTGGAGAAGACTTGGGTGGTATGAGGTTATGGACTGGACCAAAAAGAAAGGAAATGCTCATGGTACTTGAATGACGATAACTAGGTTTACCATTCCAAGACTTCATTGGATTTTCATTAAAACAATGGGTTTCCTAGCATAATTTCTTCCATTATTTATGTATTGAATTTAGATTCTGCCTTTTTCCCAATATGGAATCCCAGGCAGTTTACAGTTAAGTTAAAAAAAAGCCCTAAATATAAATAAGACAATGTATAACTGTTGCCATGGCCAAGCAGGAATTCGAACCCTGGTCTCCAGTGTTGATCCAATGCTCAAACCACTACATCGGGGTAGGCAACCTTTCCCCTTTAAGGGCCGAGGGACTTCAGCTCCCAGAATCCCAGGAACTATTGGCCAACATGGAACTATTGGCTAACATGGCTGAGGCTTCTGGGAGCTGAAGTCCCTCAGCCCTTAAAGGGGAAAGGTTGCCTACCCCTGCACTACATCATGCTGGCTCTCTACAACGTATAATGCACATGTTAAAAACCATTAAATAGACATTTAAAAAAGAATTTTAAGGCATATTAATAACCTACTCTGTTTTATATGGCATTTCTCAGCTGCAAGAAGGCAGTTCAAATTTTTTGGCATCAACATTGTTTGTAAAAGAACGTAAATCCCTCTTCTACACAGAGTAGTCAGCTGTAGTGATTCAGCCACTTGACACACCATTTAACCATGGTCCGTCTTGTGTCTTCCATTTTTAAATAGTTTTTTGCCATCTGTTCAGAAAGCTGTCTTGTTTAGAATAAAATAATTCAGCCTCCCATCCCAAAAGACAAAAGTAAAGGAAATGTTCCCGAGAACCAGAGATCTCAGCTTCAAACAGATTGGTGCAGAAGTGGGCAAATTTTACAGGTATTGGGAACAATCTTCTGTGTTGTAGATATTCCAAGGGTGGCATAGAGTGCCAAAAATACCCCCTACCAAAACCATACCAAACTCAAAGTGCCCCAGAGTCCAGTTCCTATTTTGAAAAATTGTTATTTTTAATGTTACATTCTGGGGCTGGAGAGTGTTTGAAGCTTCTAGAAGAAATAATTCACTATTTTATTAAACAAGGAAAGAACCTTCTGAGAGACACATACTTGCAGAAACATGCTTGGGAGCCATATGTGGACATTTTATATGGCCATCCTAACTCTATTTACTTAGGAGATTACTGCACAAATGTGCTTCTGTTGTGCAATTTCTTTAACATGATTACAACAGCAGCAATAATACTATTAAAACAATTATTTCCACATTACCTTTCAACAGAATGACAGTTCTTGTTTTCTGAAAAATGTTTCTGGTTTCTGCATAACACACATAACCCCAACCTCCACTTCTTTCCCCTCCCTGCTTTGTGCATTTTATTTATTTATTTATTTATTTATAATAACAATATATCCTGCCCCTTTGATATCAATCGGGGTGGCTAACAACAATAAAAAAATACAATATAAAATACAACACAGTCTAATTCCCTCTCCCCTTAAAAAGTCGAGGGGGGGCTTGAGAACTTCTCTGAGGGGGGGGGTCCTGAGGCCAGGGTTATTTATTCTGGAAAGGCCTTATCTTTCAAAATCTCCCAATGACAAAATTTAACCTGCAATCACAAATTCTTGGGACAGCCGCGATTCAAGATTCTTAAAGTTCCATGGTTTTGTTTTAATTTTGGAATTGGTGGTTCTGCAGACAGCAATGCATTCTTTTATCCTGCATTGATGGATCCTGTGAAATGGAAGACAGTTTGGGGAGAACTGCTTACATAAATAAGTAAATTAACACCTCACCCAATTTGGTGAAACCAGCCCTCTTCTTCACTACAACTGAAGGTCTATGATGTAACAGAAGCAGGGGAAAGGGTTCTTTACATGCCCACTTGCACCATATTGACCTCGCAATAGCACTACTGAAACACTAAGGCAATTTGCACCTGCACAATTATGTGAATGTAGAGATATTGGTGGTTATTGATGAGTGTCTCTCATTAATGCAAAATTGTGTGATAATAATGGTATAACAACAGATCAACAACAGATGAATGATATGTAAAAAGGGGAGGAATCATAGGTTGTTAATTCCACTCAAATTCCATCACTAGTGCTTCATGAGGTAATCTCCTTAGAATTAAATCCTACAGGGCTCTATGAGTCCTATATAGAGATGTGAAGATACTCTCTCGCCCCCCACAAATTTGAGGGATTTTTTTTCTTTCCCCCCCAGCCTATCCCCCATAAAAGATAAAGAAAATGGATTATGCAATATTTTCTTTTAGAATGATGAATAAAATGTTTAAGACAAGGTGTTCACATATTTACTGCCCCCAAAGCATTCCTAAAAACTATGTAAGAGGACGACTTTTATGTAAGACAATATACTGAACCAAGTTTTTACAATTCCTGGGGCTGGTTTCCTTTCTCAATTCTTCTTATGGCAATAAAGAGTGTTATGTGCACTTGGCACTTCGGAGAACTAGTGGAGACTATACAATTTTCTCTGTTTTACTAATATTGATGGTTTATTCTGTTTTTATGTGGGGGGTGGGAATTATTAACTTTTTAAACTGGCAAAACCAAAAAGGTTCCTTACTTAAGCAAGTGTTCCTTACAGCTGAAAACCCTGTAGTTCCGTTTTGATAAAAAAAATGTAAGAAAGCTCATTTTATAATTATATTCTGCACTAAAAAGTGCATTTTAATTTATTCAAATATGTTATTTTCATGCCAAACCAAGTTGTATATAATTAATTTTATGTTCCTAGAGTAACAAAATTAATTTCAATTTGTAAAAGGACAAGTTAATATCACATTGTTTCAATTTTTTTCAAAAATGTATTTTTTTTTCTTTAAAACTCAGACAAAATTGGGTTTTTCCTCACTGAAGGAAGATTTCCTGAAGATTTTACATCTGTGGTTCTACATCATAGTTAAGTATACAGCACTGGAGTCATAAGTGTTTTCTGATGTTGTTCATTGCCTTCCTCTGAGTCTGAGAGAGTGTGAATTTACCCAGGGTCATCCAGGAGGGTTTCTATGCCCAAGCAGGGATTCAAACTCACTATTATTACTTGCGTTTCCTTGCTGTCACTTCCTTCTAATTATAAAGCTGCCTTCCTTCTAGTAAAGCACGCTATGGTCACCCAACAATGTATTTTAAAATACAAAATTCAGTCCTGGATTGTGGAAGTATCAAAGGGTGCTTCTCAGAAGAAATACAGTGGATTTTACCCATATCACCAAATGGCACCAACTAATTATCATATACCTTATTTTCCGGCGTATAAGACGACCCGGCGTATAAGACGACCCCCCCATTTTTCCAGTCAAAATATAGAGTTTTAGCACCTCTATCCTCCTTATCCTTATACCCTGCATATAAGACGACCCCCCACTTTAACCACAGATTTTGCAGGTAAAAAAGTAGTCTTATAGGCAGGAAAATAAGGTATGTACAATTCAGAGAAGATGGGTTTGTCAACTGAATGCATTAACTTCAAGCAGA
Organism: Phrynosoma platyrhinos; assembly: GCA_020142125.1. Classification (NCBI taxonomy): domain Eukaryota; kingdom Metazoa; phylum Chordata; class Lepidosauria; order Squamata; family Phrynosomatidae; genus Phrynosoma; species Phrynosoma platyrhinos. The sequence continues at coordinate 308,803,061 of CM034703.1, forward strand.
TTTGAGGCTAAGCACCCTCTTATTTTGAAAATCTGCACTGTGTCCGCTTCATCCCTCTTTCCTCCTATATCTGCCAAGACTTACACTGCTGAACAATACCTAATGTCTAACTTATAATAATAATAAAAACAACAACAACAACAACTTTATTCTTATATCCTTTTGCCAAGGCAATCAAGGCGGCTCACGTAAATTAAAATAGACTTTAAATAAAACATACCCTACATTAAACAACAATAAAACAATTAACCTCCCCTTTTAAAAAGTTAAATACAATGCTAAAATGAACATAAGGTTAAAAATGGCAGTTGTTCTGAGACACCGGTAGATATATAAAAGAGGGAGAAATGCAGATTGAAATGCTTCTTGTGTGAATCCTCTTTGCTTTCACATACTGACCACCTGGATTTTACTCTTTGGCCTGAATTCTACCCGTATGTCCCACTCCTACCTTTGTTCCACACACCCCCTTCCTCAGTTTTATTCTCCTCCCCAACATGGTCCAGAGGAAATATTCTTGCTTCTGACCTGGGATAATACCACACAAGGCCTACATAATAAACAATCACAGAGAGAGCATCCAGCTTCACTAGATGCACTTTCTATGACTCCAGAACAAGTTCAAATCAATGACAGCCATGTAGCAGAAGACATAGCTTGTATGCCAGTTGTATCCCACCTTAGTTCTGTGATAATGAGACTATGAACTTCGACTTCAAAGCATGAAATCATTATTATCACATGGAGCTCTCAAGATAAAGGTTAACTAGTTTGTAATGATTTAACATATTCTTTTGTTTTAATGAAAGGGGAAGTAAAAGCATGATAAAATATTCAATTCTACCCACACATGAGATTGTAGGAATTTTCTCAGAATTTCATGTTAATCCAAAGCTTTATTCCTCCAGACCAATTAACAGACTAATTAACAACAAACACTCAGGCAGATTAAGTCCAGTGATTAGTGCTTTAAATGCATGTTCAAAAGGGTGGAAATCTTTTTTTAAAAAATTGTAACATAAACTTTAATTGTGTAGGCAACAATGTGGTTAATATATATTGCAAATGAAGCAGTGAAGAGTCAATAGCTCAGGGACATGTCATCTGAGAAAGTCTCAGTAGAACATGAAAGGGAAGAAAAGGAGGAAGAAAGAGGTATCATAAACAGATGGCACTGCTAAAATGGTGGCATTGCAAAGGTGGGAAGAGGTTAGACAAAGCACTACAAGAAAAACACAAAAAGTTAATTTGCAATTTAAAGGGCTAGCCAGTATCACAAGATGAAAGCATCCAAAGGATACCAGGTAATGTAGACATAGTAACTAGAATATGACAAACCCATTTGCAGGTGCAATCTCAGGTTTTGTAAAAGAAGTCTGAGCAAATAACAGTGTCCACACACAAACAATTCCTAGTGTCTGTCTTGAACTCAACCCTTTTCCTATAAGGACTAATCTACATGTAAATGTATTATGAGGCTTGGGGCAAATGTTTTCACATTCATACTGACACTTAATTGTCTTTAATTTCCTGAGCAAATCTGCATCTATCTCCTTCCCTCAGCCAAAAATGTTCAGTCATGGAAATCTATGCAAAGCAGATGGCCACATTTAATAATGTGCATCCTTGCAGATACTTCATACCCAGCAAGTGAGCCACCTTGATTGCCCAAAGGCAAAAGGCGGGGAACAAAAATAAAGTAATAGTAGTAGTAGTAGTAGTAGTAGTAGTAGTAGTTGTTATAGCAAAAACCATGAATCCTTTTCCAGCAGACTTTATGGAGTTTTTCGCCCCCACCCTGCAAATTCCTCCAACTTCCTCCAAATCAGATGTGGTCAGATCCAGTATATTCTATTCGAATGAGGAATATTTTAAGTGCATTCAGCCCTCTATATCTATGGATTCTTTATCCATGGATTTAACCATCCACAGCTTAATAATAATAATAATAATAATAATAATTAAATTCCAAAAAGCAAACTTTGATTTTGCTATTTTATATAGGAGACACCATTTAACTATGCCACTGTATACAATAGGACTTGAGCATCAACAAACTTTGGTATCCACAGGTGGTCCTAGAACCAAACCCCAACTGATACAAGGGCACACTGTATATAGACAAGCCCTGAGTTAGCACCAATAATATATAATCAGGCACCATGAGTAAGATGTAAGTGACAATGAAGGAGTGGCAGGCCAGGGACAAATAAAAGCACCCAATCCTCTCAGATCTTGGAAGCTAAGCAGGACCAACATTGGTATTTGGATGGGAAACCAACAATGAATACCAGGCATTGTAGGCTATTTTTCATAGGAAGGAACTGATAAAGATACTTCCAAGTATCCCTTGCCTAAGAAATCCCTATAAAATGCACTAGGTTGCCATATGTTGACAACTGACCTGAAGACACACAGACACACAATTCACGCTACATATTATTCTCACTCTTTTCCTCATATCCAGTAAGTTATAAATATCCATTACACATAGGAGCAATGGATTTGAAAGGGCTTTTAGCTTATTAACTGTTCATCTCTGTGTACTTATGGCATGCAGTTATATTTACTACTGATTTTAGGTTTGATTTCCATGTTTATGTACAAGTGAAAATTTATAACCCAACATTTCCAAGGAAACATCTTGCAGAATGCTTGATTTGATGATTACTAGACAAAAGAACACAAGCAAGGAGATAATGTTTCTGAGTAAACAGTGCTTTTATCCATTTCATGTATTATGGTTGTCATAGAATTGTCAATAGCACCAGAGACTCTGTAATTCCCTACAGGCATGAGATCCATATGACAAGAGAGACTGTGATCAAGTACTCCTAGATAAAGGAGAGGCCTGCACAATCCTAGGATGTGTACATAGAATCTAATGCAGAGTTTGAAAGCCAAATGGGTGTCATGCTTAGTGAAGAAATGGCCTTGAGTTTTTATTATTTATTATTATTATATTATTTTATTTTTAGCATTTACACACTTTTCAGTGGGGTATTGTTACCCTTTTAGGAATTTTACTGACTTATCTACTTCAGGGTTCAGTTTTGTGTTTTTTTTTGGCCTTGATTTTTGAAATTTTTATTATCATTATAATATTTACTTTTAGCATTTGTATACTTTTCAGTGGGGTATTTCTACCCTTTCAGAAATTTAATTTTATTGGATTTTCTGTTCCAGGGTTTAATTGTCATTTTATTTCTTCATATTGTTGCCTTTTTGTAATTGGAAGTGGGATTATTTTATCCTGGTTATTTTTTGGCAGAATCCTTCAGTTTGATTTTTTGATCATATGTCTTGGGTTTTCTGGATGTAGGGACTTTTGTTGGTTTAGTGAAGAAATGGCAACACTTGTCAAAAGGTAAAATAAAACTATCTGTGAAAATGGCAGCCCACATATGCAAGCTGTAGCTACACTGACTACCAAAACATAAAACAGGATTAAATTTCAGTTCTAGCAAGACGTAGTTGATGAACACTACCTCTGGGGAGAAAGTATACAAAAGCTGACATGGGGAGTTTGGTCCAGTAATAGTCAGTAAGGCCGCCTACAGCCCTTGCTTCAATGCTAGAATGAAAAAGGAAGAAAAATTACAAGTATCTGACATGCAAAGGGATCATGCAGCACCGAGAGAATGAAATTGGTAGGATAAGCTTCCGTAGACTTAAGTCTACTTCATCAGGTGCATGGAGTGAAGTGCCTAGGAAAAGACCTTTATAGCAGGTTGAATGAGCAGCAATGAATGAGCAGGTTGTCTGTGTGAATAGAGCAAAAATGTAAAATTTGTGGGTATGATAATGAGGTAACATGTTCAGTTTTAATGATGGCCATTGGGGAAGGAAAGCAGGAGGAAAGATATTGCCTAAAGCCAAGCTGAGTAAATAATCATATGAAAGGGGGAGGGAATTATTGGAATGTACCTGGAACATCTAATAAGGAATATCAAAGAAGAAAGTACAAAGGCAGGCTTAATGTTGAACTTAAAGAAAACAAAAAATAATGACCACCGAGGACCTTCACAAGTTCAGCCTAGACAATGAAGAAATAGAAATAATAAAAGAATTCCATACCTGGGATCAAACACTGATAGAAGATTAAGAATGGGGAAGGTGTCTATGAAAGAACTAGAAAATATTCTACAATGCAAAGACATACAACTCAGCACAAAAGTTAGAATCATACAAGCCACTGTATTACCTATTACCATGTATAGATGAGTTAAGAAAGATGATAGAAAGAAAACAAATTCATTTGAGATGTGGTGCTGGAGAAAGGTGCTGAGGATCCCATAGACAGCTAAAAGGATAGGGTCCTAAAGCAGATCAAGCCGAAAACCTCCCTGGTTTTGACCAAACTGAGATGTCATACTTCAGGCACATCATGAGAAGGGAGGACTCATTGGAAAAGACAATAATGCTGGGAAAGGTGGAGGGAAGTAGGAAGAGAAGGTCACATGTTAGATGGATGGACTCTATTAAGAAGGTCTGCAGGAATTAAGCAGAGCAGTGGAGGACAGAGGGTCTTGGAGATGACTCATCCATAGGGTCACCATGAGTCGAGATCAACTCAAGGGCAGTTAACAACAAAAGTGTAATACTGACTGGGAACCTAAAATGAGATTTGATAAAATGAGCAAGGTAGTCCTCGTGAAGCTGGGATGTCAAGTAGTGTTACAATATGTGTAATGTGCCAGGAAACCATTAATCCAATGGACTAGAATTTGTGGACATATTCCAATTCTGCTGTTCCTCTTTCCAATCTTCTGTTGTATTTTTTGTTGTTCTTGTTGTTCAAGGTCCTCTATCCTGAGATCTGAGATGGAATGTCCATAAAGACTGAAGTATTCTGCAACTGTATATTGTATATTCCCTTTCCTAATGTCTAATGTATGCCCATTTATCTTCTGGTAAGACTGTTTCCTCAATGTAGAGTGCTCAAGGGCAGTGTCAACAGAGGATGGCATACATCACTTCGGAGGATAAACAAGTAAAAGTATCTCTAATGTTGTACATTCTCAGCTGTTTGCAAAAACAAGCTTTCAACTCAGAAAATATGAAATTGTTGTGCCATAGCTGGCAAATGTGGACATCATAATACGTGGAAGTAAAAATATTCTGTACAATGCATTCCAGGATGATATTTTAGAAGATTATACCTGTTGTTTTAAAACACACTCAGAAAAAAACATTAGATCCCAGTTCAGCTGTTCCCTTGAACAAGTATAGCATTAAAACTGGGGGCAAGGATGGGGTCAGAGATCTAGTACTATCTCTCACATTTCTGAATAGAATATCATCTTCCTTGGAAGGTGCTCACCCTTTGATTAGAGGTTCTGGCCCCAACATCCATTAAAGCTCTGAAGAGGGCTCTATAATTTAGAAAGATGGAGTTCCTGCTTTCAGGAGTTTTGCAACCACAATCAGCTAAATGGGTTTACTGAGTCTTCTTCAGACCTTCACACCAATGTACATTCCAGGGATGTTGGAGGAAGCAGGGCTTAGATGCCCTATACACCTTGAGGCAAACTCTTGACTACATTTGTTTGAAAATACAGTTTGCAAGCCCGTGCATGGTTACAAATTACTTCTGGAACATTTTCTCTCATCACATATTAGAAATATCATACTATTGAGATGTTCTCTAAAAGTCAATTAAAGGGTGGAGGAAAGACCATGGAGCCACAGAGCTGCCAAAATTCTGCATATCAGGAAGAAATATAAATTAATTTGCATGTAGTAACAAAGCATAAGTTAAACTCATTGTTAGAGGCATGATTTCCCAAAAACTCTTACTATTATTTTCTTTACTAGGAAAAGCACATTGTATTTCCTAAATCATAGTTCTTACTAGGGGTGATTTTTCAACTGAGAATTTGCAATATGGATTGGTAAAATAGTGGAAAATAAAATCAGTAAAACTTGGAAGCTCAACATCAACATGTTAATTCACAAGAGATTTCCACTCAGTTCAGTGGAACTTGTTCCAAAGTGTGTATATCATCACAACCATAACATAATGGCTGAGAAATCCTCTTCCAGGACCACTGCTATGCAGTGGGCTATGTTTCCTGCTCCAGTTCTGCATTTCTTGCCATGAGACCTGTCTCTAAGACCTGTTCCTTGGCCAACCATAAAACAGTTAAGTATCCAAGTCCTGTTAACTACCTATCTGCCCAGTTACTTTAAGTTGCAGTCCTAAGGAGACACAGAAATTAAATTCATAAAATTGGGCTATAAAACTCTATTTGCTTCAGCATTTTAAGTTAGCTTTAGACATTTATCACTGTAAATGCTTCTGCTACAGTAACATGCTGCTAGGCAGAGGTTAATGCTACATAAATGTAATATTACAAATCCATGTAACACTATAAGCAGTGATGGCATTTTTTCTACTCATAGTTATAAATAGATATAAAATATCTATTCATGTTATTTGCATGTAATACCTCTTTGCTGCCATCCAACATCTTACCAAGACAGATGATGTCTCTGCCTGCTAGGCAAAACACACAGATTTTCCCATTAAAACCTAGGTGTTTGAAGATATTTATTTTGATGTATTATAGACTTCTGACAGATATCATAGAATGATTAGGACCTTTTGAAAGAAATACACCTTCCTTTGTAAGTTACTGCAATAACTTCTTTTAGACTCTACAGGTCAGAATTCAAAATATATGACTATCTATGTGCAGCTATATTACACATAGGCCACCTGGAGTTCCTGTACCAGGAGGAAAGTGGGAAATAATAATAATAATAATAATAATAATAATAATAATAATAATAATAATAATACAGTGTGCATATACACACACCATTTTAGCCCCAACACAAAGGAGCTGGCTGTGTGTGTGTGTGTGTGTGTGTGTGGATACTATCCATTCTTTAAGGTTTAAAAAAATTTATGGTACCAACTTTGCTAAAGCTAGCCAGAGCTGCTTCTAATCCAGGGTTACTTCATCAAGATTCTCTTGAATCCTGGGGTTCCTTGAGAAATTGCTAGAGGTTCCACAAGGGATTGTGAAAAAAAGTTATTTTTATAGATAAAGATATAATAATTTTATGCAGGGGGTCCCTATATTTTTAAATAAGGTTTCCTTAAGACCTGAAAATAATTTCAAGGGTTCCTCCAGGGTGAAAAGATTGAGAAAGGCTGTTTTAGTCGAAGGGGAGCACCTTCCAGGGGAGAGGATATTCTGTTCAGAAATTGAAGAGATAGTACTAGATCTCTCTAACAGGGTTATCAAATTAGCAAAGCAGAAGCTGAACAAAAAACATATCCATAACCACATAGTCTAGTACACAAAGAAATAAACTTAGGGGCTAAACAGACAGCCCGTAAGGAGTGGCGTCCTGCCACCACTTTCCTTGCCAGATCAGATAAGGAAAAAAGCTGTCCTTGCCATCACGGCTTTTCCACACTCCTTTGTGCAGCATGTCTGCTGAGCCAAAGAAGCGCCCTGATGCTGCCCGCCATGCAATGGGCCGGCCGCACAGCGTAACAGTGCCATCAGGGTGGAGTTGGAGTGGCCGGCATGCGGTTGCCATGCCCCAACTTTTGGCTGGTCTGTACAGGGCCTTAGTTGTCTTTTTTTTCTTAGTGCTATTATTATTATTCTTATTTTATTGTTTTATTCATTTATATTTTGCCTTTTCCCCAATACTGGGACTCAAGGAAGCTTATAAATAATTCAAACAAACACATATTACAATCTACATAAACATCAGTATATATAAAAGCTGTCCTGGAAAAACTGGCCAGTAATTCACAGCACTGCACTACTTATAAATATCTTAAGCAGACTGTCATTTTTAGAAGCACAATGACTACAAAACAACACATCATCTGCTGGTCCTGCAATACTATTTATGTATTTGAATACAGGCATACAAGATGTTGGCTACAGTACATGGGCAAATCAGAGAAGCAAAACAACCACAGACCTCCAGGAACCATAAATCTGCTATTTTAACCAGGGAGCTAGAACAACCAGTGAGAGTCAGGCTGGTGTGGTGGTTTGAGCTCTGGACTATGACTCTGGAGACTAGGGTTTGAATCCTGGCTTGGTCATGTAAAACTCCTGGGTGACCTTGGTCAAGTCACACTCTCTGAGCCGCAGGGGATGGCAATGGCAACCCCCTCTGAAGAAACCTGCCAAGTAAACTTCATGATAGGGTTGCCATAAGTTGAAAAGAACTTGAAGACATGCAGCAACAACAAGAAGAAACAGTGACCAGGCATTTTAACTCAGATCACAACTTCTCTAATTTTCTCTATTTGGCATGGCCTTCTCTTTCAGACATTTTGGACAAAAGGGCAAAGTTTTGGATTTCTAGACCAAAACCTCTAATACCAGATGGCATCAACTCAGAGGATGAGTTATCTACTAAGAATTCTGTTCTAGACTATCCAGTATGCAGCCTAGTTTCATCTTTGGCAAAGCCTAATGGAATAGGAAAGATCTTGATAAAACAAATAAAAGTACACATGCATAAATCATACAAAGTTGAATGGAAGAGACAGGAAAGAAGAAAAATGGCTGCAGGTTAGAGATTCAAGAAGAGAGTGGGGAAAAACATACAAGTCAGCAAACAAGCAAACTAGCACTTAGTACATGCATGCAAAGGTTACTAACTGTAATACATATTGCCACCATCAAACCCACCAGTGCTACATCAGCATCACAACCACCACCAAATGTGGAGACCCTGTTTTACAGTGGTTTCATTCCCTCCTGGAAGGGTGAACCCAGAGGTTATATTGGAGTATTCGATTTCCTGGCCAGTGGTCTGTGTGGTCCCTAGGTTCTGTCCTTTATGCTAGTCAACAACTATACAAATCTACTGAGAGAGGTGGTACAAAGGTGTGAGCTTCAGTATCACCAGTATGTGATGATACCCAACTCTATTTCTCCTTTCTATCAAACTTCAAGGAAGTTGTTACCATTTTATTTCAGTGTCTGGCATCATTAATGGATGAGATGAGGGCAAACAAATTTAAGCTCCATCCAGACACAACAGAAGGTGCTCTTGATCAGAACCACATGGGATAGACTCTTTCTAAAGACATAGGTTCATTTGGGCATACTGGACTCAGCCTTGAACAGGGAGAGAAAGGTTTATGTCAGGGGTCCTCAAACTACGGCCCATG
>CM034703.1:308812320-308825440 GCA_020142125.1 Phrynosoma platyrhinos
GGGGGTTTTCTTGGCAAGTTTCTTCAGAGGAGAGTTGCCATGGTTACCTTGAGGCTGAGAGTGTGTGACTTGCCCAGGGTAATCCAATGCCCTTGAGTCATTTCTAACTTATGACGACCCCTATCATGGGGGTTTTCTTAGCAAGTTTCTCCAGAGGAGGGTTTCCATTACCATCTAATAATAATAATAATTACCATCTGGGGCTGAGAGAGTGTGGCCTGACCAGGGTAATCCAGGGCCTTGGAGTCATTTCCATCTTATTTTGATCCTATCATGGGGGTTTGCTTGGCAAGTTTCTCCAGAGGAGGATTTCCATTACCATCTGGGGCTGAGAGAGTGTGGCCTGACCAGGGTAATCCAGTGCCTTCGAGTCATTTCCGGCTTATTTTGACCCTATCATGGGGGTTTGCTTGGCAACTTTCTTCAGAGGAGAGTTTCCATGATTATCATCTGAGGCTGAGAGTGTGTGACTTGCTCAAGGTCATTTTTTTGTTTGTTTTTTCCCCTCTGGCCCTCCAATGGTCTGAGGGACGGCAAACCGGTCCCTGGTTCAAAAAGTTTGAAGACCCCTGGTTTATGTGATGGCCAAAAGTGTACTTGCACACAGAAAGCTAGTGTGCAAACTGCACCCATTCCTGGAGGCACTGATCCAGCCACAGTGACACATATGTTGGTTGTGTCCCATTTGAATTACTGTAACATATTCTGTGTGGGACAGCCTTTGAAGAATGTTTGGAAATTTCAGTTGGGGGGAAGGTGAAGCCAGCTGTTAACTGTGGCTAATTAGACTAGGGATCATAAAATCCCTTTATCAACAGTGCCAGTGGGTGCTAGTCTGTTCCTGGCCAGAATTCAAAATGTTGGTTATGACTTATAAATACTTATACAGCTTAGGTTATGGTTATATGACAGACAGGATCTCCCCATATAAGCCTATCTAGACCCTGAGATCCTCAGTGGAGTGGCTTCTCTCATTCCCAACACCTTCACATGTACAGTTGGTGGAGGCATAAGAGAGGAGCTTTTTAGTGCTTGGCCAAGGCATTGGAACCTCTGCCCTAGGGAGGATCCATTCCTTGCTGTCCTTCCATTAGCAGGTAAAGGTTATATATATATTTGTGTGTGTGTGTGTGTGTGTGTGTGTGTGTGTGTGTTGTGTGTGTATGGGTGCTGTATTGTTTTAAATTGTACTGTTTCAAACTGTTTTTAGTCTTCTAAGTGTATGTTTTAAATTGTTTTGATACCGTTAATCCTTTGATTTTAATCTTGAAGTTTTATAAGTTTCTAACTACTGTAATCATTTTCATTAGCAAGTTTCATTCTTTTGAGTCCCAACTGGATAGACAACTCAGAACAAAAGTTAGAATCATACAAGCCATTGTATTCCCTATGACCATGTTAACAACAAAATAAATAAATAAATAGTAAAATAAAATAAAATCTAATCCCTCCTCCTTATATATGTAGGGGAAATCTTAGAAAACCGAGTTGTGAAACAAAAATGCATCAACATATGTAAAAAACTACATGTCAATTCACAATGACTTTGCACAGAATTAGGGATCGTGAAAAGAAAGTTATTTCCTTTTTTGCATCCATGTGCACAAAATACTGAGAATCTATGTGACGTTCACTGCAACATCATATCCCTTTTTTTGTACCTGACTTCTCAAACTAACAAAATACCTCTTTTATATGCAGTTCTCTTTCTCAGCTCTGTTAAATCTATACATCAGTACAATTATGTAAATGCTGGAAGTGCAGCTTCCTTTTCCATTTGTGCTGGACAAGAGCAAACAGACATTTAATGCTGTGGTTTCGCATGCTAGCCAACTATTCAGCAGCAAATTGTACAGGATGGCCACTTTAAGAACAGAATGAAGGATTACAGGCCTCTGTAATCATCGCTGCCCCCATTCTCTTAAACTGCCTTCTAACAAGTTCCGTTGATATAGGTGTAATTTTCTCTGCACCTGCTTGTATTAAAGGTGAAAATAGGAAGGTGGATTTAAACCTTATGTACGAAGGTCATAATAAGAGATGTGAAACCACCACCCCCAGGAGAAAAATCCCATTATCCCAAATCCTTTCCTCCTGGAAAAAAATGGACAAAAAAGGATTATTGGAATATTTTCTTTTAGAATAACTATAATATTTAAGACAATGTGTTCACATATCTACGACCTCCTAATTATTTATAAAAACTATATAATAGGATGACATTTTTCTAAGACTATGCACTGAATCAGATCATTATAGTTCTTGGTTGTGATTTCCTTTCTCAGGTCCCCTCACCCTCATGGAGGGGATGTCTGCTCGATGTTATGTGAAAATTAGTGGAGACAACATAATTTCCCCTGTTTAACAAATGCTGATTTTCTTTGGGTTTTTTTGCCTGCTTTGCTAATTGGCAAAAATAAACTGTAAAGTGTTGGTTACAGTTCTGAACCATATAATTCTATCTGTAGAAAGTATAAAGTTTTTAAAAAATAAGTAAGTTCAATTCTTAAATTATATTTGGAATGAATTTTACTTTTAATATATCAAACATGATAATTTTATGCTAAACCAAGTTATATACTATGTTATGTTCCTAAACTGATAAAATTCAACCTTTAAAGGATGATAATACTGCCATTTTTTCAATTGTACCAAAACTTTCCAGGTTTTTTTCCGGCAAAAACAGGGGCAATTTGTTTTTTCCAACTGCTTCAAAATTTCTGGCAATTTTACATCTACTGAGGATCCTGAAAGAGACACATTGCTGGCTCAAAGTATTGCTCCTAGAAAGAGGTTTACTTGTATTTTTTCCCCTTTATAACAGTTCTTGCTGTTCAAGAAGCAAGCCACTGGTTCAGTGTCAAAAGTTAGCACTGGTGCAGTCTTTTAAGCAGTGGGATCTGGTGATACACCCATAGTCCCTGCTTTTTAGAATTCCCTTGTACTGTTATTGGCTGGCTCTTCTCAAGTTAAGAAACCTCTCTCTTCATAGGTCCAAAACACACTGCAGAAATAATCAAGTTTGAGACCGCTTTAACTTCCCTGGCTCAGTGTTAAGGAATCCTGGGAACTGTACTTTTGTGAGATGTTTATTCTTCTCTGTCAGAAAAATTTGGTGCCACAATAAATTACAATTCACAGGATTCCCTAGCACTGAGCCAGGGCAGTTAAAGCGGTCTCAAGCTTGATTATTTCTGCAGTGTGTTTTGGATTATTTCTGCATTGTCTTTTAAGCAATGGGATCTGGTGACACAGACGTTCAAGTTTTGCATATAATACAATTATATATCCATCAACATTAATATGCATTTCAAGGCACATGCTCTGATTACAACGGAACACACTAAAAGAGACACTTGGTATTATTTTTGCCCTTATATGCAGGAATATAAACAAGGCTCTTTTCCTTCACAGATGGAAAGATGACCATTTCAGTGTGGCAGTTTGGCACTGTAAAGAAAGCAATACACCAAACACCTATTTAGAACAACAATTTGGGTAATAAGGTTTAACACCTCTACATTTCAAAGTCAACACAGGGTATAAAGGGAGAACTTGCACTGAAGTGGCAAAATTTAAAAATAATTCAGGGCATGCTACCAAGCTAAATGCACTAAACCCTTGAGAAAATGTATTCTTCCTTGGCCAGTGGCATAAACTACTGAAATGGAGATGGGCAGCTGCCAAGTGTTGCTGTAGTCACCAAGCTGCAGTCTGGTGTACTCTGTGTCACAACAAGAAACTGTATAATGCAAAAATTAAAAAAAAAATTAAAAGGGAAAATGCCAAATCAGTAAGCCAACTGATATTCACACCTCTTTTGATGTAATTCCATTTTAGATGGGCAAATATGCAAGCCTACCACTATATATGTAGCATCCTCTGACCATTCATAAAGGGGAGGGTGAAAGCTCAGCAGGAGAATTTCAGCTTTGCTTGAAGCATGTCAGGGCATTAATTTTCAGTATCTCTTTGAGGAGTATTCTCTTTGAGGGGCTGAGGGAGTGTGGGTTTTTTCCTCAGGCTGTATAGTGTGACTGCTAGTCAAAGGGCTAGGTGGACTAGTTGTCTACCTTTGGAAAGTGATGGGCATATGAAGCAACCTTAATACTGTTTGAATAGATATACAGCTGGAACAGTATATCCACTGAACACCCACCTTCCTAACACTACTTGACAGCATTAGCAGTATCCTTTGCAGAATACAACACTGTCTGACATAATACTACTGGATAAGCTCAACAAAGGACAGGTCAATTTTATTGAAGATATTATCTAAGGATTTCAGATTCATTTTTAGCCAGCAGACACTGGAACATCAAAGTTAATGATACCAAATTCTCTGTGATTGGTACAAATTATGCACAGTGGGAAAATGTGCATTAACTTGCTTAATATGCATCATATTCACATTTTGGAAAAAATTACATGCAAAGCTGCCAAATTTGTAATGGTATCCTGTTTCATTTTGGCCATAGAATACAAAGAGAACTGTGAGAAAAATTGGGTTGCAGATTTCAATTTCAGCAGACAAATTCATTGTGGATTTGGTGACGAAATGATCTAACATCTTCAGAGACATTAGTATCATCAGTTCTGAAAAATATATTCATACCTCCTGCCTTTCTGTCATTAAAATACTTCCCAAGGCAGTTAACATAGTCATTAAATAATTACAACATTTTTCTTCATAAGAAGAGTAGAACCAATTAAGCCAGAATAAACTTTATCAGAAGACACAATCCATCACTTTAGCAAACCCATACTAAATATTTAACATTATGTCAGAAGGCTGTCAAAAACAAAGAAAGATCTTGTTTTGTGAAGGCATTCAACAATAGTACCAAAACTATAAAGGTTCTCACCTTTTTATCCACTTTCCACTTTCATTTGATTTAACTCTCTTAATAGTTTCTAACCTTTCGTCATAAGTATAAGCATTCAAGAACTGTTGTTGCTCTTTTGATATCTCTGACAATTCTTGTTTATTCAAATATTATTCTTTCTTCCTCACTTGAGTTTGAGTCTTCTTGAGTCCACATAATAGCTGTGAAATGTCTTCAAAATTACATCATTATCAGCAATAGTCTCAACCTTAACATGTATTTTTGTAATAATTTTTTTCTCTTTCCCTTTTACCAATTTTCAAGGTTTATTACCAAATTAAAGATGTTTATGTTTGCTAGTTGCATCTTCCTTTCTGTCTCATTCACTGTTATCACTGAAGCTTGTGTTTGTAATATCTTAATCTCCTGGAGAATCCCTGTATTATTTGGTGTCCTTTTAGATTCTTCTTCCTTCTTCTGGATCGCTTCCATAATCTTTTGTCTATGCTGGTCTCTTTTTTATTTCTGAACTCTGCTGTATAAAGAATCCTCTCATTCTAGCTTTACTAGCTTCCCAGACTATGTTAACTTCTGTTCCCTTTTCCAGATTATCTTCAAAATGTTCTTCAATTTCTTTATAACTTTTCAACTATCTTCTCATTTCTCAACAATGACTTGTCTAATCTCCAATTAATAGAGGTTCTTCCTCCACTCAGCCTTAAGAGTTTTCTGGTTATGATCTGAAAATACTTTTTCGATATTTTCCACACTAAAACAATTCACTTAATGTTTTTGAAATTAAATACATACCTGTCCTCGACAAGGCTTTCTGACACTCAGAGAAGAAAGTATACTCCAAATCATTCCTATTTTGGAATCACCAGATATCTACTAAACCCAAATTTTCAATCACATCTTTTAAAAAAAAAGCTTCTGGCAGTTTCCTTTATTTGTCTTTTTATCTCCTTCTCCGATTTTCCATCCAGTGTTAGTGTAATTACCCCGTTCCAGTATCCAGTAAGAATCAAATAATTGAAAGAAAATTCCAAAATATTTTTCATTAACTTTTGGGGGGACAGGACACAATTGATTTATTTTCTATAGGAACATAGACCCTCCACTACCAAAAAGAAAAAAGAAAAAAAATTAAGATTGCAACTGTAGTTGTGTAGACTATATCAACCATTATCTCGAATAATCCTTTGTTATTGGTGCTGTTGCATAGGTATATATGAAGAATGAAGAACAATTGCTAGGAGGCAATAGTATAGAAGAAGGGCTATTGCTTTAATGATCTGATGGGAGTTTCACAGAAGCACCTTGCTGGCCACTGTAGGAAACAGGAAGATCAACAAGATGGCTCTGATGGAAGGACCAGTAACTTGCAATATTTCCCTCACAATGCTATTCAGTGACCTCCAGATTTCACACTTATAATTTGTGACTGTATGCATCCAAACACTGAAGGGGTTTATTTTTCTTAGGTCTATTTGCAAAGAAATCAAAGGAAATAGGAAAGTTATCCTTGGAGCTTAGGGATCTAAATACAAAGCAATTTTAATTGGAAATCCTGATAAAATTTGGATCAAACATCACAAAGCCTGTTTTAATGAAATTAATCTTTAAAAGAAATCCATTACTTCACCTCCCAACTGCATATTCTTTGAATATCTTGTTTGCAAAATTTTGCTTTAAAAGTGCCAAAAGGTCAAAATGTCCCCAGATCAAATGAGAAAACACACATACATCTACCATGCAATCCCAAACCACTACCACAAGCCACACTATAACAAAACAGGGTTTTAGACAAATAAATGCAGTCAACAAGAACCACAAAGTTTTCTACAGCTGAGATTCTGGTAATGGAACAAGCAATTGGGCACCGATTCCATCATCATTATTCCAGATTGACAGCAAAGTCATTTCTCAAGTTAATAAGTAAAGAAGAAAAGGCGGAAATCTTCTTTAACCTCTTGCAGAGCTTAGGCAGATTTCTATATGGAGGAGATTATCAGCTGTGGACTTCTTTTTAGCTCTGGTAAATTACCTCCAGATTGCACTCTCATAGAAAAAAATACACAACTTACTCCCCAAATGCCAATTGTCAGAGGCAGCTATACCAAATGATACTTTCAGGCCAGTTATGGAACCACTATTTATCATTTGGGGTTTTTTTTAAATAGCTTTTTGCAATATACCTGCTGACAAAGAAGTTCAGTTTGCACAACACTGTAAACAAGAGTTCAGGGATCAACCTATCATTTAGGAGTGATGCAAGACAATATTTTTGGCTGAAATATTCTCTGGAAATCCAGAATAATAAGCCAACAATAAATGTGATCCATGACTCTGCTTTGTCACATCTGAGTTTCTGCTTTGCAAAGTCATACTAATAAAACTATTATTCACATAGGAGGATAGGCTGCTGCCTTAGATCCAGTCAGATCTTTGGTCCATCTAACCTAGTACAGTCTGACTGACACATATTCTCCAGGCTTTCAGGTTAGTTTATTTTCTTGTCCTGCCTGGAGTTCTCTCGTATTTGTCCGGTGGTCTTTCTTCCAAGCACAATTGTTGTTATGTGTCTTAAAGCTGACTTTGTCTTATAGCAACCCTATCATTTATTCAGGTGAGGCCTTTCTCTAAGACTGAATGTCTTGCTCAAGGTCACACAAGGGGGTTTCCAAGAATGAGTAGTGATTCAAACCTTGGCTTTTCAAGAGTTCTAGTGCAACACTCACTAAACCATGCTGCTCTCAGAGCTAAGTACTAACCAGGCCCACTCCTGATTAGCTTCCAAAATCAGACTAAATTAGGTGCATTCATGGTGGTATGGGAGAGGAAAGAAAGGAAGCTGCATGTAGTGTACCACATATGAGTAAGACAGAGAGAGAGAGAGAAAATGAGAGAGAGAGAGAATCTACTTGCTTCAAAGTGGCCATAAAAAACTTAGTAAAGACATTTCTATTGTGTGCTGATTAAAATCTAGTGTGGTCTTACTGCTTTATATCTATATTTGCATCTATGTTGCCTTTCCATTTATTTATTTATCTATTTGATTTATACCCCTTTTCTCCCTTTCTGACTTCATCATACCAGGTGCACATGAATGCAATTCATGTGAGGATGCCACAAACTCTCGAAAGTGTGTCACTGGGGTACTGGCTCTTTAATCTTAAACCTTAAAGATATCTAGTTGTGGATTTCAGAAACCACTGAAAAGATGCTCAGGAGGCACATAGATTCAAGACTCAAACTAGGGCTCACTAACAATCACCTCTTTTACCAACAAGAGATTACCACCAGCAATTAACCCATTTCCAGCTGTGTATTCATGTGATCAAGCAGCCACTGTCCTGAAGTCTCATTCAAACCATTGCTTCAAGATATTTTACATTTGCCTGGAGGTTAGGCCATTCAGTATTCAAATGCCACTGCTTAATCTACACACCTAAAATGATGCTTAGATTTCTCCTGTAATCCATACTGATTTGAGCTCCGGTATATTCCTATATCCTTCAACCCTGCTTCCTGGTTTGTCCTTGGAGGCCTTCTGTAGTCTTCAAGATTTAAGATTTAAGAACCAATAACCCAATGATACACTTTGAGGAGTGTCTGGCATCCTGGCAAACGGCACAGAAGCCTATCCATCTGAATCTTATCCTCAAAACACGTTTGGCACTTGGGGTAGATGTTTTAACGTTCCAGCTAAATACTTTGGATTCACTGCCCCATCTATTTTGGGGACAGAGTTCAGTACTTCAGTAGATTCAATACTCCACAGTCATGGAGGCAGGCCGGCCCCAAGAGTTAATTCATCTTTCTCTCCCTAACTCAGCCACAGTTATTGTTATTGCTGCTAGGTGTTCTATTTTAAGGGGTGGGTGAGTTTTGGGATTTGTATTACATTTGTATTGTACTTTTAATGTTGTAAGCTGCCCCGATTGTGAGAGGTGGAATAAAAACAATTTATTATTATTATTATTATTATTATTATTATTATTATTATTATTGAAATCACCAACTACCACAGCCTGGCCATAAGCCCTGTTGAATACAGCAGCTCTAACTTTCAAGTAGACATACCTAGGACTGCACTTGTGACTCTTAGGGAGCTGCAAATCTATAAATTAGTATTGTGTGAAAGAAGTAAACTTGTTTTCCTTTTTCCCTGGCAAACATACAATAGATTATGACACAAAGTGTGTGTGTGTGTGTGTGTGTGTGTGTATGTGCGTGCGTGTGTGTGTGCGCGGGGGCGCGTGCGCACACACACACACACAAAATATTGAAAAGCTTTAACAGCTACTTTTTCACGAAACTGCAAGTAATATGGGGAGGGGGGATCTACATGTTGTTGTATGCCTTACAGTTGTTTCTGACATGGTGACCCTAAGGGTTTTCTTGGCAAGATTAGGTCAGAAGGGTTTTTCGTTTGCCTTTATGTGTGTGTGTATATATGTGTGTGTTTATGTGTGGGTGGGTGTAGATGAGTGGGTGTGTAATATATATATGGATCCTATATTCCAGTAACTCTTTCTGCAAATTTGTCAGGAGTGTGTGTGTGTGTGTGTGCACACACACACACACACACAAACTCCACAAACTTGCAGAAAGAGTTACTGGAATATAGGATGCCACAAGTGATTAGTGTACCAGTGGTGTTTGTTTTGCCAGTGTAATACTGTCAAAGCTTTGTTGAAAGAGCCAATTTCAAGCTGTTGATATAGTTCAGACCTTGGCAGCTCTCTAATCTCCTTGAAGTTTTAGCATTTGATTGAGTTTGTTTGCCCTGCAAATAGTCAACTGCTCAAGATATCTCGCAGTGAGAATATATCTAAAAACCAGTATTTATTATAGATGAGGTTCACGGCTGTGCAAAAACACCTTGTAAAATAAGACACAGAACCCTATTTTTCTCTTTTTGAACTGTACACTAAAAGGGATGAGCTTTCCTATTTAAACCTCCTCTGTGGCAAAGCTTTAAAAAAATCCCTAGATGGTGGATTGACTCTTTATCACAGTACAAAACCATGGCTGTTCTTTATCATTCAAGCTCTGCAGAAGTTTTGTTCTAAATGTGGGTTTCTAGTTCTTCAACCTCAGCATCTTTAACAACTGTTGGGTTCAAAGAAGCTGCAAAATGAGGGTCTCACCAACTGCTTTGTTATACTTCTAATCTAGGAGAATCTTCCCCAAATCTGGCATCTACCAATTTTTGTTAAGATTCCATCCATTATCCATGACTACTGGCTGCAGCTGATGGGAGTTATAGTCCAAAAGCATTCAAAGTCATCACATTAGGGAAGACTGTTCTCAGCCAGTGGTTCTAAAACTTGGTCCTGAGTGGTTATGAACTTAATTTCCCAGAAGCCTAACTAGCTTGAAAAATGGTCAAGGGATCCATGAGTTGATGTTCAAAACATCTGGAGGGCCAAAGAGTGAGAGCCATGTTCTTGGAAGATATACAGTGGGCCCTTGATATACAGTGGGCCCTTGATATCCACTGGCATTTGGTTCCAGGACTTCCCCAGATACCAAAATCCATGGATGCTCAGGTCCCATTAAATACAATGGCATAATAAAATGATGTCCTTTATATAAAATGGCAAAATCAAGATTTGCTTTTTGGATTGTTTTCAAAAATATATTTTCAAGTTGCTGATGGTTGAATCCATGAATAGACAATCTATGGATTTGGAGGGCTGATTGTACAACTTGGCCTAACTTCTTTCTGCTAAGTTCTTGCATTTATTACAGGTGCACATACATACTCCTCCAAAATTGTAACCATATTTCTATGGAAGTTCAGTGAAAGACAGAAAGATTTAAGTTCAGTTGTTAATAATGTTTAAGTCTATTTCATTGTAGCTGTCTGAATGCTTAAAAGTTCTGTAAACATGGCTTCTTTTTCCACAGAATACAGTGGTCCCTTAACAGCCGTTCTACTGTAGGGCAGAGGTGACATATCAGGTGTTTCAAACTGAAGTAGGGATCATGTGGATCTCCAGATTTTATTAAAGTGCAACTCCCAGTATCAAGGCCAATATGAGTTGCTTTCCAACAACATCTTAGAGGGCCTCAATTTGCCCACTCGTGTCTTGCAGCAATGTAGCTTTAATTCAAAGAAATATTTACACGGTTAGAAGGTTTCCCCAGAGTTCTAATTTGGCTCATTTTCTCTCCTCTGTGAAGGGAACTTCACAGAGGTCGTGAATACAAATAGTTCATTTTCCCATATGAGGAAAGGAGGTAACATATGCACCACTAAGTAATTACAACAACCCTCGCCACTTTTTCTCCCTTCTAAGTGAATAGGCAGATCAAAGGCTAGGACAGCAAGTATTTGAAAAATCAACATTTAATAGTAACGCAGTATTTCAGCCTGATGAACAATGCCAACTAAGCTACACAGTGGTCTATCAGCAAGGAGAGAGAAAGAAACCATTATATATAGTGGAAAAATGGGCAATGCCCTTAGTAGGAACAATCAAAATGCCACAAAAATGTGCAAGTTATTGTTTTTTCAGGATAGGAAGTACTAAAGGAAATAGGGAAAGAAACCAAAAAGTCTGACGATCATGCACAGTTTTAGAGAACACTGCACCTAGCCATTCAAGGCAAGAGAGAAAGATGATCATCTGCACCTTGAAAATGAACTTCACATTTTATAACTTCTGTTCCCTCCAACCACCAGGAAATATTACCCAGTTTTTATTTATTTATTTATTTATTTATCTGACATCAAATCAACTTAAACTTCTGGCAACCTTATGAATAAGAGACAACCAAAACACCCTAACAGCCCAGCTGAGGTCTTGCAGACTCAGGCCTATGGCTTCCTTGATTGAATCTTACCTAAAAAATATTAATAACATCAAAACAATGATACCTTTAATGGGCCAAACAAAATGCACAATGACATGTTGCAAACTTTTGAAGTCACACTGGCTTCTTCATCAGGCAAACAAAAGAAAAAAATTGAAAATGTTAGTCATAGGCCTGAATTTTCTATTTCTGGTCTAGTTCAGACAGTAGGGGAGGGCTATCTGCAAGCTGCCACCTCCCCCTTTGGCCATGCAGTCACTGGAAGATTTTCAAAGTCAAGGAAATTTAATGTTCATTTGCAATTCAAAAAAGATGTTTCCTTGGAATCTAGCATCTTCCTTTGTGAGGCCACAGGCCCCTATGTACGTAGAGAACACTGAATTTCTCAAGAAGTCTTCATGTTTTGGATCAGGAAAACTTTAGGTTGTGTAGGGGTAAAGTGTACCAATCAGTCCCAATATTAGAAAAAAATGCTTTTACTTTTGTTGGAGGCAGAACCTTCAGATAGCAGTATACCAGTGCACTGGCTCTCTCTTTAGAGAATTCCCCTGTGACAGCTAAAATGTGGTATCTTGAAATCCAAAAAACATCTAGGGGTAGCCGTGTTGGCCATATAGTAATTCCAACAACATCAAATCCTTTCTGATATTGGAAACTAAGCAGGTCAGCAGCCTTGGTTAGTACTTGAATGGGAGACTGCCAACAAATTCCATGTGCTTTAGGCTATATTTCAGAGAAAGGAACTCGCAAAAAAAAAAAAAAAAACAATTGCCTAAGAAACTCCTATGAAATTCATGGGGTTGTCCTAAGTTGACAGCCTTACATTGATCTTTCTTGTAGGCCACCCTAAAATCCCATGGTATATGGTGAGATACAAATATTTCAATGTAAAAATTAATAAGAATGCAGACTCCTCACTTGCTGCTATAGATACTCAATATCTGAACATACTCAACTGGCAGACACCAAAAACCTATATCCCAGTTTATTCCGTAAGTATGCAATCCCCTACCTTCCTGTATGTAATACAGTCTGGAAATATTTGGAAATCTGCTCTTCTGCAGTCCAGTGTTGTGCACCCGTTCCTTGCTGTCTTTATAAAAATTGAAGACCAAGCAACACAAAACCCACCTTCCTCAGCAGGACTGAGCTTTTTGATTAAACACTCAATTTCATTCTAATAAAGGGTCAAACTCCCATCCCCAAGCTCACCACCAAGTAGGTATTAGGTATCTGTGAACCGCCTTGGGTCCCTCCAGGGAGAAAGGTGGCATATAAATGAAATAAATAAATAATTATTTGGTTAAAAACTCTAGAGTCAAAGGTAGTTGAAGTGTGATAAAAAAATGAATGAATGGCAGGTAAAAAGCTCTAAAAGTGTGATTAATTCATATTGTGAACTTGCATAACACCCAAAGGAAAGGGTTTTTACATTCAGGAAACTTGTTTGTTGAGAAGCACCCACT
>CM034703.1:308825540-308844301 GCA_020142125.1 Phrynosoma platyrhinos
CCCAGCCGTGCTAACATCAAAACAGACAAACTCCCATAATTTTCCATGGTTTTACTAAACAGTCAGGCTCATATCATGATAAGTATATACAATGCATGCTATTACAGTTTAGCTCTCCACACATACAGAGATAATCTGATGTTGTGGGAACCTGATGAAATGTTATCAACTCAGCAGCACAAAAAGGCAGAAACCCTACTTACGATGACACAACAGTTGAAAGGCTAAATAAATATACAACTAAGTAATATATGTAGAGAGATCTTGTAGCACCTTTGAGACTAACTGAAAGAAATTGGCAGCATGAGCTTTCGTGGACTTCACCAAATGCATCTGAGGAAGTAGACTCAATACAAAAGCTCATGCTGTCAATTTTTTTCTTTTTTTAGTCTCAAAGGTGCTACAAGATCTCTCTACATATTGATTCTACAGACTAACATGGCTATATCTTTGAATTCTAAGTAATATATGATATTGCTGTTGTTCCTTGTTATCTAGCTCCCCTCTGATTACTATAACAAGTCAAATTTTAAAGCAGAGTTTGAAGTTGTTTTAAGAAAATGGGCATGCTCCCCAACAACAATTACCTAATTTGGATAAAGGGGGATACTCTGATTAATTGGAGACTTCTTCTTTGCATTCAGGAATGCCATGAAGTGTTGAGACCAGGGGCTTGTGTGTATCTGGATAATTACCACTCAGCTTAATAAAGCCAAGTGGCATCTAAGGTAGAGGTATGGATTTCATACTGTGATTTCCATATTGGTCCTGTGAAGTTAAGCAGACAGCAATTCCCTTACTCAACTGAATTCACTAACAATTCAGTCCCTTTGCCAATGATTTATTTTAGTAGGCTAACATTAATGCGCAGCATACAATTTCTCAAGCATTCCTCAAATAAATTACAGAAACTGAGGTTTTCTTATTTTTTATTTATTTTTTATTTTTAAAAATCCATTTCCTGTCCTGGAAGTTGAAGGCAACAAACACACATGCTCAGAAATCCACAGTAAATGGCAGAATGAAAAAGAAATGAATTCCTGAAGCTGAGAGTGTTTCACAATCTAACAGTGAAATCTGTACATGGGAAAATAAATAACAAGGAGCAATGTCACGCTTTAATATGGAAGATCGAGCCCTTACCATAGATAAGCTTTAAAATATGATAACCTGAAATCTCAAAAGGGCAAGAGACATATAAATATATTTTGTTTAAAAGAAAACACACACACACACACACACACACACACACAGATCTTTGAGGGCAAAATAATGAACTTCTCTAGCCTGTAAATATATGGTGGAGTCTTCAGGCTGAAATAGTTTGAAGCTATTGAAGTAAATGAAAGCGAGAGAGAGATGTGACTTTCTGCTAACCCCTTTTGCTTATGCAGTAATGTCTTCTGTAGCTTCTAACAGTGCCAAATAGGATTTGTAGAAGCCGTAATCCATGCACTTCCAGAATACTAAAAAGTTCTGGCTTACATGCATAATTTCTGTTTTCAACTATCTCTGAAATGCCCATTTTAAAATAATGGATTCCAGTCTTTTCAATATGCACAAATGTTATATTTTCTTTAGAGATATTTCCAGATTGTTAACTGTTGAGGAACGTGAAAAATATTAAAACTTTTCCATCTCTGTGTGCATACATACATACACACACACACATATACACTTATGACTAACTGGAAATATTTCATAGAATCGTAGAGTTGGAAGAGATCACAAAGGCCATCCATTCCAACCCCCCTGCCATGCAGGAACACACAATCAAAGTACCCCCAACAGATGGCCATCCAGCCTCTGTTTAAAAACCTACAAAGAAGGAAACTCCACCACTCTCCAAGGGAGTGTGTTCCACTGTCAAACATCCTAATGTTTAGGTGGAATCTCTTTTCATGTAGCTTGCATACATTGCTCTGTGTCCTAGTCTCTGGAGCAGCAGAAAACAAGCTTGGTCTATCTTCAGTATGGCATCCCTTCAAAAGTTTAAACAGGGCTATCATATCACCTCTTAACCATCTTTAGTCCAGGCTAAACATACCCAGCTCCCTCAGTCTCTCCTCATAAGGCATGGTTTCCAGACCTTTCACCATTTTGGTCACCCTCCTTTGGTCACACTCCAGCCTGTCCACATCCTTCTTGAATTGGGGTGACCAGAACTGATGAAGTATTCCAGGTGAGGCCTGACCAAAGCAGAAAAGAGTGGCACTATTACTTTCTTCGATCTAGACACTGAACTTCTATTGATGCAGCCTAGAATCGCATTGGCTTTTTAAGCTGCTACATCACATTGTTGGATCATATTCAGTTTGTGGTCTACTAGGACTCCTAATCCCTTTCACATGAATTGTTGTCAAGCCAGGTGTCCCCCATCCTAGATCTGTGTATTTAATTTTTTCCTGGCTAAATGTAGTAGAAGCCTCTGAAGAGTCTTGTCCTAAATTTAGCCTAACGATTTACCTTTCCTGGAATTAAATCACAAATCCAGATACATCAAAATCAGAGATCTACAATGATCCATTACAATCTGAATTGGATTCTGTATAGTGTTGTTGTTGTTGTTGTTTTTAAGGACCAGCAGTAAGTATATGTTGCATGTATAAAAACATACAAAATATATTCTGAGCACTGGCTGTTTCCTATATAAAAGTCACTGTACCTGCCCATTGGCCTGGTTCATTAAAACATGTTCAGACAGAACATTAAAACGTAGTTTAGTGTTACACACAAAAGCCTTGTCACCCCACCATCTTCTTAAGAGGTGGAACCAACAATACTTCTAATATCCTCCTTTGTTCAAGTTACAAACTAGAAGCATATGCTTTCACTTTCAGCTAAGCACAGTTTGCCATTTATGTTCAAATTAAAAACTGTGGATAGTTATAACCTATGTTTCATTCCAACAAGTCTGGATTGTAAAGCCCAGTTTGAAACTGGCTTGTTCAAACCAATCATTGTTAAAAAATAACCAGCATTTGTCCCAGTTTGGGCATGATGATAAACCACAGTTAGTTTGAAACATAAACAAGTGTTTCAAAGTGTTGGTCATGTCCTATAAAGCCCTATGTTGCTTAGCTCCAGACTATTTGAAAGGTCCTGTCTTCCCATATGAACCTGCCAGAGCTTTAAGATCATCAGGGGAAGACTTTCTTTGAGTCCCACCATCATCACAGGCTTGCTTGGTGAGAACACTTGGTGGCTGCTCCCACTCTCTGGAACGTCCTTCCATGGGAAGCTAGGCTGACCCCTACCCTGCTTTCCTTTCGCCAGCAAGCAAAAACATTTTTATTTAAGCAAGATTTAATGGCTCTTAATATGGATGCATATTTTATAAATGTATTATCTGTTTTTAACTTTTGTATGATTTTTAATCAGCTTCATAGTGTTTTAATGCATGATTTTGAATTGGTTTTAAAATATTTGTAAACATTTTTACATGCATATATCCAGGAGATGATAAAAATTAAATTTAATTTAGATCCTAAGTTGTATTTATTGAATATGGTGACAGATTGCAATCTAAGAAGGAAACATGAGACTATCCTATTGTATATGATGTCGGCAGCAAGAACGTTGTTTGCTGCAAAATGGAAAGATGAGAGCTGCCCGTTAATTAATGACTGGGTTATTAAATTTTATGATTTTATGGAGACTGAAATTTACTAAATTGTTACATGGAAAAACATCCAAACAAGTATGTAGAGATTGGGATCCATTTATTAATTACTTGAAAGAGCATAAGAATAATACCGGTAGCTACTTTTTAGGGCTAGAATAAAGGTTTGATTTCTGTTGGATATAAAAATATTACTAGCGACAGAACAGGAAAATAATGTAGTTCTAAATTAAGAAGCATGTTTTTTCAGTTGACCTATATTAAGAATGAAAACCGAAGACAAGGAAGTTCAAATTTTAGTTTTAATGTTAAATTTTGTAATATTGTGATGTAAAGTGGCTGGAGGGTGGAGGGTTATATGTTTAGTGTCCATGTCTAAAATAGTGTTTAGCGTTTGTTGCAAATTTTAGATGTTAGTCTTTTTTCTTAAATGTATGTGTTATATATGTTGTTTTAAATGTTTAATTAAAATTTAATAAAAAATAAAACATTTGTAAACATTTTAATTTGTTGTTACAGAAACTGCCTAAAGTAAATAAATAATAAAATTAACAACAACAACAAGTGCTCCTGATCTCCTTGTAAACACACCAAGCTGAAGGAAGGAAACAAGTCTGAGGCTAGTTCATTTGACTGCAGCACCTATACCAGTAAAATAATTTTACATACTCAAGATATTAAGACCAAGCCACATGCACCCTCACTTCCTTCCCCCCTCCATATTGCGAATTCCCTTCAACATTTGCTGAACTGTCTTAAATATATCTGAATTTAAATATACTCTGAATTTAACCTGAATGTAACTCTGAATTTAATTTTGTTGAGATCTGATCTCAGCTTTCAACATAGGATAATAAAACCTACTTCAGGGATAGGGAACCTCCTACTGTAGGAAAGATACCCAAGTGCAGATATCCAAGGGCTCACTTGATACGACAGTGAAAAAGCACTGTTCTCACAGGCATGAAGACACCATTTTTCACCACTTGTATTATCACTGCTATCCTGAACATATCAGAAAAGTGATACTGGCAGGGTAGCTGTGTGACTACAGCCAATGCTGGTAAGGAGATAACTGAATGATTTATGTTTCTGACTCCACAAACTGAAAGGACAGCTTTGCACCAAAACTTGAAATGGACATGAGGAAATACTCATGGTCCAACAGAGGTAGGGGAGGATGGTACAACTGTTTGAACCTGCTGGTCAGTGTATCTTGTAGAAAGTGTTTCTCCAAAGCTTAAATGCTGCTAGAAGTTAGCTTTTCTTGATAGCCAGATGCAGCCTACCTTGCTCAATGAAACAGACAAAAGCTGAAATCATGTACCTCCCCATCATCTAAGTCTCACCAATATCAGTTTTAATCTGCTCATTATTACTACTTCAAGAACTCTACATGCTTTCAAGAGAATCTACACTAAACCCTTGCCCTTTTTATCTCCTTCATACCTGAGATCACGAAAGTAATATAAGTCAGAAGCTCTAAGAAGATATTGCTTCCCTGTTGACTCAAGATTGCTTTCAAGCTGCTCTGCACACAAAAGGTATCAGCCATATCATCGTGGGGACCTTTTCAACTTTCCAACCACAAAGGACAGAAAAGCAGAAGGAACAGCTGGAGAACGGGGTTAATTTGAACAAAACCGTTTGGTGGTTTTCTTTTGTCTCAGTGCTTTTGTATTCCTCCTAATGGATTGCCCCTATGAATGTTTAATCGGCACCATGTTTGAGGCAGGCAAGAAACACACATACAAACACAGTGCAAACTTCAAAACTGAAACATCACAAATACCAGCACAAGAGAAAATAAAGGTAGACTGATATATAATGCCTTGTTAATTCATTCCTCAACAAAGTTGCCAACAGCTGAGGATGGGGAGAATCTTTGCAAGCAAAATGTGTTTAGATGGAAGTTAATATTTTCCCCTCACAGTATATTCATAAGTAAATGGGGTATTTTGTGCTTGAAATTAGTGAAGAAACAGATGCACATTTTGCTAAAATGGCTCCAACTTTGTACCACAATCCTTTTTGCTATTATTACAATGGTTTGCAGGTGTCTTAGAGAAATCAGTAACCTGTTATCATCTTCTAAGGCAAGTTACAAAGAGGGGAGGAAGAGAAAGAAGCAGAAGAGACAAAGATGGGAGCAGGGAATCTAGTTTGCCTTCACTCCAGATTTTGGTTCTGATCTGTTGTAGTCTAGAGAGAGAGAATGTGGTATTTTGGTCTCAGATTTGAGATCCTTGCACACAACAGTAGGGCAAATGTTTGCTGCTGGCGTATGAATCTCAGTTGCTGAACAGATAGTTGATGCTATCAACTTTGACAGCACCAATCACCTGTAGTGCTGTGAGTGGACAGATAAATGCCAGTACCAGCCGCCACACCGTGAAGAGCATGTACCTTCAACAGGTGCTCTAAGCATTTCTATTTTATTTTGTTTTGATACAGCAAAGCTTGAGCTATGATTTCCATAGAGAAACAGGTCACCCCATGCCCAAACTGGCTTCAGAAAATGGCTCAGGTCTTCTGGGAATTATCCTACACAGAGTACTATTTTCTCTACTTATATAGAAGGTCACTTGCTGGAAAACACCATGTTTCTACACAGAGCCATTCTGGATAACCATATGAAGCCAAGAAAAATGCTAGGTTTTTTTTCCTCATCTAGAAAATCCCTTCACTCATGGTGCAATTAAAGAAAGAATTGTGTTTCTATTATTTGCTGTCAAATCAACTTCAGTTTATTAGAGGCCCTATAAGTGAGAAACTCCCAAGACCATTAATTGCCATCACCTTCCCTGCCACTCTGGGCTGTAGCTTTCTCGACTGAATCAATCCATCTGTAGTGCAGTCTCCCTTTTCTTACTGCCATCCATTTCATCAAGCATTATCACTTTTTCCAATGAATCATGTTACCGCATATGTCCAAAATACTATAGCCTTTGTTTAGTCATCTTCGCTTCTAGTGAGAAGAGACTACTTTAACAATAATTAACTATAGTTTTCCATTTCATTCAAACAGGAACACAACAATGTTGTTATTTTTGTGTGCCTTCAAGTTCTTTCCAGTATATGGTGACCCTAACCTACCATGGGGTTTTCTTGGCAAGATTTGTTCAGAGGGGGGTTGCCATTGCCATTCTCTGAAGCTGAAAGAGTGTGAATTGCCCAAGATCACCCAGTGGGTTTCCATGGCTAAGCAGGGATTCAAACCCTAGTCTCCAGAGTCCTAGTTCAACATTCAAACCACTAAGCTATGCTGGCTCACACTACGTTACTGGTTTCCAAAAATTAAAGAGTATTCAAAGAGTATTCAACCAACTTCAAACCACGGCTTAGTATCCTAGCTTGTTTCAAAGCTGGTATCCCCAATTTCCAAATTTGGAAAATACAGGAAACTAATTGAAAAAGGAAACTTTAGTTCATTACAGGCTCTGGCTGAACTGCAACTTGTGGTTTAAAGGAAGGGAAAGGGAAAGGGGAGGAGCAGAGGATAGGCCCATGGACATCATAACTCAATGAGCCAACCTATGCCCATCTAAACCAGTGGATGCCAACCTTTTATATGCCTCACACCCTTAGGAAATGTTTGGTTAATGTTCGCACCTCCTACAAAACTATTATCACATTTGAAGATGAAGAAGTCTAATTTATATTTTTTAAACTGCAAATTGAACTACATACAATACTGTGGATGAACAAATTGAACTTTAAAAAATAAGCTTTTATCTTAGTGCATAAAATGCAAATCTAAACTGAGCAATCCCTTTGATTAAATAATGAGACTACTATCTAAACAACACAATCATGAACTACAACTTCTCAAGGCACACTGCTAGCTGGCTGAGTTTCTCATGACTCAAGGACACAAACCTCTCTTTGTTGCATGCCCTAAAATTCCATCTCATGGGGGGGGTAGGCATCCCAGGTTGGGAACCCCAGATATAAACAGAACTACCTTTAATCTCCCTTGGACCAGTATACTCATATCATCCCCCTCCAAAAGTGTGAAAACAATCTTATAAAATATACTGTATCTCTTTCCTCATTTCAGACTTTCAATACAAGTGTTACATATACAAATATAACAAATGAAAAGTGAGCTGTATCACATCACACCTTTTCTTCATGCAACAATGGGCCTTTGCAGACTGCCAGAAATAATGCAGATTGAGGTCACTTTAACTGTCCTGGGTCAGTGCTAAGGAATCATGGGAACTGTAGTTTATTGTGGCACCTCTCTGACAGAGAAGGCTCAATCTCCCAGAAAAAAAAAAAATACAATTCCCATGATTCCTTAGCACAGAGCCAGGACAGTTAAAGTGACCTCAATCTAAATTATTCTGGCAGTCTGCAAAGGCCCTAAGCAAAATACAGTGCCCTTTATGCCATTAAATAAAGTACAATGCAGGGGACTTGTAAGATGGCTAAAAATTAAAAGCAACGTTGGCAGCATGAAAACCTATACTGCTCCCACTTCTCCTTCTTAACCAGTAGGCATGTGCCCCAGATTTATCAGGTTTTCAGAGACTTTCCAATAATAAACTGCCAACATGTTTGGGGTAATACAATTTGAGAATCTTTGAAAAGTCGCAGGAAAATTATCTTAGCAGTCAAGATAGAAACAAATCTTTGGGATAATTTAAGTTTCCTAAGGTTTCAGCCTTTTTAAGGAAACAAGAAATATTTAAATATCAAAATATGAAAGAAAGCCAAGCCTGTTAGTCTGGCTTTAAATTAGCAGAGTAGCAGATATGTGCCTTTGCCTAACTAAGGGCCTCGGCAGACGGCTTAAAAAGCCGTCCTGGAGGCAGGGAAGAGGAGGGGCAGCCGCACGCTCAGCGCCCCTTCCTCCTCCAAGGTTGCCCTCGGAGCCGCTGGCCCTCCGCACGGCTGGCGCTCCGGGGGCAACCTCCCGCCGCAGCGTCTGGACATGCTGCGGCGGATAAGTCAGTGAAATTGCGCCGCAAGCTTTTGTGGCGCACTTTCACTGACTTGTGAAAGGAGCGCTATTTTAGGGACGGGGAAGGTGCGCCGCAGGATCGAGGCATGGGGATGCCTTGGTCCCGCGGTGCACCTTCCCAGGGCGGCCCCGTGACGCCAGTCTGCTTCCCCCCTAACCTTCCCTAAGAACTGAGAGTGACTCCAAAAAAACAACAAACACATAGTTTATAGTTTAAAACAATGGCTTTAACCTATATTTACATAAAAGGCTATATCCTAATCTAACTATAGGTAAAGAGAAATATTTATCTCACCATCTTTCAAAAGAAAGTTAAGAAAGCAGGAAGATGGGAACAGCTCAGCTGAAAATCTTGAGTGTGTCTGTTAATCCCAAAGAGGGAGTGACCCAAGTCACATGGTAAGTTTTAATGAGAAAGAGAAAGGGAGGAGTTTGCAAGCAGGAAATCCCTATCTATCTAAGAGGAGGAAAGAGAATGCAAAAATCTTCCAACAAAATGTCTATCTTATCTTAAGCAGTGCCACTTTGCAAAAGCTAAAGTATACATTTATTCTAATAATGACCTAAAATGGGGAAGCTTGTTTTGCAAACATTTTTGCCTCCCAACAGATTGCTCCCTTCTCCACTCTTTCCAATGATTTCTCACATCTCTTTCTAGTATGTACAGCAAATTGTCCCCAGCGAGGCCATCACACAGTCAAAAGTGGTCGATTACACCATAATGGAAATATACTGTGCTTACTAAGTGATCCCTGATTGGCCAGTGTGATGCAGCAGGAGGGGAAATAACTGTTGAAATGTACTGTCATAATGCTAAACATCAGCATTATTAATTAGAAAACAAATATTTGCCAAGATGCACAAAGAAATACATACAGGGCTTCAATAGCATTTTTGTGCCCACAGAAATGAGACACACAGCAAAAACTGAACATCTCAAATTTCCATGCAATACTAATTTATTCTTCCTTTATTCTTCACATTTTCCAGCGAAATCTCATAACAGGGATTCACTATTTTCTGTAAAATGGGGACTATTTTAAAGAATAACTGGATTTAAATGCGAATTCCTAAATGGCAACTCTGGGGTCTCTATACATTTGATTGATAGCAGAGAGTTGCATCAAACTCAAATCTAAGCTTGTCTCCCAAAGGTGCCTTTTCAACAGTTTAGTACTTGGAGTAAGCCTTGTGTTACTTCATGACAAACTATCAGAAAATAGACTGAAAGAATGCATAATTTTCCAATAAATTAAGCATGAACATCTCAAGGAACTAGCAGAGTTGATGCACAACTGTATTTATTGTAAGCCACTTGGATTGTCTGGCAATAAGCGGGATACAAATTATTATTATTATTATTATTATTATTATTATTATTATTATTATTATTATTATTTTCAGGATCTCAATGTTTTTGTAGGAAAGTGTGCTTTCCTTCAAAACAGACACACTTCTGGAAAAAAATCTGCCTTGTTTAGGGAGTAAAAGGTGTACACAAGACACTTGGAAACTGCACTGCCAATTCTTGCTCTAGCTGCAGAACAGGGAACTAACCTAATATGGACTCCAGCAGGTTTAACAGAAGCCTAGGACCCTGAATTTATTTTTGTAGGGAGAGGAATTTCTTGTCTGCTTCTACTATTCCATATGTCAAGAAGGTGAGCCGGCGTCGTTATAGTGTTGTACTACAACCCTGGAGACCAGGGTTTGATTCCCAGCTGGACCAAGAAACACTGGGTGACCCTGGGCAAGTCGCAAGCTCTCAGCTTCAGGGGAAGGCAATGGCAAACCTCCTCTGAACAAATCTTGCCAAGAAACTCCCATGATAGGCATTAGGGTCGGAAACGACAACAACAACAACAAGAAGGTGAAAATCTATGCTAGTAGATCACAGCATTGTGGCAGAAATAAATCTCAGCACTATATCCAAGATACTTCTGGTTATAGAAACAATACCCAAAATGTACTCCACAGCATATTATTGTTCTGAAAACAGGGTGAGTGCGACTCAAAAAACTGAGGTACCGTATTTTGAATGCATCTGTGATTAAAGTTTCACTAAATAAGCATGTACTGGGATTCCCTGGTTTATTCAAGTTTCCAACAAGAAATTTAGAAGAGTCCTGGCAGCAGCAAAATGATGAACCTCTCCTAACGCTAGACATGATAACACTGTTGGCTTAACCTGCTTGACACTGTGTTCCATCTGAAAAAGAGAAGACTTTATTAAGCAAAGCTAGACTTTTACAATAGGGATGTATATATTATGCTTTTAAAAATTAATCACCCTCTTTTTATTATCAAAAAAATAAAATAAGCTTATTATCAAAAAATTTTAAAAAGAGTGCATAAATTACAAAATAAAAATAGTCCAAATTACTAAAATCTGTTTCATACTATGAAACCAAGAACAAGTAACAGAGAAACAAAATGTTAACTGACAATAAAAGCCTAATTAAATACAAGGGATTTCACAGCTCAATGAAACTGGGAAAAAAAGTGGGGGCTAAGAAGCAATTTGCATAGTCCTACAACAAAAAAGGCTGAATTCTGAAAATGAAGGGATGGACAACAAGATTGCAGGTACGGAATGCAGTAATTTAGCAGGATTATATTTCATGAGGTGATCCTTCAGATTTCATGTTCTTAAGTGACATTAAAATACTGCCAAGCCAAAGTCCAACAATACATCTAGCTATACAATTCATATCCATGGATTGTTTATCCACAGATTCAACTATCCATAACTTGAAAATATTTTAAAAAATACATACATTTCCAAATGAAAACCTTGGTTTTGCCATTTTATATAAGGAACACTATTTTGCTATGCCTCTGCATTTAATGGGATTTGAACATTCACAGATTTTGGTATCCATGGGGGAATGCATGTCCTGGAACCAAATTGCAGCAGACACCAAGGGCAAACTGTATTAGCGTAGGAACTGCCCAATTCTTCCTTTCCTCCCCATAGTAAGTCCCACAAAATTCAGCAGGAGTTTTTCTTCAGTAAGCACACATTTAAATCCAAGTGGTTCCATCGGGATGGTCTGTGTTACTGCTCCAAAAAGCCGCATTTGCAATCTTACAGAAAATTATAAATCTATGCAGCCACTTGATCTATTCTCCCTGGGGCACTGTATTTAGCTGGTTACACTGTCAGCTGTTCAGGCCACTGGCTGACTTTCCTGGGCCATCTGCAAAGTGTCCTGTTATCATTAAAGTATTCTATAAATAATGAACAGCACTAAAGAATCCCCAAAACATAGTACAGCTGATCTGCAGATTCTTAAAATGTCTGCCAAGATATGTTTTCATTCTGTCTGGAAGTCTGTGTGTGGTTTAGTAAACTGTAGTCTGCAATAACCCCCAGCTGTTCCTTCTCTTCCTCGCCTGAAATACCTCCTCTGTGAGCAAGTCATTTAATCCTACCTTGAGCCTAATACAAGTCAGTGGGAATAGGCTGGTGCCTGTTGTTTGCATACCTATTACTTGCTATTAGCCATTAACTTGCACTCATCCAGCTAGCCTATTCTATTTTCGCAGTCACCTGCCTATATATAATTTTCTCTTTTGCTAAGCCACACTGTTGGGAGAAAGCAATGACTGAATGAATGACCATGACAAATCCATTTGGGCCCCATCGTTATCAGTTCAAACTGCAACCAAATCCCATTTCCCCTTTGCAAATTCAATTCACATCTATAGCCCCATACATCACTGGCTTCTCATGCTTGCCGCCTCATTTTTTATGAGGGGGAAAAACTGAACGATTACTGCCAACATATAATAGTCAAACTGCATTTCCAATTTCCCAACACATGTGCTTCAGGCAGTGGCGAGAGGAGAAGCAGAGCACAAGGTAAGGCAAAGCAATGCACATGAAGGGACTGTTATCAACTATATATTACCCCAGTGACAACACACTGCTGTCTATCACAACTCACGTATTTGGGAAAAGGAAGAAAAAAAATCTGAGTGTGCTGTCTTCATCCGAATTCTTTCACACACGCCCCACACTCTTCCCAAAGGTTTCTGGGCCGTTTAAAGGCCACATGTTAAAATTAAACTGTGATCTTTCCATTTATGTTTCACTGGTCTTATTAGCAAGGACTCACAGCAGTAAGACTACAGCTAAGCAAGGGCACCTGTTTGTTGTTAATGAGCTGCTTCTTAAAAGGATCAGTGAAGCAAAGAAGGTGGGGGTGGGAAACACCAGCATCCTTTTAAGAGCACAGCTGTGCACAGAAGGTGTAGCAGTGGGTTTGGCAATCACATCTCAGGGAGTACATCTATTCTACGGAAATAATGTCTTAAGGGCTGTAATTTTATCCTATGGAATCCCAGGATTTACAGTTTTACAAGCTCTTTAGCCTTCTCTGCCAGTTTTGTGCCTTACAAAACTACAAATCCCAGGACTCTGGAAGATAGAGCCATGCCAGATAATAATAATAATAATAATAATAATAATAATAATAATAATAATAATAATAATTTATAACCCACCCCTTTGAGAGCAATCGGGGCGCCTAACAGCAATAAAATATACACACACAACGAAATCTAATTCCCTCCCCCACCTTAAAAAGTTATTAAATTGATTACAAATTAAAAACAGCAATTTAAAATACAACAATAATATATAGAACAGTTTGCATTGCGGCAGCAGTTTTCAATTTCATATGTAAAGAGGAACCAGTTAAAGTGGTGCCAAACTGTATTATTTCTACAGTGTAAATGTACCCAGTGTAACGCTGGCTCTTGGAAGGATGGGGCGAAAGAAACATAGACAAAGAAGCCTTACATTCTATCCAAAATCAAATCAAACAAGTATAGGATAATGTGCAGCCCACAACTATAAGATAGATTTTCACTTTCACAATATTATTTATTATTATTATTATTATTATTATTATTATTATTATTATTATTATTATTATTATAATAAAAGGGGCAAAGGGTAAATGTTGGGAGCCAGTGTGATGTAATGGTTTGAGCACTGGACTATGACTCTGGAGACCAGGGTTCAAATCCCAGCTCGGCCATATCACGGGCCGGGGGAATGTTGGGAATGACTGATTTCTAAATCATCATGTGGCAATATGCCTTTGAAAATTTCCAATCAGAGAACAGAAGCAAGCATTATTTCCTTACTATTTGTGCCATATCTACTATTGAGAGACATACTTCCTCTAGACAGA
This sequence comes from Phrynosoma platyrhinos, assembly GCA_020142125.1. Lineage (NCBI taxonomy): Eukaryota > Metazoa > Chordata > Lepidosauria > Squamata > Phrynosomatidae > Phrynosoma > Phrynosoma platyrhinos. Next base: position 308,839,336 of record CM034703.1, read on the forward strand.
GAGGTTTCATCTACCCAGGTTTACTCTGGCTTTCTGGTTTTATTCCCCAAATCACTTACTAATTATAATCTCATCACCATTTTTTATTTATACCGGCCAGTTGTGGGCACTCTGTCACTTGCCAGTTGTGGGCACTGTGGGAACTCTGAGGTTGTCTGATTTTAACGGTATCCACTGGCATGAGCCCATTGGGGCTGCCCAAATTGCCCCCTCCCACAAAAAAAAAATTGAAATGGCCAGAAGTCTTTCTGGTTTTATAAAAATTGTGGGACTTTCAAAAAAGTTAAAACAGTGCAGTGGGGGCTGTAAACCGCTGCTCTTGAAAGTTTCTGGAACAGACAATTCACCCTCTCCCCCCTTTTTTTTTAAGCGTAGGAAAAGGGTGGTCTGTGTAGTCTGGAGGAGGCAAGGGTTACAAAAACAAACTTCGAGGGTCTCATGACACCCCAGAGTCACACTTTACCCACCTCCAGTATAAATCAGAGGAAGAGGGAAGGAGGAAAAGACTTCTGCAAGCAAACACAAAGAGGCTAGCATCCTGTTAGTGACTTACATATGTGTAAGTCTCTTTTGGAGGAGAGAGGCAAAGAGGGCTATTCTCTTGTCCTTGTACTCTGGCAAAAACTTCCAGCTTCCAAGAGCTGTCAAGCCCTGGGAGGGGCTGCTGTAATTTCTTCTTATTATTGGGGTGAGAGGAGATGGAGAGCTAGCCTGTCTGAGGCCCTAGGAGAAAAAGGCAGGTACCCCCCATTTGAGATCACACCCTCATTTCTACTCTACAATTGAGCCAAGACCAGCTGCTTCTCTATGGTTTGAATTCCCTTCCCCCTTTCTCTTATTCCCACTGGTAAGTGACAGCACCAGGCATCCCTTTGGGGCTCGACAGCTGTTGGGTGATGGAGGATGAAAAAAAGTATGTATACTCATCATCTGATAGTCCTGAGGAGGAATCTATACTCAGGACAAGAGGCTACTGTCTGAAAAGAACATGGAGAAACAGAATGGTTCCCAATTGGCAAAGGGGTCAGACAAGGCTATATGTTCAACTTGTATGCAGAAGGTATTATAAAAAAAGCAGGCTTGGACACAGAAGAAGGAAGGGTAAAAAGAGGAAAGAATATCAACAATCTAAGACAGGGACCAGCAACCTACTGGCCCAGGCAAATCCCTGCCGCCGCTGCCGCCACGCGTTTTCCCCTCCGTCCAGCTGCGCGCGCCGTGGCCGCCATTTTGGAGAATATTGATAGAAATGGGGAATGCAGCCAGGAAATCAGAAGAAGATTAAGAATGGAGAGGGCAGTCATGAAGGAACTAAAAAAGATTCTAAAATGCAAAGATATACAACTCAGAACAAAAGTTAGAATCATACACACCATTGTATTCCCTATTACCATGTATGGATGTGAGAGCTGGACAGTTAAGAAAGATGATAGGAAGAAAATCAATGCATTTGAGATGTGATGCTGGAGAAGAGTGCTGAGGATCCCATGGACAGCCAAAAGGACAAACAAATGGGTCCTAGAGCAGATCAAGTCAGAAACCTCCCTGGAAGCCAAGTTGACCAACTGAGGCTGAGGCTGAGGCAGTGCGGTTTTTGGTTAAAGTTGACCATATAGTTGCACTGGAGGTCCTAGAGATTCCTAAAGGGAACATATCCATAAAATCCGTAAGTAATCAAATCCACAAAAGTCAAAGCTGCCAATGTGAAGGGATGAGTGTACAGTGGGCCTTTGGTATCTGCTGAGGTTTCGTTCCAGGACCCCCATGGATACTAAAATGTCCAAGTCCCATTAAATATAATGGATATTAAAATGATATCCCTTAAACAAAATGTCTCTCTCTCTTTATATATATATAGAGAGAGAGAGAGAGAGAGAGAGAGAGGAACACATGGAGAAATTAAAGGACTAACCTTCAAAAAGGGAATTGCTAGTGAAAACACCAAATCAGTTGCCAAAATGAATAACCAATCCAGACTGGGAATACAATGTACAGTGTCATTCCTGCCTCAAGAAACAACTACCCTGTGCCATTCACTTGTTCATTCCATTTAAAATTAACTCAGGAGAGATGCTCTACATGCATAAAAACACATTCTATCAAAAAGCTGATGATGGGATATCTCTGAACTGGTTGTCACTTCTGAATATTCCATGGAATTACTTGCAGCACATTTTTGCACCTGAAGTGTCAGAAGAACACCCAACCCACTCTCTTCCTCTTTCTTTTTTAATGATGTAGAAGGATGAAAAGAATGCCAAACTCCCTTCAAGAATAAGTGACTATTTCATGTCATTTCACAAAGGTAGGCTTTGATTAGTCCTTTGAGGACTCATCATAAGAACATAAGAAGAGCCCTGCTGGATCAGAGCAAAATCTCATCTACTCCAGCTTCCTGTTTCCAACAGTGGCCAACCAGACATCCATGGGAAGTCCACAAGCAGGGCATGAGGGTAATAGCCCCCTCCACTGTTGCTCCCCAGCAACTGGTATCCAAAGGCACATTGCTTCTGAATCTAGAGATAGAACAGAGATATCCCAATTAGATATCAACCAAGTTACTAGTAAATACTATAGCTATCAACAATGAATTCCACAGTTTAAGTGTGCTCTGTTCTCTTTCATCTGACATGTATCATTCTCAGCCTCTTTAGAGGATCCCAGGCTTGAGTATCAGATGGCCGGGGGGGTATCTCTCTCACACACACCATGTGCCTCCATTTTCTCTATCTTATGTGGCTTCTGGTACTTTGGTGCTACTTCACATTTAGAATTTTGTGGATGCAAGAGAGGTTTCACAAGGATATATTGCAAGGGTCAGCAAGACTCTATCCTTTCATCGTATCTGTTCAACTTGTATGCAGAACATATTACACTCGTCCCTCCGCATTCAGGATTAGGGGCACAGGACACCTGTGAATGTAGAAAATAACAAAACAATTTTTACCTGAGAGAACACCTCTGTAGCAATCTCTAGGTCCTCCAGGGCAACTCTGTGGTCAATATCTGCCAGACACTGACCACAGAATTGTGCTAGAGGAGCTACAAATGCCTATTGGAGTGTTCTTTCTAGGAGTCTCTAGGTCCTTCAGTGTGACTTTTGGTTAAAGTTGACCATATAGTTGTGCTGGAGAACCTAGATATTCCTAGAGAGAACATATTAGTAAAATCCATGAATAATCAAATCCGCAAAAGTCAAAGCTGCAAATGTGGAGGGATGAGTGTACAAAAAGCAGGCTTGGACACAGAAGAAGGAGGAGTGAAAATAGGAGGAAGGAATATCAACAATATAAGGTTTCCAGATAACACAATACTACTAGCAGAAAACATCACAGTTCTAGAGGGACTACTAAGGAAGATCAAGGAAGAAAGTGCAGGGGAGGGAAACTGTTGGATATAAAAAAAACAAAGATAATAACCATGAAAAATTTATACAAATTCAACTTAAACAATGAGAAAATAGAAATAGTAAAAGAGATCTCATACCTAGAATCAGACATTGATCAGAGTGGGGACTGCAGTCAAGAAATCATAAGAGATTAAGAATGGGAAGGGCAGTTATGCAAGAACTAGAAAAGATCCTAAAATGTAAAGATATACAATTGAGCATGAAAGTTAGAATCATACAAGCCACTGTATTCCCTATTACCATGTATGGATGTGAGAACTGGACAGTTAAGAAAGTGGATAGGAAGATCATCAATTCATTTGCAATGTGGTGCTGGAGAAAATTGCTGAGGATACCAAGGACAGCCAAGAAATCAAACAAATGGGTGCTAGAATAGATTAAACCAGAATTCTCTCTGGAAGCCAAGATTACTAGACTAAGGCTGTCGTACTTTGGTCACATCATGAGAAGGCATGATTCATTGAAGAAAACAATAATGGTAGGAAAGGTGGACGGAAGCAGAAAGAAAGGAAGGCCACACAATACATGGATGGATTCTATAAAAGAGATCACAGGTATGAATTTGCAACTGATCAGAGCAGTGGAGGACAGGGAATCTTAGAGATGTCTCATCTCCAGGGTCACCATGGGTCGAGGTCGTCTCAAGGGTAGATAACAAAAACAACAATATTGCAAATCTAACATCCATGTTATGATCATTTGTATTTATCCATACCCTCAATATTGGTAAATCACTAGTTGTTGTTGTCGTTATGTCCATTCAAGTTGTTTCTTATGTGATTTAATATTGTTTTAAGGGGTGGGAGGGAATAGGGTTTGGATATACTGTATTTTAATATTGTGAGCCGCCCCGATTGGTTTCAGAGGGGCGGGATATAATAATAATAATTATTATTATTTCCGACATATGGCAACCATGGGGTTTTCTTGGCAAAATTTGTTCCCCTCAACTGAGAGCATTTGACTTACCCAAGGTCACCCAGTGGGTTTCACGGCTAAGCTGGAAATCAAACCTTGGTCTCCAGAATTGTAGTCCAGCACTCAAATACTGTGCCATTCTAGGATGAAGTGTATATATGCCAGTTCTACGCATGCTTTGCAAACAGAAACAATAATTATGTACATCACCATTTAGTATGCAGGAACAATGTCCCACAGAAGTCACCATATGTAATCAGAAACCCATGATATGGGCTACAGAGTGGTGGCGATGAGAAACAACTGCCTACCCTTTCTAAAGGCGTCTGCAGAAACCAATGTGCCCCCCCCCTTTTAACTAAAGGAACAACTCCATGGTGAACTTAGATTATGTATCATGCAGCCTATAAAACAGTACTCATTTTATTCAGCCACAGGAGTCAGAGAGCTCTGAAACACTCCTCCTATATAGACTAGAGGAGCTGGAAGCATTCAAGATTCTGGATTCTTGGAGTTAAGGCCTTCTAGTTGTACTTATGGGTCTCTTCCATTCAACCAGTGATATTTTTTAAAAGTGAGTTTCAGAAGTGTCATGCTGGATCAGACCAATGTCTACCTAATTCAGGAACCTGTTTCTCT
>CM034703.1:308844408-308866832 GCA_020142125.1 Phrynosoma platyrhinos
TCTGTCAGAGAGCTCTGGTGCTACAACAAACTACAGTTCCCAGAATTCTGTAGCACAGAGCCATGGCAGTTACTGGGGTGTCAAACTAGGTTATTTCTGCAGTCTGGATACAGCCCTAGAAACAGATACAAAGGCAATAACCCTTCACCATTATTGTTCCTGAGCAATCTATATTGAACTATATGCTGCCACTGAAACCTATTACAGGTTGCATATCCCCAGCACTGCTACTAGCCAGTGATAAAATATATTCTCCACAACTTTTATAGAGAACCAGTAAGTTGGGTCAAGGCAGAGATCTTCACAAGAATGTATGTGAATGTCATCAGCTGTCCTTCAGATAATACTTCCTCTCCATAACTCCTGACTATAGAACCCTGTATTCCATATCATTCTTGTTGCATCCCTCCCAAAGATGAATTTCTTTTCTCCCATTTTCTTATGCAATTATTTCAAAACTTGCATCATCCACTGAGTCCTCTGGACAACCCCAGCTGATATTGGTGAAAGACATCCTCAGTCTGCATCTGACTATCGGGAACAGCAGTGCTGGGGATATGCAACCCATATGGGGAACTTAGCCAGACACTTCTTCGATTCCCCCCACCTCTCCAAAACCACTAGAATGACCATAGGCAGGACTTATCTCAGCAAAACAAGTGAAGGTGGTGACCAGGAGCCACAACTGTGCTCAGCAATGTAATATAATGCCATGTTGTCCTGCAAAAAAACAACATAATAAACCAGTGCACACCAAACCAAGTAAATAATAGGATCAAATTGAATGATATTTGGATTATAAAAGGAGCAGAGAACACTCAAGAAGAAAAAGCCTGTCACTCATTCTGAAGGTCCATTCTTTTCTCTACAGCTCAGAGATCTGCACAGACAGTTTTTAGCAGGGCTAATTAGAATCCTTTCATTAAGGCCACTGAGTGTCTGAGGGAAAAATAATACCTCTCTTTGCATAACCTCATTTGGCACTTCACTCTTTTCAGAAAACATTCTGCCAGAGCACGAAAGTTTGCTGCTTTCCCAAATGGCTGCGTGAGATTGTTTCCATCAAAGATTTTAAAATGATGTTTTTTTTCTACTTTATAATCCAATGAATAATAATTAAAATAGCTTCCCTCTGGTGAAAAACCTATTTACATAGAGGATGTCTTTTTAAGAGTGTAGTGTGCATCTCATTCACAGCTGAAAAGCCTGAAAGATCAAAATCCATGTGGAGTGCTCTTCTAAAAGAACAGCAACAAATATTTTTAAATGCAATTATTAATCATAGTTACACTGAAAGTAAATTTAACTCGTTGCTGTTGTGTGTCTTCAAGTCATTTCCAACTTATGACAACCCTAAGATGAACCTATCATAGAATTTTCTTGGAAGGTTTCTTCAGAGGGAGTTTGCTATTGCCATCCTCTGAGATTGCAAGAGTGTGACTTCTCCAGGGTCGTCCAGTAGGTTTACATGGCCAAACCAGGATTCAGATCCTGTTCTACAGAGTCATAGTCCAACACTTAAACCACTACACACCACACTTTTAACAAAGCAATTTTTATATAATTGAACGCTTATAGAAACTTGTAATTGCCACAGCTTTGTCCTTTAAGTATATTATACTACTGTAGTAGCCAAATAGTTATGGCCTAAATGAGGGCAAAAGCTGCCTATGAAATTGAAGATCTGCTACCTGAAGTTAAAATGAGGTTGGAGTTTTTAAAATGTATACTGCGCCTTTAGATATGCACAGAAATTTTTAAATGCAGTTATTTTTTTATTTTCTGCTTCACCAATTTAGTTTTTTTATTGGCTTTGTGATTATGGTATTACAGTAGTTTTTTTCTTGCCATAAATTATCATGCAAGTATTTATTTAAAAGCAGCAGATCCATTCTAATCCACCCTCAAAGGAGCATATGCCATGTGATTGAGTACATTCAGATTCAGCTACTCAGTAGTTCCCATATGTTTCTCTGGATCATAGAATCATAGAGTTGGAAGAGACCACAAGGGCCATCCAGTTCAACCCCCCTGCCATGCAGGAACTCCCAAGTTTTCAGCCCAGGCTTACACACACACACACACACACACACAGAAAGAGCAGAGTTTGCTGAAATATCCAACCACAAGCAGAGACTTTGCATGTAAGTGCCAGTTTGTACGCCTGAAAAAAGCATGGGCCATTACACACAACACAACTATAGCACTACAATTCTACTTTAAAGGCCTATCATTGCTGCATCTTGTGGAATCCTGGGGCTTATAGTTTGTTTAGGCACCACTGCTCTCACTCTCTCTGGCAAGCTTGTTTTTTCTAGATGCATTTTCTGTGTTATCTCTGCATATACACTTCTAAGAACATTAAAGAAGAAGAAGAATCCACTGGATTCTCTTTACAGGATCAGCTGTTCTCCAAACCATCCCTTCCAGAGCAACCTGTTTGTGAGGGTACCCATGTCACTACCAAAGTCATGCCCAGGACAAAGTAACATTTCAGAGTCCATGGCTTTCTTGACTCTTTTCTCTTTCCTACCCCAAAACTGTGCCCATGGGCATTTTTGTCATGCTGATATCTAACTATACTGATAGGTCCAAGCAGATGCCAGCCTTCAACAATAACTATATGCAGTGCTCGCTTTGGCAGCACATATACTAAAATTGGAACAATGACTATATCCTTTGTTTGGTTGTTGTTGTTTGCCATACAGTTTTTATGACTCTCCAGTCACTAGTCATGCTGCCTGGGGGGATTCAGAAGCTATTGTTCAAAGAACACTGAGCACAAATGCAAAACTAATCTAAATATATTTAAATTATTTACCATTTGCTCAGTTCTTCCTCAGCAGTATTAAAATATCTTAGCATTAATACCAGAGCATTAAAAACACAATTCATACTGAAATACATTTTCACAGATCTGAGAAGATGACACACTGACAAACCTTAAACCTGACACATTTTTGATTCTCTATTAACACAAAGCCCCTGGCAGTGTAAAAAGAATTGACAGCAGAAAAGAACACCCTACCCAAAGTAGGCTGCAAAAAGAAGCCCTCTGATGAGCAATTAACTGTGTATACCTTGACAAGAAGCAAGCAAAAGGAGGCCATCCTGTCTCACTGACAAGATCTATAGAGTGATCATCATTACAGACCCAAAAGTGATCTCTTTAAGATCATGAGCAAGGGCCTGACTCCTAATACTCATAAAGGCACATTAAATTGTGTCAATATCAGGCAACAGAAAAAAGCAGACAATGTAGCAGGATGAGATCTCCACCTTTAACAAGTGCATACCTTGAAGTCAAATTACACAAAGACTATTTATCTTTAAAGGCAAAGAAAGGCCTCTTTCATAATAGTAATAAAGTGAGAGAAAATGGCATACTGTACCAAGATTAAATATCCTAGCAGCACTCAGTTTTTTAGAGATGTGTATTGACTTTACAGGGTAGCTTAATAACCTTTTACTTGGTGAATCTCTTTTTATACTGTCATATTCAGCTTATCTAATTTAAGCAGACTGTCTTCTCTTGATATGCACATGCACCTTTAATTAAAAAGGTACCAGTATCTACTCATGTGGGAAGATAGTCCCTCGGTCCTTCTTTAGATTCTGGAGCACACGTTGTGAATTTTCTAGTCTGCCAGGAACAGATAAAAGTGCTGGAATAACTATGTTTTTTTAAAATTGACAACACTATACCACAGCTTGGAGAATCTCCCTTTTTTACACTTCCACCACTATCCACCACTCCACTACTCTTCCCAGTTTCTGCAGGTTCATATCTGTGACCTCCTTAATTGAGTCTATCTAATATGTGTTCTTCCTTTCTTCCTAATTCCCTCCACTTTTCCTAGCATTATTGTCTTTTCGAATGAGTCATGTCTTAAGATGTGACCAAGTACAACAGCCTCAGTTTAGTCATGGCACAATATTAAAACACTGTTGAATTTCAAACTTTAAATACACTTTACTTTTTTTAAGCACAGCACCAACATTAGAAGCCCTTCTTTCCTCAATAACCAGTCAATTGTCAAACGCCCACGGGAAAACCCTTTCCTGCAATCAAAAAGATGACAGCATGGGAACTAGTCAAACCTTCCTAGAAAACGGGTTTTGAGCCTAGGATCAGCCACTAAGAAGGCCCTTTCTCACATCCTTGCCACCCATGTCAAAAGTCTTTGTCCATGTTCTCTTAAGAGAGCAAATATTCACATTCTTGGATACAGCATGGGAAAGAATAAATACATTAAGTCCTCAGAATATAGGATGCAACCTTATGTCAGAGTTTGGTCTGACACACATACACACCAGCAATCCAGAGCATTATTTTCTTACTTTCACTGGCAGCACTTGTGTTATCTGAAACTGAGGCATAGCTTTTCATTATAGCAATGGCAATTATCAGTAAACTAACACTCCCTAAGCCGTTTACAGTGTGTAAGCCCATTGCCCCCAACAAGCTGGGTACTCATTTTACTGATCCATGAATGGATGGAAGACTGAGTGGACCCTGGAGTCCTGCCTGGGATTTGTGGCTGTGAGTGGCAGCAATACCAGCATTTAACCACTACGCCACTGGGACATTACACCACCTAACAGATCCTCTTAAACTACATATGCCAAGAACTGGACATGGGAATTCATATGTATAAAGTACATGGTGGTGGTAAAGCTGTAGTCATAATAGTATAATAAGTAGTCCTAATATGGCAAGTGTTTTGCATTTATTAGCTACAGCAATGGCTCTCAAGCTATGGGTCTCCAGATGTTTTGGACTTCAATTCCCAGAAACTCTGAGTACTTGGCTATGCTGGCTGGGGCTTCTGGGTAGCGACATCTAAAACATCTGTAGAAGCAAAAGCTGAGAACCGCAGATTTAGATGAAATCCTTACAACAATCTTGCAAGATAAATCATTAGTGTTCCCTGTATGGCAGCTTGGAGAACAAAGATGAGGGAGGGTATCTTTCCCAAAGTGCCCTAATGAATTCACAGAAGAGCTAAAATTCAAATAGGGGGCTTTGAATGTATTGTTTTGTCTCTGCGTTGCTGGTCTACACCAGCAGTATCACAGAAAATTGGAATTAGATGCAAGAATAATTTCTGTGCAAATAAAACCAATAAAAATCTATGATTTATAGAGGACTACATGCAAAGAAATAATCCTATGTCACCATGGGCCAAGATCAACTCGAAGGTGGTTAACAACAATAAAAATGGGAAAAAATCCTCAGAATATAGGAAGCAACCTTATGTCTGAGTTTGGCCTGGCACACACCAGCCATCCAGACCAAATTTTAACCACTGCACCATAAGGGCTCTTAACTTGCATACAAGTTGAACAAACAGGGTGATAGGATTGCATCCTTGTCTGACGCTTTTGAGAACTGGGAAACATTGTTTTTTCCATATTCTGTTCTGACAATTGCCTTGTCTTAAGTACAGATTTCTCATCAGAACTATCAAATGTAGTGGCACTCCCATTTCTTTAAGAACTGTGGTGGAATAAAAGGACTATAATTCTATAGTGTGAATGGGTTCTGGGTCCAAAAATGTGCTTATTCCACCTCATATTCACATTCATCACATTCACTTCCCCACTTCCAAATGTGATGGCAGTGTCTCTGCATATTTTTGGTAATTCCTGGCAAGAAGTCAGGTGTAGCCGTGAGGAAAGATACAGACATGTATAGCGATATGTCAGTAAAGGAAATAACCTGAGACCATAAAGGTGAAATAGACATTTTATACTAGAAACAGAAGCTGTACTATCTGAACCTTCAAGAAAGATGAAGGCTGGCTTTTAACTCATGTCTCTTTTTCTTAAAGAGCTCCAGGCATTTGACACCTCGCTGTCTCTCCTCCCTCTTGTTTCTCTGTTAAATCTCTTTACAAAGAGTGGGGGGGGGGGGGGTTACCTGGTACGGTAATTGGAATGGATTTCAATAGGTAATTCATTGGGAGGATGACTCCATTTGTGTGCCAAACACCTCCTCTTCCAGTTCACGAAAATAGATGATCCCGTTCACCCCAGCATGTCTTGTTCAAATTGTGACAGCTGAGAAGCCTGATAATTCATTTCAAATTGCTGATCCAACCATGAGGGAATATTAATACCTAAATATTTAACACATCATGATGCCTACTTAAAAATGAAAACTTGGTATACAGGGGACTGGTTCTTCCTGCTTGACAGGATATTAATACTTCCCAGCGACTGGGAATATTTTGCTTTGCACAAAACAAAGTACTCCTGCAGGGACTGTGGGGTTCCTTTATGCCACTAAACAAAGAATTAGAAGGATTTGTTACTGTATGGGCATACCAATATTTGCATTTCCTCCCTCACCATTGTGCCTGAAAATATGCTTCGATTAACTTTTCTTTTCTTTTTTCCTATGCAATCTACAATTAGTATGAAAGGAACCCTAAAAGAGTAAATTCCATTCACTCCATCTCTGGATAACTATAATATGTTTCTGGTTCTATGATTTCACAAATCTAGTAGTTTAGATCGATCTCTCTTTAAAACATATAATTAAACCACTTTCTCTCACTCAGTGTTTTCTCTGCTAATCCAGACCTGCTCGTGAAGTACAAATTGAATCTTTCATTTTCCAGAATTCCAAATTCCAAAATACTCCAAACCTCAAAACTTTTTCATGGGTAGCTGAAACCTTTACTTTCTGGTGGTACACTAACTTTGTTGCATGTACAAAATTATTAAAAACTATTGTATAAAACTACCTTCAGGCTATGTGCATAATATGTATATAAAAGATAAATGAATTTTGTGTCTAGACTTGGGTCCCACCTCAAAGATATCTCATTATGTACATATATGCAAATACAAGTATTCCAAAATCCAAATCATCATCATCATCTGAAATCCAAAACACTTCTAGTTCCAAGCATTTTAGATGGGGGATACTCAACTTATATTTCAAACCTCTCTGAGCTAATCTCCACTCATGTTTGAAAGACAACACTAGATTTATTTATAGGCAACTGCTGGGCCTGGGCTTCATAATGTTTGCACATTCTTGAGAATCCCTAAGAGCTTGAGCAACAAGGTGGCCAGCTGACCAACTGGATCACAGATGGTCTGCAGTGTGGATGGGCAAAGGAGAGTCCAGCCTCAAGACACATCTTGCAGCTGGCACACCCCCCACTCTCATTTACATGTTTTAAGAGAAGCAGTCCCACAGCCCAAAACTAAAATCAAAACTGGAAATGGCTGCAAAGATATTCTTGGCTTGCGTCTACACTGTTGAATTAATGCAATTTGACACTGCTTTAACTGCCATGGATAAATGCTATGGAATTCTAGGATCTGTAGTTTTGTGAGAGTTTCTTCTCTATGAGAGAGCTCTGGTGCCTTAACAAACTACGGTACAAATCAAACTGCATTAATTTTGCAGTGTGGCAGGAGCCTGTTTCATTTTTTTGTGCTTCTTCCATGTTTTTCCTGTTTAAGGCCTGGTGTGGCTCACAGCAGAGAACTATCATGGGACTAGGACTCCCAGAAACTGGGATTCATATCCTTACTCACTCATGGAAGCCTGCTGGATGAGCTTGGGCAAGTCACACTCGCCTTTAATCAGAGCTGACCTGAAGGCACCTAAAAATATCACAGCCCAAAGTGGTTGCTGAGGATAAAACGTGGTCACTACTTGTCCACCCCACCCTTGACCTTGAGAAACATCACAACTTCTTTCCTCCTTCCTCTCCCTCCTCATTTAGGGAAAGAAGCACAATCTGTACTTACAGGGGAGTTGATCCCACATGTCACACAACACAGAAGTGACCAAAGCAGCTCAATATTTTTTCCAAGGCTGCATTGTGCTTCTTCTTAACTTCTCACTAGGATAATTTACTCTCCTGTTGTCTGTGAATTTGGACAGGTAGGGCAAGTGTTCCTAATGCCCAGTGATATACATGTCTAAAGCCCCCTCCTAAGAAGAGAGTCAGGATCAATTGAGTCTCTCCTTCCATTGAGCAGCTCTATCTGCATACTGGGTTCCCTTTATTTCATTATTTATTTATTTGAATTATAATTTTCTTTCTTTCTTCCAACATGGGGCCCAAAACAGCTCACAGCTTGGATATAACATGCCTCAGTTACATCCTTTATAGGATTAGTGTAATGTGCTCTATGTGAGGCTGCCTTTTCAGGAGTGTGCAAAAACTTAACTGGTCCAAAAAATTGCAGCCAAATTACTAGCTGGCTACAGGAAGCACACAAGTTCCTTGTTGCAAAACCGGCTACTGGTTCGTTCTGACCTATAAAGCTCTATACAATTCAGGTCCAGGTTATATTGCAAGCCAGTGTGGTGTAGTGGTTTGAGCGTTGGACTATGGCTGGAGACCAGGGTTAGAATCCTCGCTCAGCCATAAAAATACAATGGGTGACATTGGGCAAGTCACACACTCTCAGCCTCAGAGAATGGCAATGGCAAGCCTCCCTCTGAAGAATCTTTCTAGGAAAACTGGCAGGTTCGCCTTAGGATAGTCCTAAGTCAGAAATGACTTGAAGGCACACAACAACAGCAGCAAAAACAAAACAATTCCCCCTTACAAATCTGCCTGTGCTTTGATGGTCCACAACCAGGATTATAAAGTGTATGGAAAGCTCCCATGCATTCAGGTGACTTCCCACTTCCAACTGTGACTCTCTGCATCACTGATGAGAATTGTGCAATTCTCCAGCTGTTGTTGGATTCCAGCACTCAGCATTCCTCAACAATTGCTATGCTGCTTAAAGCTTGTTTTAAGTTTCTAGAATGAGAATGCTTGAACAGTATTCTTGTTACTTACAAAAAAGAATTTATTACACCATAGCTGTCTCTGGAAGCATGAAGCAGACTCCCTATCATTGCTGGCCAATACAGACAGCATTGGCTTGCTATTAGCCGTTACAGGGAACATTGCCTTCTTTAAAAAAAATAAATTAAAAAAATGGGGTACTTTCACACTGCACAATTAACTGTCATGGCTCCATCTGATGGAATCCTAGGATTTGTAGTCTGGTGAGGCACTGAAGTCCTTTGCTGGAGAACTCCAAATACCCTTCTCTAAACTGCAAATTCCAACTTTTTACAGAACAGAGCCATAGCTGTTAATGTGGGATCACAGCACTATACTTGTGTTGTGTGAAAGGAGCCCCCAGCCTACCTGTGCCACTCTCCTCACAGAAAGACTCACCCAGCCATTACTGAACAGAAAAAGCAATAAAATAAAGGCTGTGTATTTGGGTCAAATAGTCTTAAGTATGTGTGCTCTTGAAAGCATCATCACGTTTTTCAGGTACCCAGTCTTTTCCTTTCTTTTGTAATGAACCCAAAGCAGCAATAATTTATTGTCTCTCCTCTTGTTGTTGTTGTGTGCCTTCAAGTCATTTCCAACTTATGGCAACCTTAAAGCAGATCTATTATGAAGGTTTTTAATAAGATTTGTTCTGAGGGGCTTGCTTTTGCCTTCTCTGGGGCTGAGATGATTTGCTCTAGTCTAGAGAGCTTCCATGACTGAGTGGAGGTTGAACCCTGGTCTCCAACATTCATACTCTACTGCAAGCTATTGATACCGATTTCTCCTTCTGACTTTCCAGGTGTCTCTTGTTGCCGCTCAGTGCTGTTCATTTTCACTATACTGTTTCACTTGATCATTTATTTTCTTTGTAAACCCTGGCTGCATCATGCACTGAAGTGTTTTTATAATCTTCTTGAGTCAGCATTTGTTACAAATACATTACAATGGTGGTGGCACAGTTAGACAATGGGGAGTTCAGTAGCCTAAGAGTTAGCGGATTTTGTTTCAAAAAAGGTAATTTTCTAGCTTACTCTAGGCAACTCTGCCCATTAGCACTATTTTAGCTTAGATTACAATGTTCACTTAGGAATCCAATATTTGTTTTTCAGTGTTATACCCCATTCAACTAACATGTAGCTATTTTAATCAAAAAATACATTTCTTTTATTTCTTATCACTTTTTCTAGCTGACGGTGAAAGGATTATTTTTATATTGCAAAACTATGCTTATTTACTGAGTAGAACAGGGGTAGGCAACCTTTCCCCTTTAAGGGCCAAGGGACTTCAGCTCCCAAAATCCCAGGAGCTATTGGCCAACATGGAACTATTGGCCAACATGGCTGAGGCTTCTGGGAGCTGAAGTCCTCTGCCCTTAAAGGGGAAAGGTTGCCTACCCCTGGAGTAGAAGATGACTAAATTGATGCTGCCATACTTTGGACATACCATGAGATGACATGACTCATTGGAAAAGATAACACTTAGTAAAATGGAAGGCTGCAAGAGAGAAACTGTACTTACATATGGATTGTTTAAATCAGGGGTAGGCAACCTTTCCCCTTTAAGGGTCGAGGGACTTCAGCTCCCAGAATCCCAGGAGCTATTGGCCAACATGGGATTATTGGTCAATATGGCTGAGGCTTCTGGGAGCTGAAGTCCCTCGGTCCTTAAAGGGGAAAGGTTGTTTACCCCTGGTTTAAATCAAGGAAGCCATGGCCTAGAGCAGGGGTAGGCAACCTTTCCCCTTTAAGGGCCGAGGGACTTCAGCTCCCAGAATCCCAGGAGCTATTGGCCAACATGGGACTATTGGCCAACATGGCCGAGGCTTCTGGGAGCTGAAGTCCCTCGGCCCTTAAAGGGGAAAGGTTGCCTACCCCTGGCCTAGAGTTTGCAAAATGTGAACAGGGCAATTAATGACCAGGGATCTTGGAAGGTCTCTCATTCACAATGCAACAACATCCAAAATCCATAAAACAGTGATACCTTTACTGGTCAACCAAAATGCACAAAATACATGATGCAAACTTTCAAAGCTCAACTGGCTTCTTCATCAGGCAAATGTGTTAACAATTAAACAGGAAGAAGAAGAAAATGATGTTGTTGGAGTCATATGCCTACATTTTATCAAGATGTTATAGTTCTTATCAGTTCAGATGGAGAGATATCCATGTAGGCAGAGGCCATTGCTCTTCTTTAGCTATGCAGGTTCTGGGAGACAAAAAGTAAACTCCCGGAAGTGAAATTTAAAGACCAATGTTTAAATAATTTATTTAAATAAATAATTATTCATTATTTAAAGTTCATCATTCATAAGGTCAAAGTCAAAGTTTACTTGATGGCAATAACAACAAAAGTCCCTCTTTGTATGAATGCTTCAACTACATGTTTAAATTGCAGTCCCAATCTGCAAATATCTTGTGAGAATGAGACATGAAAACAGTGCCCAAGCGATGACACAGAGTGGTCCTTTGTATCAGGATACCAAAATCCATGGATACTCAAGTCCGAATATATAGTGATATAGTAAAATAATGTCTCTTATATAAAATGGTTAAATGAAGGTTTACTTTTTTGAATTTTGTTTTGAATATTTTCAAGCTGTGGATAGTTGCCCCTATGGATGCAGAATCTGTGGATACTGAGGGCCAACTGTATTTTAAACCAGGCCTGTACATTTATGCCCCTGCTATTACAATTAGCTAACATGTATTTAGATTACAATCCCATACCCACTAATACAAGAATTAACAGAGGGATTAAGTCCTACCTAGGGCTATGTGAAAAGTAAGAGAAAATGCTGTTGCACAAATGGGAGTTCATTCACGCAGTACTGAATTTCACCCTGTTTTTCTTGTATTTCAGATGGCTGAATAAGAGTTGCAGACAGACTCATGACCTGGCTGATTGTAAAGATAACAAGCCTTAGTGACTGCATATACCAGCAGACCATATGACAGGAATGATGAAGCTATGAATTCAAAATCCCATCAGCCCTAGACAGCCTAGTACAGGGGTAGGCAACCTAAGGCCTGGGGGGCCGGATGCGGCCCCCCGAGGCCTTTGGACCAGCCCCAGGCCGGTCCTGCCGCCGCCGCTGCCGCCACCCCCGCTGCCCCCGCCGCTGCTGCCCACCATGATGATATTGATTATTGTTGTTATTACTTGTTCTTGGGGTTTTCTTGGCAAAATTTCCACAGGAGTTTTGCCATGGCTTTTCTGGGGCTGAGAGAGTGTGCATTTTATTTATTTATTTATTTATTTTTGAAAAATGTTTATTTATTTATTTATTTATTTATTTATTTATTTATTTTTGGTGCTTCGGCCCCCCCAATTGTCTGAGGGACAGCAACCCGGACCCCGGCTCAAAAAGGTTGCCTACCCCTGGCCTAGTAAATGGGGACACACAGCAGAAGTGATAGTTCCTCAACATCTGGAGGGCTGAGAGCTCCCTTGCTGTAAGGGCTGTTGTCTCTACTACAAACATGATAGCTTTGCTCTTTCCAGTGTTGAATATGTATAGTTTCTGTGTCATAAAATGTGTTTCAAGGAAGCAAGGGGATTTTCATTTGTCATGAGGACAGTAGTGAGGGTGCAAAGAGTTCAGTGGCTCCCTGGTTTGGAAATGAAACTTTAAGCTGGGCAAGAAAGAACCACCATGTCCAGAACTCCAGGAAAATGCAGTCTTGCCACTCAATGTTAAATTTAGAAATAACAACTATTGTAAAATCGTATTCATAATTGCAAGCATTGCAAAATTGGCCCAAAAACCACAAAGAAGAGAGGCACAGATCTCCAGAGGAGAGGGGAGAATCAGGGTGCAAAAAACAGAGACACACTGTTGTTATCTGCTTTACAGTCACAGTCAGGAGAGCTGCTCTAACAGGGTCAGACTTTTGTTTATACTACTTATTTCTCCTCTGACATAAGTCACTAAATAGACCCAGGGGAAATATGGACTGATTCATCAATGTTTCTCACTAGACAGAGAGCTGACTAATGGCTTTATTGATTCCTTGCTTTGCTATACATTATATGGTATGCTGGATCAAGCGGTCCATACTGTAAAAATAATGGAGGCTGTTGGCAAAACAGCATTAATTCATTTCTAGCTTATCAGAAAGACAAGAGAATTCTCTATAGCATGAGCCAAGAACATATTTTCTGGGTGTGGAGCAGCACATGTCAAGCTTCAAACACAGGCCAAAGTTTTACATTCCCCTTCCCCTTATACTGTACACACCACATTACTCACTTTCTTTGGGAAGGAAAGAGTACTTTTTAAAATGGCTGAGCACTTCCCTGTGGTTGTCACTCCTGAAGGAGGCATAACTGACGGAAAATTTCTTTTTAAAAAATATACAGATTAGCCCTATGGGGTTGTTTTAGCAACTGCATTTTACAAAAATACATTCCCAAAAGCAATATACTGGATTAGTAACTTTTGAAATGTGTATACTATGGAACATCAATTTTAGTTCAATTAAAAAAAAAAAAAGATTTCTCAAAACTATTGGCAATAGTGTGATTAGAGAAGCTGGAATTCAGTGGAATTCCAAATGCTAGCAATGAGTGGGGTATATCTTGGCCAAAAATATTACATGACAATCATTAACAAGAACCAAAACTTAAGAGCTGCAAGCTCAGCTGTATATAGGACAAAGACAAGCAAAAGTTTCCACTAAAAATTTAGGAAGAACCTCCGGACAGTAAGAGTTGTTCAATAGTGGAGTATATTGATTTAGAGAGTTGGAGTTCTTTAATCATAGGTTGGATGGCCATCTTTTGGAACTGTTTTAACTGGACATTTCTACATGGTAGGGAATTTTCTTTTTTTACCAGATGGCCCTTGTTTCCTCCCTTCCAGCTCTATGATTCTAAGGGCCTCTAAAGATTGGCGAAAAGCACCAGCATCAGGGTGGAGTGGAGGTATGGCGACTGCACACCGCATGCCCCGACTCTGCCCCGATGCTGGCATCACACCGCTCACCCGACCAGTGAAGGGCCGTTTCTTTGGTGCAATGTTTAGACACGCTGCGCCAAAGAAATTCTGAATAGCCGCCGCCACTGCCACAGCAAGGGTAGCATTTTGCCAAGCACTGGATCAGGACATGGCATGTGGCTGCTGCAGCCCCGATCTGGCACGCAAAGGGCGGCCAGCCACCGCTCTATCAGGGCCGTCTGTTTAACCCCTAAGTGAGCACACTATTCCCACACCTTGCATGTTTCTCTGTTATCTCTTGGGCGTGTATTTGCTTAGCTCTGCAATCAAAATTTGCATGTTTAAAAATGAAAACTCTATAGAACAAGAATCAGTTGGAATACCAAAATCAGCTGGAAATCCATGTAACTGGAAACAAAACAGTGCTTCCAGACAAGTGGGACTGAGTTTGTACCTCCTCTGGCAAGGGGCTACAACTCCTTATGGCTGGCATTCTGTTTTAAGAGCCAGGTGACAGTAACTTTTCATGTCAAGACATAAAACTGTTCTTCTTGTGCTGACTTCAAGAGAATCCTTCTTTTCTCTCTCTTTGATCAGTACCACACCAGGATTAATTAGGCTTTGAAGAAACAGAAGTGAAAAGGGTTCTTCTGTTTATACATACAGGAAGCAATCACTGCTCCCTCTCCCCATTTCATAGATAAGGGGGTTGTGCCATCATTTTCCCCTCTTTCCCTACAATGGTGCCATTAATAATGCAAAAACTGTAAACCAACCAAGGACAGTGGGAAAACTAAACCAAAACAAAGCAATTCTGTTCTATTGTAGTTTGGTAAAATCATTCTAAATGTAAAAGCAGCTCTTTATTCTAAAACTACCATTACAACCACCATCATGCCCAAATCTGGCAAGTTTTTCAAAGAAAAGGGAGTGTGATACATAGGCTAAACTATAGCAGCCTTGAAAGGACAACAAAAACAACTTATAATTTCAGTGCAAGGCAGGAGACTCATTAAATGTGTTGTCTTCGTAACCCAAGGGATGCTGCTCCACTCATCCATGGAGGTGATACAGCATTAGCAAAAGTGTAAGCTTTCACAAATAACACTGTTTTACCATTAAGCCTAGGAATCTCTTCTCAACACTACTGGAAAAAGAACAACAATAAAACTTTTCCCATGTTGTTAGAAATTTTATTCACTGTATATACTCATGTATAAGTCCAGAAATTTAGGTCAAAGAAACCTGAAAAACCTAGGTCAACTGATCCACAGATCAATGTAAGTACTGTACTCTTATTTTTTTCAAAAAGAAACCATCCCAGTAATCTGTCCTGGAATCACTGACCCCCCTCTACTTTGTCATCCAGTCATCCATTAGTGTGAGCAGAAAGGGTTATGCCTGCTGAAATTTTGGAAGTTCTTTGGCATTGTTTTCCTTTCTTTCATCCTTTAGATCCTTCATTATATGTCCCTAGTTTTTACCTCCAACTTATCTGGAGGTCATATGAAAGTCCATAATTTTGGCCCCAAAACCTGCCCTCAATTTATACATAAGGTCAATTTATAGTCAAGTTTATATGTTAATTTTGGATGCCTTTTTCTAAAGCAGAGCAAGACTCTAGGTGACCTATGGGTAAAATAAAAGTTAAAACAATTACAGCAATATAAAGTAACATCTTACCACCAACACCACCACCACATATACACACCCTTAAAATATTATAGGAATAATCAAATGGCCAAAGGCCCATATATAAAAACTGGCTAATCATCCCAAGATATGTCTAGAATGCCAAAAACATAATTATTGCAGAGTCAGGAAGGCCTCCCCAGGGAGAGTGTAAGGGCCATAACTGAAAAGACCCTTTCCCTGTCACCATCCTCCAAGCTTTAATCCAAAGAAGAATTTACAGAATATGCTATATCACAAATTTCTTGATCAACTGAAAAAGAAGAATTGTTCACATGCATTGGAAAACAGAATCCTTGACTAATGACAGCTGAAATTTACCTTTCTTACACTGATAAGACATCACTAAATGAATGAAAGTATTAGTTGGTCACAAAGGATAAATAAGGTGAGTGAACTGCTGCAAATACACTCAATGAAACAAAAAACATAGGTATACAAGTTTAAATTCTAGCTTATACCAGTACTTAACTTCAAGACTCTGGGAAAGTCATCACCAGCCCCCAACCCTGATTATCTAGAAAATGGGAAAGAATAATAGGTAATAATGGGAAATGGGCAAGAATAATCAACATTACAATACTTTTCTCAAAATTAATGAGCAAAGGAATATAACAACTCTTGCACACAGTAATAATCTGCCAAGATGGCTTTTGAAGCATGACGTGACTCTCCTTAGAAAACTGTCAAGACTTGCTAACGGGGAGCACAACATAAGCTTCCTTTTGACAGGAGACACACCATAATTCTCTTTCAATTCAGTACTACATACCTTGACTGAGAATGATGAGACAATTTATTTTTCCACAGGCTTACTGATTCCCCCAGGATCCTTCCCCATTGGGAACAAAATAAGTAGGTTCATTTAAGCTCTCTTTAGCCTGTACCTCCTCTGATCAGCTTCTTCTAAATTAGCCTTCCCCCAATGTGTTGGTTTCCAGATGATTTAAAAAGCAGCCTGCCTCCATGGTTGATATTCAGGGATCATGGGAGTTGTATTTCAAAATATCTGTCTGGAGGCTGCCTCATTGGTGGAAGGCACTATACTGTGGGACTCTTCTTTCACCACTCTTAGTACAGGCGTACCTCAGTTAACAAAGCCTTTGACAAAGAAGCCTCTTTTTACATAGTCTGTTTACACCTACCTAACCCACCTTTTTCTCCTTGTCCTATGTCTAGGTGAAAAGTTTCTGTTAGCAACATCAGTACTGGAAGGATGGCGAAGGAGAGCTGGAGAACAACAAACTTTTAATGCCAGGTTGTAGTTGTGTGTCAGCAGTACACAATGCACTAAAGCTTGAGCTGAAAAAGAATGGGTTTCTACTCTAGCCAATTGTACTGTAGCCGTATATAACTTTCTTTAACAGATAAGGTAAACAAGAGCTGTTTCCCAAATCCGTTACACAGCATGTGTAAACAGGAAAACAGAGAGAAAGGGGTAGAGCAGATTAGCTTGCTACTTCCAGCATATTTTAAAAAGCATAGCTCTATATGTTTGGCCAACAAAATGGAAAGAGAAAGAAAATGTGGAGGTTGGTGAAAGGGGAAAAATAATTTCTGGGAGTATTGTACAAAAAACTTTTTTTTTTTGTTGTTAAATGTTTTTATTATGGAAGAAGCTTTCAAATGATCTCTAGAAAGTTCAAAATGTGTGGGGGGGTTTAAACTTATTTATGCAAGGTTTTCCTGGCCTGGTTGTTCTCATGTGAATATGGTTAGTTTTGAATGCAAAGTTTGTTGAAACATATGTGTATCTACACTGTAGAATTAAAGCAGATTGACACCACATTAACTGTCATGACTCTGACCCACAAATCCTGGGATCTGTAGCTTGGTGAGGTACCAGATCTCTCATGACAGACCAGGCTGAATACCTCACCAACTATAAATCTCAGGATTTTATAGGATAGAGTCATGGCAGTTAATGTGGTGTCAAACTGCTTTAATTCTGCAGTGTGAATACACCCATGATGAAGTCTGTGTGTATGTGTGTGTGGAACAGGAATCTATTCCTATTCTTTTTATTTCTGGTGCCAAATTATCTGTTAAAGAAATAATTCCCAGCAATATATCTACATTATTAATTGAGGTATACCTATATTAGTTTGCACAGACTACACTACAAACAAAGAAACCCCTGGTAAAAATGTGGTTATCTTTACAATGAAGATTGTAAAGACTGTCTTTTCATCTAACAGCAATGAAACACTACCAAGATTTGAGCTGGATGAAAAATATAATTTTTGAGGTAATACTGCTCTAAATATACACTGTTGCTTTTTATCTCAAATTGTACCATTATTCCACCTTCTATGACTGGCATATATTAACTCACAGGTATTTCCCAATACTGTGGATATCAGAATTCAACAAGAACTGAACATAGGACCTTCTGTGTGTTCTACTATAGCTTATTCTTCCAAATACTAGGCACAGAACCAAACAGTTCACCTATGCCTCTGCAAAAGCTACAAACAATTCTGGTACAACTGGTGGGAAAAAGTTTCCACATCCCCTTCTCAAATCCATCCATTCTATCCAGTCCAGCCATCCATCGAGTACTTAAACACAGCCTCCTTTTTGCAATGCCTGCATGATAGCTAATATCCCTCTTTCCTTCCCACCACTGCCCAAAATATTAATACTCTTTGCCTACCTTGCATATACAATCAACAGGCCTTTTCTACTGTGACACTGCTACAGAGGCTACCAGTACTTGAATTATTGACAAACCATTTTACCTATGAGGGGGTATCGTAAAGTTTTAATCATCACTTTTTTAAAAAAATTGACAGAAAGTTTGTTTAAATTTGTAGTTGTTAACTTATCTCTATGTAGTCACCATCCAGATTTACACATTTTTTCCCCAGCGTTTCTTGACCTTCCAAATACTATTGTTGTAGAAGTCTGCAGATTGAGCCTTAAACCACTCGTCCACTTCATGAATGACATCATCTGTGTTGTCAAATCGGTGACCTCACGATATATTTTTCATTTTGGGGAAAATAAAAAGTCACTTGATGATGATGACACTGATAAAATTTCAACAATATACTATAACTTCCTGGTGATAATTATTACTTTACGATACCCCCTTGTATAGGAATTTTTGTTAAATTTCCAATATATCTTTTATTTGGCAGAAATCATGGTGGGCTACACAAGAGCCAGCAGGGTATAGTAGTATGAGCATTGGACTATGACTCTGGAAACCAGGGTTCAAATCCACACTGCCATGGAAACCCATTGGCTGTCTCTGGCCGATTCACACACACTTATCCCCAGATATCTCCATAACAGGATTGTCTTAGGGTCACTATAAGTTGGAAATGACTTGAAGGCACACCACCACCACCACAACAAAGTTACAGTACCCTATACCTTCAGCCTGTGGACATCTTACCATTATATTAATTGGAGTTACCAAAAGACACTATAGATAATTGAGCAGCACCTTCATACACAGATGTTTACTATATGGATTTATAGGAAAAAAAAATTTGTGTGGGTGTGTGCAAGGCAACAGGTGTGGACTACACAAGACAGATGGAAGGGAAACAGGCTCATGGAGGTATGTTGTATTGTTGTAGAGGAGATAAACAAGATAGGGCCTTCATGAATCAAGCAACGTCAGAGACTTTTCCTTTCTAGACAACTCTCTCTCTCTCTCTCTCTCTCTCTCTATATATATATATATATATATATATATTACTAAGGTATGATTTGATATTTCACTGTGGGTTCTGAAATAAAACTACTTTGCACAAACACATTAAGATTAACGTTGAATTCCATGCTAATTAACCCAGAGGGATTTTGCAGCAGATTATGGAGAAAATAAAACAAGCGTGTGTTGTTTTTTTTTTTAAAAAAAACTGAAACAAATTAAAGATAGCAATTATAAAAAATGAATAATAACCCAAAAATCCAACACAAATTAAAACAGTTAACAAAAACATTTTCCATGCTCAACTGCTCTAAATTCTGAAATTAAAAGAAAATATTTCACATATCTTCCAAGGAGAAACAAACCAACAAATTACTCAGGCAAGTTCAGGCAAGGAACTTTGTTTAGCAAAGGCATAAAAAAAAATGAGATGTTGATGGTCCAGGGCACACTTCAGATGCTGAGAAAACCCTAACTTCATCACTGGATCTTAAGGCACATGATAGGTGGAAAGTAATGCCAGCATGTTGAACTAGGCCCCAAAACCAATTGATAGCCAGTACGGAGCTTAAAGGATTTGGGGTTATACAGTATCTTTTATCAGGCAACTTTCAACATTGCTTTATTCTGAATTTGCTGGCTCAAGCTGTCTCACCACCTTAGGCAAGGGAAGAAGCACCACCTTCCTCCATTATCACAATCCCACTGCTCACTCAACCACCCCCTTCTTACTGTAATAAGCAGCAAACACTGTTCTCTATAGAGCCATCAAACCCAAATAAATCCTTGCTCCTCAGATTCTTCCTCAAGTGGGGAACTGTGATGGCTCAATGTGTCTGGACCGCCTTGCTCATAGTACTCTGGCACTAACTATGACTCTGCACTGATTATTAGTTATCTCCAACATTGAGCAAGCATTAGTCTGGTTAGACAAATCAGAATACCCCTTTGTTTCTCTGCTTGTACATTGCTCCTCCATCTCCTCAATACAATCCCTAAACCCTCCAGAACAGACTGAAGGTCTGTGGAGTTGGGAGACTTTTTTGCACTAGTGCAGACATGCACAAATTGGAAGTAGGCAGAGGCCAAAATTAAAATCACCAAACTTCTTTGGGCCGCAATAGGTTTCACTTAATTATTATAGTGAATTATTATTATTTACTAATTTACTACTAATTAATAATTAATATGATTTCTATTAATTCTATCCTCCTTCCCCCCTCTGTCTGCTCTTTCTCAGGAGAAGGCAAAGCAGCAGAGGTGACTTGAGCAGGGTGAACAGATGTCATAACCAGAATGGAGGACAAGGCACCACAAAATGTAGGACATTCAAGTATATGTGTGCGCGTGTGTGTGCGCTACAAACCCAAATAATGGTAATAGCATATGGGCCGTTTACTTTTTCAAAACTAGTCCAGATTTAAATGCTGCTTTAAGATTTATTTCCATCTCTCAGCCATGAGATGGTTGGCCAGAAAATGAGGAAGTGTTCGGAGGGAGGAACAGCAAACATATTAGGTGATGTGTTCCAGGGTATATATAGTTGCAGCCTGGGCAAGTTACATACTCTCAGTTTCAGAGGATCGTAAATCCCCTCTGAACAAATCTTGCCAAGAAAACCCTATGATAGGGTCACCTTAAGAGTCAGCATTAAGTTGGAAACAACTTGAAGGCACACCACAAAAATAACAAAGCCTCAAGTAAAAGCCATTGTGCTTTAGTGGTTTGACTATTGGACTATGACCCTGGAGAACAGGGTTTAAATCTCCACATGGCCATGGAAGGTAAAAGGTACGGTAAAGGTATTTTCCCATTGACAAGGTTGTCAAGTCGTGTCCGACCGTAGGGGGTGGTGCTAATCTCCATTTCTAAGCCAAAGAGCCAGTGTTCCCAGAGACTACTCTGTGATCATGTGGCCATCATGATTGTACAGAACGCTGTTTACCTTCTCACCGAAGTGGTACCTATTTATCTACTTGCATTTGCATGTTTTCAAACTGCTAGGTTTACAGAAGCTGGGATTACTGAAAGGAGCTCACCTCATCATGCAGCACCTGGGCCTCGAACTGTCAATCTGCTGATCTAGCAATCAACAGAGTCAGCATCATAAACACTTGAGCCACCGCATGAGCCATGGAAACCCACTGCATAATTTTAGGTAGGTCACATTCTCAGAGGGAGGCATTGGCAAAAACCACTTCTGAACAAATCTTGCCAAGAAAATGACAGGGTTACCTTAGGGTCGCCATAAGTCAGAAACTACTTGAAGACATGCAACAACAACAGTGACAATGGTTACGGCAGAATGTGAAGCAGATGCAAAATATACATGATTTTGTTTTTCCATTTTGTTGCTGTATAAAGGAATCTTATGGCACTTTTAAGACAAAGAAAAAAAGAAATCTCTGGCATAAGCTTTGGTAGACTCCAGTCAATTTTGTCTGGTACAGACCTGATGCTGATTGGATTTGAAAATTATGTTTCAGTCTTTTTCCCCCCACAGCTTTCCTTGGATTCCTGATTGGTTTGTGGCAAAACATGAAATTTAAAACTACCAGCTGTGATGTGAGCTCTCTTTTCTTCATCTGCATTTGTTTTAATTTTTGTAACCTGCCTTCACTTCCCATCTAAAGAGGAGAAGGAAAGATATACATGAATTTGTTGTTGTGTGCCTTCAAATCATTTCTGACTTATGGCGACCCTGAGGAACCTTATCATGAGGTTTTTGAAGCTGAGAGAGTGTCATTCAGTCAAGGTCACCCAATGTATTTCTATGGCCAAGTGGGGATTTGAACCCTGGTCTCCAGAGTCATAGTCCAACACTCAAACTATGCCAGGATGTCACTGGAGTGCAATGGAAGAACTTTTCCATTACTGGAGCACTTTTCAATGTATGTGTGGATGCTGAATTTGAAAAACAAAACAACAGTGTCATGCCCCATACAGTCCTTTCGCAAACCTGTTATTTTTTTTTTATTTATTTAGTTGAGCTTTGATTAAGTGTGGATGCTGATGCTCCAGGGCAGACAAGGCAAACCAGGGCAAACCAGTAAGAACCCTTGAGTCTGGAGCGTCATCCAGTCTGACCCTCATTTTGCCATGCAGGAAGACAACCACCAAGTTGCCCCCCCCCCCCCCCCGAGACAGATGGGTGATTCTCTAAGCCTCAGGAGAAGATAATGGCAAAGCTCCTCTGAATAAATCTTGCCAAAAAAACTCCAGGATGGGTTCACCTTAGGGTCATCATAAGTCAGGAAGAACCTGAAGGCTGCAGCAATAATAAACATGGGAATGGGTGGGATGTTAAATGCTGGCT
>CM034703.1:308906417-308928708 GCA_020142125.1 Phrynosoma platyrhinos
TCCCTTTTGAGAAACTCCCATCCATCCTGAACTCCCTTCTTTAGTATTTCCAACCACAGGATCACTTCCAGTGTTTCCCTAAGTTTATTTAAATCACCTCTGCTAAAGTCTAGAATGTATGTCTGACTATGCCTAGCTTCTCCTTTCCACTGTATAAGAAACTCCAGGAGAACATGATCACTTCCACCTAAGGATCCCACCACTTGCACCCCATTTACCAGGTCATCTCTGTTGGTTAGGATCAGATCTAAAATACCTGATCCCCTTGTTGCCTCTTCCACCTTTTGGACAATGAAATTGCCTTTGAGGCAAGTGAGGAATTTGCTAGACCTTGAAGTATTGGCTGAGTTTGAGTTCCAGAAAATATCAGGATAGTTGAAGTCACTCATCACTACTACATCTCTCCTTTCTGAGTGTGTGGTCCTCTGTTCTGGAAAAGGCATCGTCCAATTCCTCAGTCTGACTTTGGGGTCTGTAGTAGACTCCCACAACAACATCCTTGTTATTTCCTTTCCTTTAATGTTTATCCAGATGCTCTCCACCTAGTTTCCAGGATTTAAGTCCTGGATCTCTTCACAGGTGTAAACATCCCTGATATATAATGCTGTTCCTCCTGCTTTCCTGTTTGGCCTTCTCTTTAAAAAAGGTATACCCCTCTATTCCTACATTGCAATCATGAGACTCATCCCACCAGGTTTCAGTGATGCTATTATATCATATTTGCTTTGTTGTGCTAGGAGTTCGAGTTCATCTTGTTTATTCCCCATGCTTTGTGCATTTAGAGACATCCAAGAGCATGGGCCATCCCCATTTGCTGCCTGTGTGAGGTTTTTTGCCTCCCACTGTTAGGCGCTTGCATCATTTGGCTTGTTCCCTCTATAACACTTTGACTATTATCTCCAGCCCATGGATCAAGAAGATACATATTTTTAAAGAGTCTCATAGGTTTCTCTGTGAGAGCCAGCATGGCATAGTGGACTGCGTGTTGGACTAGGACTCCAAAAGACCAGGGTTCAAATTCCCACTTGGCTATAGAAACCCTGTGGATGACCTTGAGTAAATTATACCCAGTCAGCCTCAGAGGAAGACCATGGCAAATGCCCTCTGCACAAATTTGGTTAAGAAACCCCCATGATAGGGTTGCCTTAGATTTGACACAAGTTAGAAATTGCTTGAAGGAACACAACAACAACAATAGTTCTTTCTACAGTCCTGCTCAATTTTATCTCCTCAGCCTTCCTCAAACTTGCTTGTTTGTAAACAGAGGATGAGAGGAAGACAATGGCAAACCCACTTTGAATAATTGTTTACAAAGGAAACCCCATGATAGCATTGCCTTAGGGTCACCAAAAGTCAGAAACAACTTGAAGGCACACAACAACAAATAGTGGAGATTGAGACATCACTAGCTGAGTTCCTCTTTACAGGCTTTATCACAGGCTAACCGAGTGATAATTGTTTGAGTGTCCTTCCCCCCCCCCCTTTTTGAAGATAGGGTCAATATTTGCCCTCCTCCAATCTGCTGAGACTTCTCCCCTTCTCTAGGAGTTCTCCAGGAGTTCAGCATTAAACTCCAACAACTTTTTATGACTTTGGAGACATGGGAGTGTGAATCCAACTATCCTGTCAGAGGATGCGCTTCTTAAGGAAGCCAGGGAGAAGAAGGAGATAAATAAGTTCTAGGGAATACAGACAGAAGGAACAGGGAAGTTGGTTGAAAGGAATTTATTGAGGGATCCATCAAGTGGGTGCTGGGTTCTCCCACAGAAAGCATGGTAATCATTGTAAGGCCTAGGAGAAGAGAATGGGAATGATAACAGGGCAAGAGTGGCAGCTGTGCTCACACAGGGTTTCACTACAGAATCAATATACACTAAGCTTGGAAAAATCTTCTATGGCCATGTTGTCTTGAGGGATTCCTAGAATTCATAGAATCATAGAATCATAGAGTTGGAAGAGACCACAAGGGCCATCCAGTCCAACCCCCCTGCCATGCAGGAATTCCCAATCAAAACATCCCTGACAGATGGCCATCCAGCCTCTGCTTAAAGGCCTCCAAGGAAGGAGACTCCACTACTCTCCGAGGGAGTGTGTTCCACTGTCGAACCGCCCTTACTGTCAGGCGGTTGTAATCTAAGAAGTTAAATTGTAATCTAAGAAGTTAAAAAAGCAAAAACCCAAAAAGTGAATCAAAGCAAAACAAAACTTTTTAAAACAGTTCTGAACATAAGCTACAATCATGGTAAGTATGTGCAGTTTTCAGGATCATAGGCAGCACTCTCGCCACTGGGGAGCAGCTAATGTGCTCATGCTCTACTCTATATGTGAAGACCCAGGGGAAAAAAAAAGGGAAAATGCAAAAAGGTGATTTGAGAATGGGAGATTCAGCCTTAACTCCATTGTCATGATCAGCTCCCTTCCTATTGGTATTTAGACACATAGTGGGGAAGAGAAGGTTAAGGAGTGACATGACAGCCATGTTTAAACATTTGAAAGGGTGTCATGGAGCAAGCTTTTTTTTTGCAGCTCCAGAGACTAGGACCCAGAGCAATGGATTCACACTACAGGAAAAGAGATTCTACCTAAACATTAGAAAGAACATCCTGACTGTAAGAGCTGTTTGACAGTGGAACATGCTGCCTCTGTGGAGTCTCCTCTTTTGGAGGTTTTAAAAGAGAGGTTGGATGGCCATCTGTTGGAAGTGCTTTGGTTGTGTTTTCCTGCATGGCAGAGGTTTGGACTGGATGGCTCTTGTGGTCTCTTCCAACTCTGTGCTTCTATGATTCGATTATTCGATTATTATTCTCTTCTGCAGAGACTGAGGTGTATTGGTTGCATCATCCCTCAAGGCAAAGTAGGAAATAAGTAGTTCCCCAGGTATTTCTGTGTTGCAATTTCCAGCATTCCTCACCAGTGGCTATCCTGACTAGACTGCTGAGATTCAGAGTCCAACAAGGTCTGGAAGCTCAAACAATTTCCTCTCCTGATTTAAAAAGCATATAATTAATTTAAGTACCCATCAAATTTCCATGACATGGGATCAAGTCCAGCTGCAACTCACAGCATGGATAATCACATCTGGAGGCCACATGACTCCCACCACTGCTTCAAGAAAGCATAGTCTTTCACACCTGAGAACACTGTTGTTGTTGTTAACTGCCTTTGAATCGACCCCAGTTCATGTTAACCCTGTGAATGAGACATCTCCAAGCCCCACTATTTCCCACTGCTCTGCTTAGGTCCTGCAGACCTGTGACCTCCCTGATTGAGTCTAGACATCTGGCATGTGGTCTTCCTCTCTTTCTGCTACCTTCTACCTTTCCTATCATTATTGTATTTTCTAGTGATTCATGCCTTCTCATGATGGGGCCAAAGTACAACAGCCTCGGTTTCATCATCTTGTCTTCCAGAGATAATCCAGGCTTGATCTGTTCTAGAATCCATTTGTTTGTCTTCTTGGCCATCTATGGTATCCTCAGCATTCTTCTCCAGTACTACATCACAAATGAGCTGATTTTCTTCTTTTTGGCTTTCCTCACTCTCCAACTCTCACATGTTTACATCTTTATGGGGAATAGAAAGGACTGGAAAATTCGACCAAGAGGCAAAACTCTTTTCTTTCACACCTGCCTATCTAGCTTTCAGACACTATCTCATTTTTAATGTCTTGAATGCAATGTGTGCTCAGGATTTTACAGATTCCCCTCTGCTGCAAGATGAGCATGAATTTATCCCAGTTAGCACATGATGCCTTTTTTTGTTGACATGCACTGTATTAGTTTCCTAAATCCTCTTAAAATGACAAGGGTTTTATGAAATGAAATAATTCCATCCTGAGAGCACACATTACATCAAATCTTCCAAAGAAAAAAACAAGGACTTACTTAACAACAGTTGCTACACTAAAATGTCAGAGAAATAAAATGAAGGATAAAAAAAAGCAGAGGGAGGGGACACAGTCGAAGTAAATGTTTTACACTAAATGTGCTTATGTCCCAGTCTCACTTGGAAGGTCTCTTGACAGCATAAAGAGTACATCTAATTCAGACCAATCAAGTTTGCCTAAATGTGATAAGGCATCTCAGAAATATGTTTATTGCTGGTTTATTTCTAAATCCAGGTTGCTAATATTTAAAAGCCTAAATGGCTTGAGACTTTGATGATGTAGTTGAAGGAATGCTTCTCACTATATACACCTGCCCATGGATTCAGGTCTGCTGGAGGAAACCTCCTCTGTGTTCCATGAGTTTTGACCTTTTACATTATTCAATTGTTTGCTTTGCTTTCAGAATGCTTAAATTATTATTTTTTTATTATTGTTTAAAGTGGTTTTATTGTAAACCATTCTAGGGTGGAATATAAATATTTTAAGAAATCATAAATAGTAATATTTATTATTAATTACTTTATTTTTTTTCATAGGTATTGTAAGGCATCACTGAGACCCTGAAGTCCCTTAACTAAAGAAAGAGGGAATTTAGAGCAGTGATATCTTGTTGCTTCCATATTAGTGGAATGGTAACTCGCAACTTGGGTTTAGTTAAACTATCTAAGGAGCTGAACTTTGCCCCCCCATAACTTCAGCACCTTGGACAACTCCCTTACATTTCACACTAAAACTCAGAGTGGATTAATTGCCTCTGACATGGGGGCCACGAGTTGCCACTGAACTAGGTGTATGCCATCTATGGGATTTTGAACTGATATATATCCTAATTTATAGGAAATTGTTAACCTTAACTGTGGTTAATCCAAACTATGTATCTGTGTTACATGTGAAACCAGACAACATGTTCCCAATCTAAGGCTTCACATTAGACTTATTGTTCCACTACCTTTTAGTTCACTCTAGGAGAGTATTCACAACTTTTAAAAACCCATAACCAGAATATAAATTATGATTAATTCAAACCAGAAATGGTGTGTGAATCAACTGGAACAGATATTTGAAAGGAGCTTTTTCTGTATGAGCTTGCCCAAAATTTGAAATATTCAGCAGAGGCTTGGTTGCATGTTCCACCACTCTGTGAAGGTTCATTTGACAGTACATGAAACAGAAAACAGTAAGGAGACAAGTTCCATGTGTATGTTTCTGATATGAAAAATACTGTATCCCTATGAGGTTTTATGGGATATAGTTAATTTAGTATTGTATTTTTAATATCTATATTTGTGTTTGTTTTCAGCCTCTGAAGAAGACCTTCTGTCATACAGGCCAAAATGTGTTGAGCTATTTTAAAAGGAAGAAACAATTGACCATCTTAGAGCACACTGAGCTTGTCTCCTTATTGTTTTTAATGTACTTTTCAGTACTTTTTTCAGTACATGAGGCAGGGTTTTCTCTGTGGAATTCCCACCCAAGGGAATTCAGGCTGCTTCCTTCCCTTTTGAATTTCCAAACTGTGTTGTCCCATTTGGCCTTTGTTTTTTAAAACTGGTTATCAAAATTAACATTAAAAAAGCTTCTTTAAATAAATAAATAAAATAAACAACTGCTTTTAAACCATGTTTTAATATATTTTGTTGTACCTTATTTGGGGAGACATGGTGGACAGAAAAGTGTTGAATAAACACATTCAATAATAGAAATTAATTAAGAGATAAAGAATGATTCCTTTGGACACAGCAAATAGGGCTGCCTTAGTTCCCTCACTCTCCCTGAGTTGAAAATATCATTTGTTGCATTGCACAACAGACAGAAGACATTGGTGTTAAAGCACTAAATGCATCCTGATAGAGATTATTATCAGAGACACACAAGAGATTAGATAACCAGGGCTAGCAAAATGTTTGCATTACTCTGAGTCCTTCATGATGGCTCTGCTCAGTATCTGGTCAGACTAAGAAGAGATTTTCTTGACGCTGATATAATAACTGCTCCAGGATGCAAGTGGGCACGGCTCCCAAGGTCTGCTGGCATAC
The DNA here is from genome assembly GCA_020142125.1 of Phrynosoma platyrhinos. Taxonomy (NCBI): domain Eukaryota; kingdom Metazoa; phylum Chordata; class Lepidosauria; order Squamata; family Phrynosomatidae; genus Phrynosoma; species Phrynosoma platyrhinos. The sequence continues at coordinate 308,912,340 of CM034703.1, forward strand.
CTTCAAAGCAGCATCTGAAGAGATTTCCACTTATCTCTAGGCTGTGTGTTTGAAAGCTACTCATTCCCCCCCCTCCTCATCTCCACGAATACAGGGTGTCTGTATCTTAACACCATTCTGCTGACTGTAATGACAAGAGAGATAATATTTGGCAAATGTTAGGGTCTGTCATGCTGAAACAGGCCTTTGACTATTAACCAGATCCAGTGGGAATGAGATGAAATAGCATGAAAACATTGCTCTTAACCTTGGGATATAATCAGTTCCTAATAATTAACTCAATCTGTTTAGTTCTGATGATGTGGTGTCAGGAAAGGGTAGGAAACACTGGTCCAAAACACACTGCAGAAATAATCCAGTTTGAGACTGCTTTAACTGCCCTGGCTCAGTGCTAGGGAACCCTGGGAATTGTAGTTTATTGTGGCACCAGAGCTCTCCGACAGAGAAGGCTAAATGTCTCACAAAACTATAGTTCCCAGAATTTTCTCTAGTACTGAGCCAAGGCAGTTTGAGCCATGGTCTCAAACTGAATTATTTCTCCAGTGTGTTTTGAAACACTGTGGACAATAATAAGTTTCTCCGTTGGGAGCTAAGCCCAGAAAATGTTGGTGACACTTGTGTTGTTCTGTTTCACAGAGGTTCCAAGGTATCTCAAAAGGTGGTAAATTTATTTGTAGGTATTTACAACATTAACAGCCTCAGATGATTTTGGTCCAAGGTCTCTCATTCACACATGTCTCCTGCTTCCTACTATCTGTCTCTTTCCCAGTGTTACCCACAGAATATTTTTACCTCCCCGGTTGTTTTCCTACAACAATATAACAGTCCCTGTGATTACATTCATTTGAATGTAAACATGAATGAAATTAAACTGAGCTTCCAAGATGTGGACAAAAAATATTTATATGTTTTACACACTGAGACTTGCAAATGTCTCATAAGTGAGCACAGGTGGTAAGTACTTCCAGACAGCAGTATCCAAAATGGGAATACAATTGAGGAAGATGAGCAAAGGATTAGCATGTTTGGGGGAAGCTTGACATTTTCAAAAATGTTATTTTAAAAAAACTGGGATGGGGGAAGAACTACAAAACATGCCAAAGAGGACAGTGCACACACAGACACAAGATAGGAAACAGATGAAAATCCTGCTGGAAGGTAATAGTTGACTGGATCCTTGAACAGGAGATTTCACTATGGAATGATCTGTTGTAGGTCACACTTTTATACTTTGATTCCTGATAGGCTATTGTTTACAGAACTTTCCAAGTTGTCTTTCTTCTTCTGTCTAGACCTCTCTCTTCTGAAAATAGATAGAAAAATTTCCTTAAGGCTAACAATAAGGCTAGAGAGAGAGTTGCTTTTGGTTGTTTGCTTGCTTTTTTGCTATGAAACAAAACAAAACAATGAGATGGCCTGTTAATTCCCCCTCATCAGAGGCCTTAGAAGTAGGATTATTTTATTTTTAAATGTAATGTGAAATCATGAGTTGCAATGGTACTTAAAAATGACATGGTAACAAATGTGAAAAGATAAGTGCGGCATCATCCATCAAAGGTGTCAGCTCCTAAATTAAAAGAATTTGGGAAGAGGGAACTTGAAGACGATGTGGTAAAAGATTAATTCACACCAATGAAATATTGAGATGCCACGACCGTGCCTGGAGGGACATTACAGTGAAAGGTTACCTCTTGTACAAACAAAACGTGGAATGTATTCTTAAGTTGGCAGAACTTTAAGGAGGGAGTATTCAAAAGAACTTGTTGCATGAGGATTCATTACCAGCTAGGTACCGAGTCTGTCTCTCTACCTGGTTCCAACTTTTATCAGCCCTGGTTGCCAGGAAGCCTGCTTAGGTGGCTGATTTTACCACAAGGGGGAGTTCCTGTTTGACAGAAGTCCTCTCTCTCTTTTTCTTACTTTCTTTTTTCTTTCTTTCTCTCTCTACCTTTTAAAAGAGACTTTCTTTGAAACTTCAGTTCTCTGCTGTTGTGGCTTCTCTCTGCCAGCTGCTATCAAACAAAATAAAGAAACATCTTAAACAGCACTATGTATTTGTAATATTATTTCAATTCAAAAGACACAGGGAAAAACTGTGTTTTTTTTTTTAAATGAAGGTTGCATGCTGTCACTAAAGGTTATCTGGTTGTTAACTGTAGATGGTTTAGAGATGGATTGTCTTTAAAGGGCATCAAAGATTGAAAGATGTAATTTTATGCTTGTCAGCTTTGGGAAGTCATGATTCCCTAGTTCCTTGTGTTCTGCTAATCCAAAAAGCAGGAATAGATAAAGTGTGGCATGAGAATTGGATAACACTCATAAAGAAGTATTAATGGCCTCTGCCTCACCTCCCCTGAACCATCTTTTTTCCCAGTCCAAAAAGGTGGGATAGCCTCTCTAGGAAGTTTATAGGAGTGGTGACTTTTAAATAGGTTATCCTCCACACACACATACATGATCCTTTCACACATACAATTATAGCACTATGATCCCATGGATTCCTATGGAATTCTGGTATTTGCATTTTAGGCAGGGGCATTTAGAACACTGCAGTGTTTCACCAAACTACAAACCCTAGGATTTCATAGGATGGGATGGCAGTTAAAGTTCTATGCCATCACAGTGCTATAATTGTGGAGGGTAATGCAAAGTAGACATTTTATTTAACTTCAGAAATGCAAGTGGACATTTTATTTACATTTTATTTTGTGCACTTTTGGTGGTCTGTGTAGCTCCCAGACAGGAACAGAAAGGTGGCCTCAACATCCACTTTGCAATAAAGCCACCTGATTGTTCAAAGCAAATTTGATCCCTCTTCATAGACCTCTATCTCAAGAACTGCTTGAGAGAGCTGCCCAGTTTAGTGTCCTATTGATAATTCAAGATCACTTATACACTGGGATATGATTCATTTATCAGGAGGTGTGAGGATGAGCCTTCTAATAAAGGTACAGCAGAGCTGTGGGTCAGTGAGCCTATATTTGATATTGTATTACTCCTAAGTCCAACAGAAAGATCCTATATGTTGTTCAGAGGTTGGCAACTGCAAAGGGTTGGGGGGGTTACATTGGTCCCCCATGGGGCTTTCTAGGACTGCATGGCATTGGTCAAATAGAAAAGTGTGTGTGTGTTTTAAATGTTTTGTCCAAAATTATTCTCCAACTTGCCTAGGGCCTGTCCTGGGCCTAAAACAAAACTGACCCCACACCCCCTGGGGGATAAGGGGGTATTTTTTAAATTAAATAAAGTTTATTATTAAAGCTAACATACATACATACAAACCAACCAACAAACATTCAATCATCAAAATATACATCCAATACCTGGTAATAATTACTTAAAAATAGTACAATTAACAACTCATTTTTCTATAACCACTTTCAAGATCATTTTTACAAACATACTCTAACTCATTTCAAACTGCATTCTACTAATTAGAATGCAGTCTGCCTCAGCTTCCTCTGAGGCTGAGAGAATGTGACTTGCTCAAGATCCTCCTGTAGGTTTCAATGGCCAAGAGTGAATTCAAACCTCAGTCTCCAGAGTTGCAGACTGCTAGAAATAGTGCAAATTGAGTCCACTGCCCTGGCTCAGTGCTAGGGAATCATGGGAATTGTATTTTTTTCTGAGACATTGAGCCTTCTCTGTCAGAGAGCTAGTGCTACAATATACTACAGTTCCCATGATTCCCTAGCACTGAGTCAGGGCAGTTAAAGTGGACTCAATTTGCACTATTTCTGGCAGTCCACAAAGGCCCCAAGTTTGTTACCATATTATTAACCATTCATATTATGTCATTCAAACAATCTCCATACTTTCCTTCTCCATGTATTCCATCTTTCCTGCTATTTTTCTCTTCCCTTCTTATTCATTTTCCATCCACTTTCCTTTCCCTTCACAGATAAGGCGGGGGTATTTTGAAGAGGAAAATGGGAGGAGTCCTACAGGCTACAAAAGTGGCCCTGGTACAGCATTTTTGTCACTCCTGGTATAGTTCATGTTTTAAAAATGGTAAGAACACAATGCTATGTTGGATTAGACCAAGCACCCATATAGTAATCCAGCATCCTACTGGCTGCATCCAGGAAGACAGAATCACAACCTGCAGGAAATGGTTTTCTCCACAATTGGTCCCCACCTTACAGCTGGTTCTTCTGCATGGCATACTGCTGTTCACCTGTTGTTGCTTTGTTGTTATTGTTGCTGCTGTTGCTGCTGTGTGTCTTCTTCAAATGGTTTCTGATTTATGGCAACCAGAACCAGCATGGTGTAGTGGTTTGAGTGTTGCACTGCAACTCTGGAGACTGAGGTTTGAATTCACTCTTGGCCATTGAAACCTACAGGAGGATCTTGAGCAAGTCACATTCTCTCAGCCTCAGAGGAAGCTGAGGCAATCTATCCTCTGAATAAATCTTGCCAAGAAAACCCTGTTATAGGTTCACTTTAGGTGCCATAAATTAGAAATGACTTGAAGGCACACAACACAGCAATGAGGGCAAACTAACAAGGGGTGTTCTTAGCAAGATTTGTTCAGAGTAGGTTTGCCATTGTCTTCTTCTGAGGCTGAGAGAGTATGACTTGCCCAAGATCATTCAGTGAGTTTCCATGGGAGAATGGATATTTGAACCCTAGTCTCCCAGAATCCTAATCCAACACTTAAACCAGTACACTATAATGGGTCCTTGCTGAACTTTTAGTTGCTGCTCAGATTATTATGATGTACAGAATAGATACTATTGGTTGTGAGAAACATCTAAGCACAAATTTTCATTTGGATGGTGGCAACTGGTGGCTGTCCTGCTCTCATACTTCAACAGAACACAGAGTGCCAAAAGTGCAGTAACCAAAGAAACAAGCGGTGTCTGATAGTAAACAGTCTGGGGTCAGGAGATGTAAATCAAAGTAAGAGTAGCAAGATAATGGAGTCAAATTATTAGAGTCAAGGCATAGTCCAGGATTGTAAATCTCAGAGTTATATCTTACAGGCTGAGAGAGAAACCAAGTTTGCTTCCAGCAAACCAAATGGGGAAAGGACCCTGACTTATAAAGCCAGTTGATTCTCAGCCCCACCTACTTACAGACCCATATTTTAAGAGAGTGTTTCCCAGCTGTGTGTGTGAACAGCCTCTCAGTTCACCTGTGGAAGAGGGACTGGGTTAGTGTCAAACACCAAGCTTTTCCCTTTCCTAGGGATTTGGAGCTTTTTCTTGCAGCCAAAAGTCTAGTTAGGGGAATTTTATTTAGCTCAAATTTTATTCAGGTCGGCTGCAAGAACCCACAAGACCATTTCCCTATTTGTATACCAAGAGAAAGGAGTATTTAAGGAATTGAGCAGAGGCAGAATTCTATAATTGCAGTGTTTTTCTATTGGGGGAAAATCACACAGCAAATCACATACACACACGCTTTCATACAAGGCTCAGGAAATCAGGGGTTAGCTTGGAATAGTTTCAATGCAGAACAAATGGTGATACTTACACAAGATGAGACTTGCTTCTGGATCCAATTGGTTGGTATGGAGTGGGACGCAGCCATTCTAGTGAGCAATAAGGAATGGGCATGCCGGAGCTAGTCAGAGTTCACGGGGCAGAGTGGCCCCATGAAATTCAGACTAACACATTGGCTAGGGGTTTCAGGGGTCTTTTATAGGATAAATCTAGCCTCTGGGCAAAAGTGTTTCCATATCTATGGGTGAAGTCATGGTCTGGTGGTATTTAAGGTGGGAATGGGTGCTTCATTAAACCCATCAGGCTCATCCAGTGAGACATCATTTGGATAATGGAGGTGTTAATGGCCCATTTGCAACTCCCAAACTATCTGCTTAGCCTGTCTTGGGGCATTGTTCCCTCAATGGCATTACCTATGTGGCCACCTTAGGGTGTGGTGCAGATGTGTCCCCTCACTTTGGGGATTATGGCAGACTGGACTGCAGGGTTTGTCTGGGGTCATATGGAAAATTACACACACACCAAAATTTCAAAATATCTCATTGCTGGTAACACTCTCCTACCTCCTCCTCCTCTGGAGAACTCAAGTGGCTATCAGCACTGAAGGAATGCATGGCCATAGTAGATCTTTTTCATTTTCTGAAGTAGAACCCTCAAGTGGCTTCCATATAAGTAGGTTGGTGAACCCATTCCAACTTTTAGTCTGATGTTGGATGGAGCTGTCCAACTTCCTTTATCCTACTGGCAAAATAGGTTGAGCACTTTGAAAAGTTTCTTTAAAGTTTGCACTAAAACCCAGAGCAGATTCTTGCCCAATAAATGTGGAAGTGCATATGGGTCAGACAATGTTCTCTATTTCCCACTTATCATTTCATGCAGTCGCTTGCATGGAGAGGTCTATTGTGCTTTTCCAAGGGTTGGAATGAGGTGACTTGTGGCCTTCTTCCACCTGCTCAGAGATGTTCAGGGCAAGAGTGAGGACCCTGCAACTCTCAAGAGTCTGACACAATCTATATAAGACTAAAAAGGCAGCTTTGTCCCAATTCAAATCTTCTGTTTGCTGCTTCCTGGAGCAATCTCAAATGTTTTAATTGTCTGGAGATTATAACGTTAATAAAAATAACACATTTTAATGTGTGCTTTCAAAAAACAGCAACCCCAGATTGCCTATGTTTCATGTTTTTTACACCCTAGTTAGAATTAGGATTGATCTGGGCAGAGATGGGCGATAGCAAGATCAGTGTCATTTTTATATTTCCTTTCCATATTGGTCTAGATCTCTGCCTGTATTCAGATATGTTAGGGGACTCCACATGTGAGCAGCTTCATTCAGCTTAGAAAATTGGGAAATAATTGCTTATGTTGCTTTGAGCAAAGGAATGACATTAGCCTGGAAGAAGAATAAAATCAAGAACCTCCTGTCTATTTGGAAGGGAGCAGAAAGTCCAACAGCAGATGCAGCTAAGCTAGTAGAATTAAACAGATGTGTAGAGGTTGTTCAGAAAATGATTATGAAGGGGCACAAGTGGACTGCGGAGAAATGTTGAACTAAAATAATATCTGAAAAAGCATGCCACTCTGTTTATGTGGCTGGAGTTCAGACTTCCTTTACAACAGTGCCAATGTTGCTTTTAGTGGAGGAGGAGATCCTACAGAGTATGGTATATTTGGATCAGATCTGCCCTGGAGTGAGGAACTGTATGGTTCTCACTCCAATATTGATACAGACTAGAAGAAGTTTATGTGCTCTGAAAGGAGCATATATAATTCAGAAATATACCAGGGATGTCCTGGGTTGGATCCCAGTGTAGATTGAGTCCCTCTTAGGCTATTATTCACATCTTCATTGACCACTGACCATGTTAGTTGTGGCTATTATGAATTGCTGTTCAACAAGTTCCCCACTCTTATTCTATGGGAAGTTTTCTCCCTGAGGTTATCTCTGGTTAAATCAGAGAATATGGATCTAGATGACAACAGTAATTTCCTGTACGCTGGAATTAAGGAAAGTAGCTTTGGGCATGGAAGACTCCCCCACTCCAGTTTTCTGAGACAATTATTTTGTGAGCTTGCTGCAAATCCATTCAGAGGCAGTTCACCATTGTTCTTCTCTGAGGATGAGAAAGTGACTTGCCTAGGGTCACCCAGTGGATTTCCATGGCCAAGCAGGGATTTAAACCCCAGAGTCTTAGTCCAACACTCAAACCACTGTTTTGTATGTATTTTACTGTTGTAAGCCACCCCGATTGTGCTGCAGAGGGGCAAGATATAAATAAATTTTCTTCTTCTTGTTGTTGTTGTTATTATTATTAACATGCTAGCACTCTAAAAGACAAAGTACTGCCCTGTTTTGGAACTAAGTGTCAGATGTGCAGATCAGGAGGTGAGCACACTGTTTATTTCCATGCTGTGAAATGTTTTCACCCACTGGCATTTCTATGTCAAATGTAAAAGAGCAGTTGGACAGCTGGAAAGCCACGTTATAAATACTGCATGTCACTAATTTAAAGTCAAAGATTTATCAAGTGGATCCAGAAGTATCAGTGTGATATGGCAAATACTGGGAAGACCTGAATATATATCCCCATTCAGACATAAGCTTACTGGGTGGTCTTTTGATCTCTGCCAATCCAGTAAATAGTTGCTTGAGGCTAATGTTGAAGTCTCCCTTCAGACTGCTTTCCAGTGAGTAAACTCTATTGAAATTTGTGGGGTTTACTTTTGGGTAGATGTGATTACCCACTCCCACTGCTGTACCTGCTTAATAAGGGTGAAAAATCTCTAACAGTGTGAAGAAAAATGGAAGGCAAGATCCAAAACAAAAAGGGAGGGGAAAAACAAGGGGGGAGGGGAAATCTAGAGGTAGTATTAAGATGAAAATGGACAGGAAAAGAAGCAGAAAACAGGAGAAAGGGAAGTGAGGAGATTTGTTCTGAGAAAACAGGCACAGCAACAAAATATGAAGGGAAAACATACTAAACCAAGGCTTTTTATTCCACTGATGATCAACATGTGCAGTTGTTGTTGTTGTTTATTTTTATCCCGCCTTTCCCCCAGATTGGAACTCAAAGCAGCTTACAATTAAAAAAGATTGTTAAAAATCCAGAAGATACAAAAGTTAAAACACAATTACTTAAAGAAATTAAAACCAAGTTAAAATTAGAAACATGTTAAAGCAGGGTTGCTGGAAATCTTTTGCCAAAGAACCTCCCTGCTTCTGCCTCTTGTCTGCCTCCTATTGATAGGCATGATGTAGCATTTTGCACAGTATATAGGTGCAGCAGCTGACACCTGCTTAGACAGAAAGAGGTGGCAGGGAGTACAAGTAGGCAGAGGTATTATTCTGTCTCCAATAAAGTTTTGCCAGAGTAAACTGCTCTCTTTATCTAATGGTGGGGCTGCTCCTATGTTTGGTAAAGCTTGGGACCGTTCTCAGGATTACTGTGAGCATAAAGACTCAGTTGTGCCCAAAAATCCTTGTAGGAAGGATGGAATGCAAATGTAATGATAAGAGATTCTGTGTTCAGAGATTTCTCACACTCTAGAAACATACGAGCTCATAGTTTTTCATTAAATAAATGAAACTTTGATTAGTTTTTTGTTTTAAGAGAGAGGAAAATAATCTCTCCAAAGATTCTGCCATATAGTCTTTGCAAGTTCCAAATTGTTTTTTGTCTTTGCTATGTCTCTTGCATGATTCATTTCCCTCTACCCATTGTTGCATGATATTAGCATGGTCTAAAGCTATTTTGCTGGGATGTTATCCACTGAAACAGCATGAACCATTGGCAAAGGCTGGATGGGCTTGCTGTTGAAAAATTGACAAAGAGCCTTTACAAACTGCCATAAATAGTGCAAACTGAGACCACTTTAACTGTCCTGGCTCAGTGCTAGGGAATCATGGGAATTGTATTTTTTCTGGGGCATTGAGCCTTCTCTGCCAGAGAGCTCTGGTGCCACAATAAACTACACTGAGCCAGGACAGTTAAAATGGCCCCAATTTGCACTATTTCTGGCAGTCTGTATAGGCCCAAAGTGTTGCCACTTCCCCTCTCTTTCCTATGACTGAACCGCGACTAGGCAAGCTGAAACAGAACAAAAGCATTTACAAATCTATGTCTGAAGGTTATACTTTTGGAGCCAACTGAATCACAGCCAAGGCAATCAAGCACTCTGTTTTACAGAAAAAGTGAAGGGTGGGGGGAGTAACAGTGGGTCATTTGGCACAAAAACATGAACAGTGATGACCAGGTTAACAATGTTAGAGACAATTTCTTATGATAGAGCGAAATCTTTAAACAAATTACAAGGTAGCCAATGCCCCATTAGGGAGCCATAGAGTTAGTTTTGCATCTCAGCATTGTTTACGCTTGGCAGGATTGCTGCAGAAACTGTTCTGTGAATGAATCCTACCTGGGCTTAATCCAGAAATAAATCCTATTGATCCAGAGGTGGGAAATTACTTTTATGACAATTGAATATAATGACACACTAAAGCTGTACATAACCAAGAAATCTCCCTGTTTATCAACCTGGCATTGCACAATTATTCTGCTTTTAAAAAAAATTAATATAATTTTATAATCCTACCCTAAAAAATGGCACTCATGGTGGCTAACATACATAATTAAAACAAATTTGGCAACAAAACCATTAAAATCATCACAAGAATGAAAACCATTTAAACCACTGCAACCATTCATATATAATAAAATGGCTTAAAATGCCAGTTTGAAGAAAACCCGGACCTTTGCTTTCTAAAAGCAATGAGAGTGGGAATGGATTGTAAGTCTAGAGGGAGTGCATTCAGCAGAGTGGGAATGACAGAGAAATTCTGCTCCCCTTGCCTGTCGAGTGAGACTCTCCAGAACAGGGGTAGGCAATCTAAGGCCCAGGGTCCAGATGCAGCCCCCCGAGGCCTTTGGACCAGCCCCAGGCCGGTCCTGCCGCTGCTGCCGCCAACGCTGCCCCCCGCCATGATGATATTGATTATTGTTGTTATTACTTGTTCTTGGGGTTTTCTTGGCAAAATCTCCACAGGGTTTTTGCCATGGCTTTTCGGGGGCTGAGAGAGTGTGCATGCATATTTTTTAAAATTTTTAATTTTTTAAAAAAATATTTTTATGTGCTTCAGCCCCTCAATTGTCTGAGGGACAGCAACCCAGCCCCAGGCTCAAAAAAGTTGCCTAGCCCTGCTCCAGAATATCTGAACATCTTCCATCATGAGACAGGTAGTCCCTTAGAGGGTGACTTCAGTCCATCAATACATTCATCCTTCTTTGATTTTTGAGAAAAGAATGCTAGGTATTATTCTGTAGCCCATTGTACAACATCCAAAATCTACCACTCCCTGGCAGCTGTTAAGCCCAAGGAGGGGGTCGCTTCTGGTGCTGATTACTGGTGGGGAGAGGAATGAGTAAGGAAGCAGTTTGGATGATGTAGCTCTGAGGCGAAGGGGTTCATCCCAGTTCATCAACATCTGCATCCTTCCTTTTCTTCTACCACACTATTAAGCAGTAGCTACTCCTTCTGGGAGCCTGCAAATCAGGGGAAGGGTCTGGAAGAGGTGCAAAGGTCTAGAGCAGTGGTTCCCAAACTTTTGTCTTGCAGGTGTTTTGGACTTCAGCTCTCAGAAGCTCTAGCCAACTTGGCCAGCTGTTAGGAATTCTAGGACCTGAAGTCCAAAATATCTGGAGGACCAAAGTTTGGGAATCACTGGTCTAGAGGATAGCTCCTTGTGCTTCATCCAACAAAGACATATGCAATTGCTTTGATGTAGGAGTTCATCCACTGAAAGCATTGTTAAAGTGCAATCCTCCTCTAAGACAAGTAATGACAACTGAATGAGGCTTACTCCCAAGTCTAGAAACTTATCTGAGTAGACTCAGAGGAACCACAAGGCCTACCAAACCTTGCAGATAAATACAGGCTCTAACACACCTACAGTATGTCCAAAAGACATTCCTATTTGAGGAAGAAGAAATCAATCTACAAATGGACTTCTCCAGTACAGGATTTGATCTGGGTGAACATATCAAGTAGGATGGGTTGACAAAGACTTGACTTGGTGGTATAATAAGCAGAGCCTGGAAATACACTTTTAGAAAAAGTAACTTGTGTAACTTACCATGGCTTGACCATGTAAACCCACTGGGTGACCTTGGCCAAGTCACATTCTCAGCCTCAGAGGATGGCAATGGCAAACCCTCTCTGAAGAAACATGCCAAAAAAACCCCATGATAGGTTCACCTTAGGGTCGCCATAAGTCAGAAATGACTTGAAGGCACAGAACAACCAACAACAAAGCGTATGCAACTATGTAACTCAATTGCTGCAACATAACCCATTGCCATGAACATTATGAAAGTAATGTTTGCCTAACATGTTAAACTCCTAGTTCAATATCAACTGGTTCAAGTGCACTCTTGTACCATGGTTCTTGTGGCTGTCTCATCCTCTATTAAGTGGATGTTGAAAGAATGATGAAGTGGAGAGGAGGAGAAAGGGGTTTTTTTAATCATAAATTAGTGGCTTATAGCATTCATTTTTAAATAATAATAATAATAATAATAATAATAAAGCTACTAAAGAAGTAGCTATTTTATTCACATAAGAGAAGGTAAAATAGAGTTCGGTTCAGAAATTATAACTTTGGCCAGAACATCATCAGTGTAGTATTATGATGTAACTCTGCTGGGATGGCAGCACCAGCAAGAGGAAAAGGGCATTGGAGTTTTGCCTTCCCTTGTGAGCTTGGAAAACAGGTAGTTTAGTGCGGTGCACCAGAAGCCATGATAGTAACTTTATATACTTTAACTACCACTGTCAAAATGCATTAATTCTGCAGTGTGGCAGCAGCCATTGTCCACTTTAACTACTATGGCTGCATCCTATGGAATCCAGGGTTTTGGCATTTGATGAGGCCCTAATGTTCTCTGACTAAGAATTCTAAACTGCAGATCCCAGAATTCCATGAGTCCCTGTACCGGGAGGAAGGCAGGAAATAAATAATAATAATAATAATAATAATAATAATAATAATAATAATATGTTGCCATGGCTGTTAAAGTGGAATCATAGTGCTGTAATTGTGCGATGTGAAAGGGCTATTAGGTTGGTGCATCTTCAAGCTGGCAAACAGTTAATTCAACATTACAGTCAGTTTTAGCTGAGAATATACCAAGGATAGATTTGGTCTCACATAAAATGGGAATTACTCTCCTTTTGTTCTTACAAAAGAGGCAGGAGTAAGTGAGGGAAAGGTAATTGTTCAAGATCTGAGCTATTAAGATTCTCCTAGTACCTTGTGGATTTTGGTTCTGGTTGGTAGCTTTTTCAGGTTGGTTGGATTTTATTTCTGATTTTAATGTTCTCCATTGATTTTACTGCACTGCATTTAGAGGCTGTCCAATAGGCACCTTATTACTGAAAGAAAATAAGATAAATGCTATGGGATTGATTTTTTTTTTGGCTTGTTATTGTGCTTTTAACATGTCTGGCCATTGGTGCAGCTTCCACATTTAAACCGAAGAGCTGCCGGAATTACTGATATTCATTAGCAGGGGAGCTGCTGTTATCTATATGTTGTATAGATCTGGGATGCCAGTACCTAAAGAAAAGAGGTAGGCACTGTGTGTGCTGATACTTAATGGAAGGAGAGAGAGAGAGAAAGACAGAGATGTTGAACAATTCCCAGAACATGGTGGAATGTATTCTTTTCTTTCTGTAGTGTGTTTCCCTACTTCGGTGTTAACACACCCACTTAGCATTCTGCAAGACTATTGAACATGCTAAAGGCGTGGGGCAGGAGATTCCAAAATTACAAAAGGAAGAACTTCATATAGAATTCTGTTTATTATTCTGTTTGTTTATATCCTGCCTTCCTCACAGTACAGGGACTCAAGGCAGCTAACAAATCTAAAACAGTCCAAGTTAAAACAGTATAAAACATTAAAAATACAAAGTTTAAAAAATAACTAAACAATTCAAACAATTAAAAACGTTATATTATTAAAATTTAAAGTTTAAAACTTTTAAAAACAAAAACAAAAACAAAACAGCATCCATGTCATGTGAAAGCCTGGTGGCAAAAAAATGTCTTTACCCGCTGCTGGAAGGACACCAAGGATGGAACCATCCTGGCCTCCCTAGGGAGCGAGTTCTAGAGCTTGGGAGCAGCCACTGAGAAGGTCCTTTCTCTTGTTCCCTACAAACATGCCTTAGAAGGTACTGGGATGAGAGAAGGGCCTCGCTCGATGACCTCAATACTCTGGGGGGCTCATACAGGGAGATACAGCCCTTCAAATAGCATGGACCCAAGCTGTATAGGTCTCTATAGGTCAAAACCAGCTCTTTGAATTGTGCCCAGAAATGAACTGGCAGCCAATGGAGCTGTTGCAACAAGGGAGTTGTATGCTCCCTGCAACCACTTTCAGTTAACAGCCTGGCTGCAACTCTTTGGACCAGCTGAAGTTTCTGAGCACTTTTCAAAGACAGCCCCACGTAATCCAAATGGGATAAACAGAAATAAACAGAATAATTCAAGGACCTAGTTCAAGGTAAATGAAAAATCATTTTAAGTATTTTTTCCCCTGTTAATGTTCTCCATTGAGAGGGGAAGATAACCTTTTGGGCTTGTTTTTGCCTTGGGAGCAAATGCTTCTGTACACCTGCTCCAATTGTGTCCTATTGATTTAAACACCCACCTTCAGTATCCAATTTCTATTGTCATTGTTAATTGCTGTCAGATTGATTTTGACTTATGGCAACCCTATGAATGAGAGAGCCCCCTCCCTCCATCCCATGTCATTAACAGTCCTGCTCAGGTCTTGCAGATTCAAGGCCATGGCGTCCCTGATTGAGTCTAGCCACCTTCAATGTGGTCTGCCTCTTTGCCTATTACCTTCCACCTCAACAAGCATTATTGTCTTTTCTAGCAAGTCATGTCTTCTAGCAAGTATCAATTTAGTCATCTTGGCTTAAAGGGGGAGCACATGTCTGATTTGCTCTAGGACCCATTTATTTTTTTAGCAGTCTGTGGTTTCCTCAGAACTCTCTTCCAGCATCACCTTTGAAATGAATTGATTCTATTCCTATCAACTTTCTTCATTATCCAGGTTTCGCAGCCACATATAAAAATTGGAAATACAATGGCATGGATAATCTTCACTTTGGTGTTCTGTGATACATCTTTACACCTGTGGAGTTTGTCTAGTTCTTTCATAGTTGCTTTTCTAAATCCTACTTCTAATAATAATAATAATAATAATAATAATAATAATAATAATTTTTATTTATAACCCGCCCCTCTGCGTGGCAATTGGGGCGGGGAACAACAGTTTAAAAACAGAACAAAGTTAAAGAGATACTTCTGATCTCTTGACTGGTCTCAATTTTGATTAATGACTGAGCCAAGATATATTTTATTTATTTATTTATTTAATTTTTATGCCACCTTTCTCCCCAAAAGAGATCCAAGGTGTCTCACAAGATAAAAAAAACCTTAAAACAATGAAAAACAATGAAAACAACAAATTAAAACAGTATAAAATTAAAAGATTAAAAACATACAAAAGTTAAAACACATAATCTAAAACACCTACCCCATATAAAAGGGAAATATATATAATTCCTGTATAATATATAATATAATATAATTTTTTATTTATAACCCGCCCCTCTGCTCAGCAGTCGGGGCAGTGTACAATATTGTTAAAACAAAGAACAGTTAAAACATTCCTAGATCCCGCACCCTAGCTCTCCCACCCCTTAAAACTAAATTAAACTCAAATAGAATTAAAATAAAATTTAAAACACAATACAAATAAAACAAAAACACAATACAAATAAAACAAATAAAATTATTCCTGTATAGGAATATATAGGAAATCTTTGACTAACTCAATGTCTTCATTGTCTGCTTTAAAGTTATGTAAATAATTTGTGGTCATTTTTTATTGTTTTCTTAATGCTAAACTGCAGTTTCTTCAGGAGTCATTCCAAGTCTTTGCTACTTTCTGCTAGTAGTATAGTGTCACCTGCACATCTTAAATTGTTGATGTTCCTTCTTCAATTTTCACACCTCCTTCCTCAGAGTCTAATCCAGCTTTGGGTATGATATGTTTGGCATACAAGCTAGACAGGGTGAAAAAAGGCAATTTTGCCTGACCCCTTGCCAACTGGAAACCAGTCTGTTTCTCATATTCTCTTCTAACACTGGCCTCTTGTCTTGAGTACAGGTTACACATTAGGATAATAAAATATTCTGATGCACTCATTGCTTGATGAATGATTCATACTTTTTCATGATCAATACAATTAAAGGCTTTGCTATCATATCTAAAACACAGGCTGATTGTCTTCTGAAATTTTTTGGTACGCTCCATCACCTAATATATGTTTGCGATATGATCCTTAGTGTCATCCTGTTCTGAAACCAGTTTGACCATCTGGTATTTCTTGCTTCATATATGGTAAAAGTCTTTGTTGTAGAACTTTGAGCATCACTTTGCTTGCATGGGAGATCAAGGCAATGGTCCTGTGGCTACAGCAATCCTTGATATCACCTTACTTGGGTATTGGAATGTGTACTGAGTGTTTCCAACCTGTGAGCTATTATTTCATTTTCTCACATATTTCAGTAAGAATTTGAGTGATTCTCTCCCCATTGTTTTAAACAGCTCTGTTGGTACACAATCTATTCCTATGATTTATTTCTCCCAAGTGCTCTAGGTACAGCTTCCACTTCACTTTCTAAAATTGTTTATTTTCAGATGGTTGTTTCTTGAATGAATTTTTCTTCTTTTCATTTTTTAAATAGCTTTCATTTTTATATAGTTCTTCAGTGTATTGTTTCCATCAGCTTTTAATTCTTGATCAGCTTCGGCTGATATGCCAGTTGCACCCTTTTCTGGAAGTAAGGG
>CM034703.1:308939634-308956630 GCA_020142125.1 Phrynosoma platyrhinos
TTTTTTTTTTGGAGATGTCTCATCCATAGGGTTACCATGAGTCAAAATCGACTTGAGGGCAGTTAACAACAACAACAAATGTAGATAAATGTAGATATGTGCTACCTTCCACTCTGATATCTTCAAATAGGGGTATTCCCTAGGACATATCCTGATTCCTGAAGGTAAACCTATTTGTGTGTGTTTGTGTATGTGTGTTGAGGGGGTATAGCTATGGGGGAGAGGGCATGGCTAATCAAATAAGAATTTTGTCCCTTAAAATAAAGAATAGTTCAACTGCTATTCCCATTAGCTTTTGTACATGGAGTCAATTTTGTACATTTTGTTCCTTTTTGGCCAACCCTGCTGCAAGGGCACCAAGGATTTTGGTAGGGGTGTAGCTGGTGCTAAGGCTTTTCCCCATTCTGTCACTTCAATGAATTTTCCCTTCAGTCTCTAAGTTTGTAGCACTGAAGAGAGTAAAACATTAAAATTAATGACACTTAGGATTCTCATATTTGCTGTATATTAATTTCCTTGGTAACTTTGCCTGTTCCTTTTGTTTGTATACCTAAACACTCAACTGAAGTTTTAAGTTCTGTAATGTTAGAAATTCAGGGACTGAAAGAAATTTTTAGTGGGAGTCGGAATTTTTTTTTGGAGGGAAATTTCCTCATTTTACCCCCTCCAGTACATCCCTGGTATATGTGTGTGTGTGTGTGTGTGTATGTGTGTGCACCTAAAAACAGATAACTCACATGATCTTGGTTCATCAACCCTATTGAACTTAATATATTGGGCATTTTGGTGGATCAGTGCTATGTGAAATGATTCATAGCCAAATTGATTTTATGTTGGGAAGGCAGACTTTGTCTGAGATATTGAGCAACACAAGCCCATTTAGGCCCCTCATTCTGTTATAAACAGCCAGTGAGCTCAGCCATCTGCCCACACTGAGTTTATTTCAGGAAAAAGAATCTTAAATTGTACCCAAGTTAATCTCCTGGTGTCTGAGGAAAAGAAATGCAAAAGCACCATTCTTTTACTATATGGCAGGACAGACATCAGAAAAGAGAGGGAGAATATCTATCATATCTACTGGGGATTTAAAAATATACATATAAAACATTAGATTTTTAAACTGCAGGAACATAAATGGTGGAGAATACATCACTTAATGAGCTGAACTTCAGGCAATGTTATCCAGAAACAGATAAAATTAATGATCAATTTATAATGGTGTAAAATTATGGGAAACAAATTTGATTTTAAATAAGGTAACTGTACCTTTTAAATATTTTTTATTACCTGAACAGAATATGACAAATGTGGATGTGATATTCCTGAACTGTGAAACTCTTGTATGTATGCACCATGTGAACTCTGATGGTCCTAGGCTTCTTGGATGCTAAAAGATCTATAGTATGCTCTCCATACATTATGCCTCTCCTGTGTAGTCACAACTGTTGTGTCTGAAGCATGGATTGCATTTATCAGATAATTAGTTTTAAATAAATAATCTATAAATTTAAAACATTAAATATATTTTCCTTTATTGATACTTTGGTTATACAATAATGAATTCTTATAAATGTTTACAAAAAATTAGATATTAAAAATATTAAAATTAATTAATCAAAAGACTAAACAAACTATCTTACAGACCTTGAAGCCAAGAAGGATATTCGAAGTATTTTGGAATTGTGATTTACATTAGGTAAACATTACGTTACATTAGAGAAGCCCTGCTGGTGCAGTGGTTATATGCCAGTACTGCAGCCACAAGGTTGTGAGTTCGATCCTGGGGATCCAAGATTGACTCAGCCTTTCTTCCTTTTATAGGTGGGTAAAATAAGTACCCAGCTGGTTGGGGACAATTGGCTTACAGATTGTAAACTGCTTAGAGAATGCTGAGTTCACTATTAAGTGGTATAGAAATGTAAATACTATTCCTAGTACTAACACAGTGCCCAGTGTTAGTCCTGACTAGACCAGAGCCATTAAATCAATTGGTATCACCTATGTACTGTTTCACAACTCAACAACTGACTGAACAGGACTAATTTAGTTCAGAGTTACCAACAAGATATTAGAAGTGATCATTTGATTCCACTTTAATGATCATGGATCCATCCTACTGAATCATGGAATATGTAGGTTGGTGAGATGCTTAAATTTCTCTGCTAGAGATATCCAGTCAGTTCTCCTGAAATACTGTACTAGAACTCTCTGAAAGAGAATTCTAAGTACCTCACCAATCTACATATTCCAGGATTCTGTGTCATGGAGCCATGGTGGATCAATGCTATGGGAAATGAGTGGTGTCCAACTGCTCTAACTGCATAGCACATATACACTCCAGTCTGCTGAGAAGCTAGCTCCATCAGGCTGCTGCTTCCATCAACTGTCACTTTGAAGCAGCCATGTCATCACTTTGTAGCAGAGGAAGGCTACTGGGAAACTTTGGGCACTTTTCCCTTTGAAGAGGTGGTCATCATGTGCATTTTATAACTATGAATTAATGCCTGGGTTTGCTTTTTCCTCTACTCCTACCCAATCCCTTTTATTTTGTATGGTGTCTTTTACATTACAAGCCTGAAAGCAGGGTTTGTCTTTTTATTGATACCCATTGCTGCTCTGGGAATTTTTCTTTCTTTATTTTTGGCTGAATATAGAGTGCTAAAATACTTTAAAAGAAATTTAAAAAAAACTTATCAAAGATTGTTAATATTCTTTTGTCACGTCCTTCTTTCATTTCCAAGTGTTTAGAATAATCCCAGCAGCCAAGTTTAGAACAATATTTCATAAATGTTCACAAAAACCTCATCCATTATTTGATGGACCAGATGTCTACCAGAGAATGTTCACACCACAGATTTCTCTCTGTGTGTTTTTTGCATCCCAGTCCCACCAAGCTGTCTGTTTATATCCTGAGGTGGTGAAAGATGGAGATTTGACAACTCACCACTGCATTGTGGTATACTTATCTGATAGGGCAGTTTCCCCCTCAGGCTTCCATGTTGTTAAGAAGGAGGATTGACAGATAAGACTTTGTACCCATTCAGTCTCTCCCTGCAATCATTGCTGGAAAGCAACAGCAAGGGATTTAATTGGACCAAACTTCCCCATCCATTAGATTTGTAAGCATTTCCTTTTCAAGTTGTGGTTAAGCAAGGCACAGGTGTAGTTTTAAGTCAAAGGAATGACACTAACAAAGAGTGTAGATTTCTTCCACTTAAAAAAAATATTTTTCAGTTTGATAGATTTGTTTGCTACTAAGCAATGTTCAAAGGAAGATGAAATTTCAGGGACACTTTCATGAGTAAGTTTTGAGGTTCTTGTGGTTACATTGCTTATGGAGTTTCTCTCAGCTTCCTGTCACTCATGGCACCATCATCTCTCCAGCAACCAACCCAGCTGCCTCCTCTTCCATTAAAATCCAAATGAAAATGCCACAAGATTTCAATTCCATATGGCTTTTTCAGATTAGGAGGCATAGAAATTCATGGAGGGTGCAAAATGATGGAGATGTGTAACAAAGAACTCAACATGTATAATACTCTGGAGCCTTGTCTTCACAAACCAGATACTCTGGGGCATCCAGAGTATCCTGACACTGCAGCTCCCTGATCTGCCCTGGGCTCTGTTTCTAAAGCATCCTCCAGAATAAGGCGCCCAGCATATGATCATTGCTGGGCACCTCATTCTGACCTCAGAGAGGAATGACCTGCAATGGTGGCAGATGTATTGGGTGGCCCAATGGGACACCTATGTGGACAGCTACTGCAGTGCATGAAATGGAGGGTTCTGAATCTTCCTGGAAGATCTGAAGCAACAGATTTTTTGTTTTTTTACTCCATGTTAAAGTTGGTTATACCTTGGTTCTGGTGTAGAATGTGCCAGATGTCATCCATAACCATAAGTTGGTTATACCTTGGTTCTGGTGTAGAATGTGCCAGATGTCATCTGGACTGCCCACACCAGAACTAGGGTTTGGGACAAGCATCGTCCAAAAAGGATGGTGCCAGGGGATGGGTGGGATGGGCCTTTTGATCCATGCAGACAGGGACTCAGACAACTCACCATGATAAGGCAAAAACACTTGTTAAACTACATTTGAATTAACCTGTTTAAGAATGCAGCAGAAAAGTTGAAATTCATGGGGAAAGCAAAATTTTGGGAAAGGACAGATTCTGTCCTACCATTAGCTCCACCTCTTCTCCAAAGCTAGACACACCACTGTATCACTCCTCCCTGTTACCACAGGGAATGCAGTGTAAGGGACTGCACCAAAAGAACCTACATTAGAGACAATATGCATCTACAATATCCTTTGATATCTGACAGTAGAACTGACTCAACTTTTTCTAAATATATTTTTTTTCTAAGAAGAATTCTGAAATCTTGCTTTTTCTTGCCTCCCTAGAAGGGAAAAGCCACTTTTTAGGATATTCTCTTTTTAGAACTGTCAGTGCAACACTCCCAAAGTCTGCAACATTTTATTTTGTGTGTGAATGTGTGGAGAGGTTGGGAACCACTGGGCTATGGTCTGAGTTATAAATCCATTTCCCATGTGTGGTGTGTTGCAAACTTTGAGGCTCATTTGATAATTTGCATCTTTCTGCCTTGTCATTTGATATCTGAACACATGATCTGAATTTCTTGAGTCAGGCAGCTTCTAGATCTAGAGCTATGAGTTTGATATTAATCAAATATTTGGTGCACAGTACAAGAACTAAACAGCAATGAAGTAAAAAATGGTAGGTTTTCTGGTCTATAGTTAAGAAGTTAGTAGCACAAGCTTTTGTAGACTTGAGCCTACTTTCCTCAAGTCTAGGAAAACTCTTGCTACCAATTTCTTTCTTTCAGTTACAAGATCCCTTTGCATACTGATTTTCCAGATTAACACAGCTATGTCTTTGAATTCTTACCTCAGATATCCCTTTATTTTTCCATCCTCAGGAGTGTCTTGGCCCTTTCCTGCTTTCATTTTCTTAATTCCCTGCCTCAGGAATCTTAGCTATAGTGTCCCAGGGCACTCCCTGTTTTCTATTCCTTTTAAAAATTAGTTCCTAATCAATTATGGCAGGACTTCCCTCCCTCTCTTGCTTCTTGGATGCCTGCTACTTTGGAATTTCTGCTTAAAACTGACCACTGCAACTTGGACAAAAATGAATAATTTCTGATAATTCTGATAATTTCTGAAGTGTCCACTATGATATCCTTGTGAGTTAAGAGTGTTGGAACATGGTTGAGGTATACAGTCAAAGGTGAAATGTAAAGATGAGTGTGTGGAATTTTCCTCATGAGAAAAGCATCTAGAGAAACAAAGAGAACTCGGTCCAGGTGGCCAGAGAAGTCATAACATGAATAGATTTAGCTGGGAAACAGATAGTGAAATTCAAAAAACATTAGGTCATGGGAAAAGAGTCACATGAGTGGATGATGGACAGCAAGGGGCTGGGTTAAAACACATCATACAGGCATTATCCAATCAGCATAAGGTCAACACCCAGAAGGTGGAGTAAGGGCAGGGCCGAGAGATCCCTTTGTCTAGAATGTTTATAATTCATACATTATTGTGTGTGTGTGTGTGTTCATAATGGTTTTAACTATGGATTAGTTTTTGGACTATGATATGCTTATATTGCTTTTACAATGTAACTCCTGGATCTGGAAACATGGCCCTGTAACTTTTCTTTTCTACCACATCAGCAAGATGTGATCCTATGCTGGACTGTATGTTTTTCTTTGCTTATTTTATTTTATGGAACAATAAAGCTCTACTTTAGATCAACATGATTTTGTCTGCATGCTTTCAGCATGAGAAGGCTAATGAAGGAAGCTGGTTTCCTAGGCTCTGCTGCATTTCAAGCACACCACACCAATTAATCAACAAAGACAGCTCCCCTGTATTTTTTTCTCTTATCTTTTTTTTGTTTTTTGCTTCTATGAAGCTATTCTTTTTTGAATTTTGGCTTTTCATTCTGTAACTGAGCAGTGCAACATGGAGAATGACTAAACACACTTTGTCTAATTTTTAGGTACCCACCACATTTCCTGAAGAGTTTACTGACCTTTCCTTTTTGCTTCTAGAACACCTCTGAATTGCAATTTTGACTTGAAACTTAGCACAATTGAATGGCAACCAAAGATACTTTGTCAAATGTTGAGCTGTCTAATATGATGTATTAACGAGGTTTGGCTGCCATAAGAAAGACATACATTCTCTTATATTAATATAAATGTCAGGGCCTGGGCCTGAATCTTTCTGTGTGTAAAGTATATGGCCCATCATAGACCTATGGCACAGAAAATGTCTATAAAATATTGAAAACCATGGCAAAATAAGGAATTCGTGGTGATAAACTACCTACTACAGCAAAGCAGAAAGATGATCTACTGATGTCCCCTTCTTGATAAGTCCTCATTCAGCCTAATTTTTAAAATGAGCTGAAATCCTCCAGTCCTTTTAAGATATATATGTTACAAGTATATTCTATACAATACTATATAAACATTCAGGCTGCATCTGCATTGCAGAAATAATCCAGTTTGACACAACCTTTACTGCCATGGCTCAGTGCTATGGATGCCTGTGAATTATAGTTTGTTGTGGTACCAGAGCTTTCTGACAGAGAAGGCTAAATACCTCACAAAATTACAGTTCTCAGAATTCCATAGCATTGAGCCATGGCAGTTAAAATGGTGTCAAACTGGATTATTTTTGCAGTGCAGATGCAGCCAAAGAAGTGTTATATTAATTGACAGAACTGGCTGCAGATCTGTGAAGACAGAGAATTATGATTATGTGTTTAACATAAGAGCCAGAATTCAGGTAAGGATATATGCATGTGCGAGTCACCCTGCACATGCAAACCCCCAAAATTACTATTGTGAAATGGACATATTCTACAGATAGCAGCAGAAATGGAGTTGAGCAGGCATCATGTTTAGCTGTGCCTTGACATTGCAAGTTGCACATTGTGCCTGGTGGTTGTGCAACCTATATTTTATATTTTGGTTGTGCATCATGTATTGTGCATTGTGACATGGCATCCAGTCATTGACATGTGTTGTGCAATGTTGCTATTCTGCATAGAAGTTGCATAGTGGTATCATATGTCTGCATGTGAGTAGTTACACTACACTAAGGAGATGTTGGTTTGAGGCCAGGGGATTTTTATTTCAAGTCTAGTAGAACAGCCTCATTGCCCCAAAATGTGCAAGCATTCATCGTCCAGGAAGACAGAAGGCCTGGATAGTTTATAAAAATGTTGATTAACATCTCAGTTAGCTATGAAAATGATTTTGAAATATTTTTTCCCCCAGAAAACTCTTTATTTTTAAACTATAGTAGATTGTATCTCCCTGGAAGGCACCTAGATCAAAATGGTGTTTTTTTTTATTAGCTTCTCCCATGTGACTAAAATACTTGACCAGCCCAATCTCTATTTTCATTTGTCAGCAGTTTGCAACATTTAAAGTGATTCCTGGAAGAGCATTCTTTTAATTCTTTTCTTGTGCAGGCCTCTAGAAATTATCCTAGCTTATTTCAACCACTTAATATTCACTGTAAATCTGTTATTATGTTTTTTTTTTAAAAAAAATGCATACAAAAACAGAAGGAAATTCACCCCCACAAAAATCACAGAACAGAAATAAAACTCTTTCTCCACATTAAGAAAAACTGTAATAATGACTCAATCCCAAGCTTGGAAGTGAAATCCATATGAAGTAATTACTGCTTGACAATAATGCATTGAAGTAGAAATTTCTTTTTGCTTTATTCATTTAACTCTGAATTAAGTTAGAAAGAAGCTTGATTTATACAAAGGGTTTGAGTGACTATAGCAATAGAATAACTAGTGAGTTTATCACACCCCCCAAAAAAGCAACTTACCCCGGCTGAGATAGAGTCACTTACGGGATGCAACTGGGAATTATCGCATTAGAAATGCCACCAATGTCACTGGGCGACTGCATCCCGGCTAAATCTTGGCTCCCAGCCGCACTCAGCTGGCTGATTTGCAAACAATTTTATCCCAGCAGGGGTAAGTTGCTTTTTTGGGGGACGTCATAAACTCAAAGGAAACACAAATAGATATGGCAATACACACTAGTGTATCACAGCACAAAACTTTGGATTTGTGGCATAATACAGTCCAAAACTTTGAAACAGGTTTTAAATATAACAACAACTTTCCCCCCAGTTTTTAGTCAAGAGAGGTTTAGAAACAGAGCAAATAAGACAGAGGGAAGAACAACAAATATATGTCTGTTAAAATTTTCTCGAAATCAATGGGACTCAAGCTCACAATGAAATATTGTGATTGCATCTGCTGGGATAACAGTGCAGTTCTATCCTTGAGCTATCAAGCTAGCAAAATGGATCTAAGATGGTGTGATATTACTCCTGTGTTTTTCCAGCTTCACTGTCTTTTAGACTGTTCACTTCTCTGATATGGGAAATCCATGATAAAATATCCCAACATGTTTTATGTTTTGCCTAAAAGCAGCTAGGTGTTTGGGGATGGGAGGGTCCAAGTCAGATATATGTGCGATGTGTAGGTTCCAGGCAGATCTGACATCTAACACATGGTTATCAAGCATGCCATGGGGTGGGTGGGTGGCATCAAACATAAATACAACCCTCCCTTAGCCATTCATTCACAGACATGTCTACCACAGGGCTACAACTATGGAGCCTGAGTTATTTCCATCAATCTAGTGTCATGCTGGATACTCTGCAAAAAATATAGATCAAATGATTCACTGCCTCCTGAAATCTCTGCAGTATCTCTTTCCTCCAATTTCCCCACCCCTCATCTTAATGCTGGTCTGGCAACTCCACTAACAACCTTGTTGTATCTTCACTTAACGTTCACTTGGGTGCTTTGGCTGTTCTTTGTGAAGAATTAAGAGGCTTTTCCCACAAGTGCCACTCTATTTGACATGGCATGATTACAGCACACACTAGCTGAGCCTTAATTTACAGGAAGTCTTTACAAATGGAAAACATTGCTAAACACTACTTATTGAATGGATATCTTACCATGTCTTGATCAATGAAACTTATTCTGTGGTTTAAGGCTAATCTTTGGCTTGCTTGACAAAAGAAACACCTTACTTTTAGGTTACTAGCCATCTTTTATGACACAGAATGCTCCCTTGACCTTACACTTGTGGTTAGTTGGTTTGTAGAAGGCACCAGTGATGAAAATCAATGAAAATGGTAAAAATAAGATGGAGTTTTAAGAAAATGATAATCTGAACAAAAGGCTAAAAAAAAAGGAAATAAAAAATATTGAGCATATATAAATGTTAAGTCTGTATCACTACAATATATAAAGATATTTATGCGTGTTCAGGTCAGCAGGTACTGTTAACAAAAAAAGAAGTTAATGTTTTGATTGTAGGTGTATGTAGAAATTTAGTAACAGGTGAGAAAAGGCAGTTTTAGAAGTAAAATCCTGTCTTTAAAATGTAATAAACATTGCAAGGAGGATTTCACTATAATCCAACTGATCTATTTATTCTATATCAATTTGTTCTTATTATTAGCTGTCAAATTGGCATTGATTTATGGCAAGTCTGTGAATGAGAGACCTACATGAGTCCTGGTCACCAACAAACTTTCCCAAGTCTTACAAACTTAGGGCTGGGGCTACAGATATTGAATCAATCCATCTATAATGTATGCTTGTTCTTTTTCCACTGTACTGAGCATAATCATTTTTTCCAAAGAGTCATGTCTTCTCATGCTGCGTCCAAAGTACAATGGCCTCAGTTTAGTTATTTTGGGTGCTAGTGAGATTTCAGACTTGTTTTGATCAAGAACCTATTTATATCCAAACATGTTTCAATGGGTTTCAGCGTGGATTAATGAGTTTCAGTTAATTTTGTCATGTTATTGTAGAAAATAAAGATGATAGGAAAAGCTAAACCCAACCATTTGTGAATGATAAGTCCATCTTCTCTCCCTTTTTGTGCTGCTGTTATTGTGATTGTTTTTATGCTGTTTGTGATTTATTTTAGTCTGTTTTTAAATTGTTCTCTGTTTAATATCTTTTTAAGAGGTGGGAGGGTTCTAGGGTTGGTTGTAACATTTTAAGCTGCCCCGATTGCGTTGCTGAGGGGCAGGATAAAAATAAATTATTGTTATTGCTATTGTTATTGTTGTTATTATGTTATCATGGAAATATAGCAAGAGAATGAACATAGATCTGGGGATCTCTGTGTTCCATGAGTTGGTGAAATCAGCTAACCAGTAAACTGAACAGGCATTTTGCAGGGGCAAGAACCTGAAGCTGAAGACAGGAGCATGGCAAAAATTTTAAACTGCGATTAGACCTGGGAAAAAGTGGCTTTGGTGATACTTATCACACACTGTTGCTGTTGAGCTGTAGCTATTGTACCCCCCAAGTGTTGTTAGGGTGTCCTTTTTCATTGATGGGGAAAACCTGTTAACACCTTCTTAATTGCTCTAGTTCCAGTTGTGAAATGTCATTGCTGGGGCAGTTGTGATATTGGCAGTCAAGTGATGTCAGTCTCCTTCTGTCACTTGCCTCACCTCCCTCTTGCCACTCCCAAGCAGGCTGATTCCCTATATACCTTCCCCCCCCCCCAATTTATTTATTTAAAAAATGTTAAATCACAGTAGCAGAACTCAGAATTGTGTGAAAAAGTGAAAATAAAAATAAATAAAAGTAAAAGTAAACCCCAAAAGCATGTCGGGTAGGGCATAGGGTAGGGAGTCAGGAGTCAGGGGGAGTCAGGAGAGACAGCATTGGTGACAGCAGCCCCAGTCACATGACTGTGAAGACATGTGGTAATGGCTAATGTACAAACAGATATAATTCTCTTTTCATTGGCAAACGTGATTATGGCGAGTAATAGGGTTTGTGCGGTAAACCCCTAAGTCTCTTAATATCAGACCCAACCTCCATCGGAATGTTTGAGCTTTCTCCTTTCCACTTCCCTCAAGATTTACTAAAGCATGAGCTTAAGCATTTCTTGGAAGCATCGTAACTCCTTTAAAGACAGGTTGGCTGTTGAAGGCTGAGATTAAGTTAATAATAGTGAGATGAGGTTTAAACCCTTGTGACATTTAGCTCTTCAATAAAGATGTTTAAATGGCTGCAAAACATGTTTGCGTTACATGGTTTAATAAAAACAACCTGCCGTTCATGTGTTGTAGTCTGTCAGATTATATGTTGTAGCCAAGCACAAAAATCTATGTGTTGAGCAGGGCTGAACCTATCATTGGTCAGAATGAGGTGGCTGTGCCATGCAGGAGATTCTGTACATGCACATAGGGAATATTTCTGGGGAGAAGTGGTGACTAGTGGCTTCCATGTTAGCAGAGGAGGGAATCTACCTTGGGTTTTTAGTAAAAACTTCAAATGAGTTATCCAAGGTACTGAACATAGTTGAAGGACAGGGTTTAGCAACATGGGTCACTCCTTTAAAACTTTAAAAAGCAAATTCATATGCCATTGGAATGAAAGTGCCCAGCCCATCATTTTTGGCAGTCTCCCTTGTACTTGCTTAGCTTAGTGCATTTTTCAAACTAGGGTTTTTAAAAATTGTTTTGGTTACCTTGTAAAGAAATATTCTTATCTGTTTTTATTATTGTGCATTATTTTAGGAGTTCTAAAAGGCTGAAAAGTTCTAAACAATTACTTTTAAATAATAAATAATAAAGAAATAAGCTAGCTGGCTGTTTCAGGTACAATGGAAGATGTTGTCCAGTCACCTATGCTGATGTAATTGTTGACCAACCATGAAATAGTTAGACCAGACAAAAGTTGTTGCATTAAAACAAGGGCCAATTTATTGACCTAAAACTTATTAAAACGATTAAGGCCTTTGGATGAATCAGAAGTGAGGGAGCAACCTGATGCATATTTAGCTGAGGCCCAGATATCAAACTATGACACCTCCCCTGCTTTTCCTTGGACAAAACACCAGACCCAGAGGGCAATCCAAAGTAATTGCTTGCTATCTTGGATGGCCATCTTTGGAATGCAAAACCCAGAGGGCTGCCCCCCAGGTCCCATGGCTTAATAAAAGAGTAAACCCCTAGGTCATTCCTAAGGGCAAAGTCCTTCACAAGCCCCTAGGTCCCTTACCCCATGGAGGCAGTTCCAGAACCTAATTCTCCACCACAGTGATCTCTTATCTTTTCCCCACACAACCTGCCACATGGGGAGCATATTTATTGCCATCACCCATTGCCCGTTGGCCAATTCCTAACAGCTAAAGTATGGGGTAGGTAAAAATACCCAGGTTAAAGGGGGGGAGGAAATCCTACCCAGCAATGTTCGAATTATACTGAGGGGGATGGGTGGGTTTGTTTGCAATGTGCCAAAGCCAGAAGGACATGTGAGGGGGCAGCAGGCTTTTAAATAGCCTCCTCCTTAATTCCCTATACATGATGGTGCTTGGTGTCTCAAGCCAAGTGCAGGCTGTACTGGTCTCCCTCGTGGAATCTAACAAAGAATCTTCCACCCTGGCAGTGGTGGTCACCATGCAGTTTGGGAGAGAGTTTGGGACATTAGTGATAGCTAGTGACTCCCACTTCATTGGGGTGATGAATCCATTCCAAGTTTGTCCCTGATTTCTAAAGGTGCTGAACTCTCCCCTTGCAGCATGGGGGAAGACTCAGTAATAAGGCCCACAGATTATGACCAAGAGACAGTCAGAAGAAATAAAGAGATTTTTATTTCCTTACATTCCTATTTTGTTTCTTTCAAGACTTGAACACATGAAAAATATCTTATCTAGATTTCTCTGCATGCCTTATTTCTGAATGAAAATAAAAAAAATAAAAATAAAAATGGGCTTGATACATGGTTTAATCTTCCCATCTCTCTTCTGAAAGTAATGAGTACCTGAACTGGTCACATTTTGCCAAGAGGCAGAGTCCTGTTTGCAGTTTAGTTGAGGTTCACTTCTTATCCTAAGTCTAATGAACTCATTCATTCAGATGTTGCAAGCCTGAGTGATCTGGACAGGTGAAGGCTGACAACTGGCCATGGCAGAGCTCCCATTACATGGATACAACTTAGCAGCTGCAGCATCCTTATTTTTAGAATTTGAGCATTGCAGCAGAAAGGGGAAAAATTGCAGCATTTCCACAGTGGTGCTGAATATCTCATGTAGTGCAGCATTCCCCAAACTGGCATCCTCCAGGTGTGTTAGACTATGCCTCTTCACAGCACCATCTAGTGACTATGTCCCTTTGAGAATCACGGAAGCTATAGTCCAATACATCAGGGCACCAGATGGTGAAACAGTGCCTAAAGTTTGCAAGACACTTTTGGGGTGGGGTGGGGGGTGGGCAGGAGAGAACACTGCCTTATATGTGAACATTACTCTGATTCAAAAACCTCCAGCAGCTACTGGTCCATTTCTGGGCACAATTCAAAGTGCTGTTTTTGACCTATAAAGCCCTATATGGAATAGGTCCATGTTATTTGGTGGACTGAATTCTCTGGTACAAATCTGTCCATGTTTTGAGATCTTCTGGGAGGGCCCTTCTCTTTGTCTTGCCTAATGTAATGTTCACAGGTATGTCTGGTGGGAACATGGGAGAAGGCCTTCTCAGTGGCTGCCCCCAGGCTCTGGAATTCATTTCCCAGAAAGGTTAGACTAGCACCCTCCCTTTTCTCTTTCTGTAAACAGGTGAAGACTTCTCTGTTTTGGCAGGTCTTTGAGGAGTCATTGCTTAGATAGGATAGATCTTGTTCAGTGTGCTGAATTTTCTGTTGTTATTTTGCTGTGCTGTTGTGGTGTTTTTATGGTTCATATTTTTAATTGATACTTTAATTACCTCTTAACTTTTTTGTATTTTGTGAATTTTAATTATGTTTTTAAAATCTGTTGTAAGCTGTTTTGAGTCCCAAACTGAGGGAAAGGCAGGAATAATATAACGTAATATGATTAATATGATATAATATAATAATATCTAGTTGTCTATTTTCTGCTTTTTGTCCCTGATAAACGATCCCCATTCTGTTTCTTTTTTTGGTTTCATTGCTTTGTTTTGGGCCTCTTGGAGATATCTAGTTGAAAGGTGGGGTTGTACATAAACATTTGGTTTGGGTTTTGAACCAGGCCTGTTTAGACCAGGGTTCGAATCCCTGCTTGGCTATGAAAACCCACTGTGTGATCTTGGTCAATTCATACTCTCTCAGGCTCAGAGGATGGCAATGGCAAATCCCTTCTGGACAAATCTTACCCAGAAAACCCTGGCAGCTCCCTGACACTGCAGAGTTAATGCAGTTTTACTCTTGCCTGGATTTATTAAGGTACCTTTTGAACCATTGTTAAGGTGTTGTAAGACAATTGTCTTTCTCTAAAATCCACATCATGGAAATACATCTATAAAGCAAACCTGAAATCTGTAGAGTAGTTAGCACAAGAGGACTGGAGAACCTGCAATCCATCAAACAATGCTGAATTATAATTCCCAAAAGATCTAAATATGTGCTATTTCTTCCCACCTTTCCCCTTAATCATGTTGAGGCTGTGAATGAATGCAGACTCTATGGCTTCAATAGCAGCCTCTCCTTCTTCCCAGGGTCTTAGATAGTATGGCCATTCTTCTTGATGCTGGCTGGATAGGGAATTTAGGGAAATTGTACTCTGGGGGACAGGCACCTGAAAATAATTCTGCAAGTACCGGTAAGCATACTACAACAGTGGTAAAATGTGTGTATGGATGTGTGTTTAGAAACTTATTTGAAAAAAGGCAAATCACCAAGGCTGCTTCCTGATGAGATTCTTGGAGCTAACAGATGAAAGCCCTTGAAAAACTACTCCACCTTTCCCTCTGTAATGAATTTTCTGTGGTGAAAAAAAAGAGGTAGTGGTTGGAAAACATGAGAGAGTTAAAAAGTGAAGACAATGATATATGGACATCCTGTATTTATTTTCTTGATTTATATCCAGCTTTTCTCCCAAATGGGACTCAAGGCAGCTCTAAAACTCCATGAACTTGCCAGGCCAATTTTACTTGGGAAGCACCCAGTTAGATACATGAAAGGATGAAAATCTCTCCCCCTCCAGAGGGCTGCAATTAGTTTGTCTCTGTCTCCATGATGCATTCTTGTTTGGCTAAATCTGGGCTTTTGATGTGGTCAGCTGAAAGCCTTCAGATCTAGTTGTTCCTTTATCCCACTCAGTATCATAGGATTACTAGAAAGTATAGAAACAAACAGAACAAGAGTGGTGTAGTGGTTTGGGCATCTGGAGACCAGGGTTCAGTTCCACACTCAGCCATGTAAGCCCAGTGGGTGACCTTGGGTGAGGCACACACTCTCAGCCCCAGAAAACCCTATGATAGGTTTGCCTTAGGGTCACCATAAGTTGGAAATGACTTCAAGGCACACAACAATAACAAATACAAACTTAACAAATTAAACAAGTTTCAAACAGTTTAAAACTTGAAAAAAATCAGAATAATTTAAATACATTAAATATTTATCAAACAACTTAGGAACTATTTTAAAAGGTAAAATATTTTAAAACCAAGTGCATGTATATTCTGGAAGAAATCTACTACACCATAAATGCTTTATTAACAAGCAGCAGTGTAGTAGTTTGCATAGTGGACTATGATTGTGGAGACTAGGGTTTGAACCCTGGCTTGGCTATGTAAACTCATTGGATGACCTTGGGCAAGCCACACACTCTCAGCCTCAGAGGATGGCAATGAAAACCCCTCTAAAGAAACTTGCCAAGAAAAATCCATGATAGCTTCACCCTAGGGTTATGACTTAAAGGAATTCAACAACACAAACAACAATCATCAATGTCAGCTGAGTCTTCAAAGCAAGAGCATCCCACAATGGTGGGTCCACAGAAGGGAACTGGTCTGTCACTTCATTCAGCTCTGGTTATGCTGGCTAGGACTGATGGGCATTTTATGACCTTGTAAAACATCTGGAGAACCACATGTGTCCACTGTGCACAGCTTTGCACTTTTCAAAACAAAGTAAAAGAGAAAATATCCAACTGTAACTCATATTCAACTGTAACTCATATTTAAAATATGGCTCATTTTAAATGTGAAATGGCTAACTTTAGAAGAAGACATCCAATGAAATAAAATCAAAATATAAACCCACACAATGTAGAGAAAATCAGAAATACTGCTTATTTACCTTGTCTTAAAATGATATGGAAGGCACATGAGACATACACAGAAAATGTGATAGTTCAGCAGATACTGCCTGCTAATAATGGCCTCTTCTAATGCTGTATTTTTGTAATCATGAGTTTACTTTTCAAACTGACCCTAGAGAACTATGCAGTATACAAAGAAATGTTATGAATTCTTATTTTTAAAATATTATATTAGCATCTGAGTTCAAAACCCATTATCCAGGAGTTGTGGCCAGCAGTAATCAAGGATGAACACATAAGTTGTTCTCTCTGTACTAACCTGTATGTTTTTAATTGTAATGCTCTTGAAAATTTAACTAAAACCAGAAACTGTGAAATCAACTTGAAAGGAATGGAAAGAAACTCTGATTATGCCTCTAGAGTGAAATCTAGGCACATATCTTTATATAAATGAGATAGCTCTCTAGAGGAAAAACCCCAAAGAAGAAAATCTGGCATGTAACAACAGCAAAGGTAACAGGGGGAAGAATAATAGTGGGGGCATCACACCACCAGATGAGCTATATGACTTCACTTAACATTTCCTATCACAAATGCACACTTAAAAAAAAATTCATTGATGTGATTATAAAAGGTAAAAATATTCCCCATTGACAAGGCTGTCAAGTCATGTCCAACCATAGGGAGCGGTGCTCATCTCTGTTACTAAGCCGAAGAGCCAGTGTTGTGTTAGTGAACGTCCTCCATTTTTATTATATATTTTAGCCATGTGGAGTTCCCTATGACCCAAGCCTGACCCTTGGGAGATGGCAGCCATAATCCCCTAGATGTAACATCAGGTAAGCAAGCTAAAATTGCTTAAGACCACTAGAAATTTCCTGGA
>CM034703.1:309029266-309048914 GCA_020142125.1 Phrynosoma platyrhinos
CAAACAGGAAGAAGGCAAGAAATATAAGCAACTCTAGACAAAGGGATTTTTCAGCCTTGCCCTTTCTCCACCTTATGTTGATTGGATGTTAAGTGTATGATGTTTGTTAACCCAGCCCCTTGCTGTCCATCATCTACCACGTGATTTCTTTACCAAGCCTAATGATGTTTTGGATACTGTTATCTGTTCTTGGCTGCCTTTCCCAGCTAGGAACTTCTGATGTTATGACTCTCTGGCCACCTGGACTGGGTTGTTTTTGTTTGCCTAGATGTTGTTCTCATGAGGAAAATTTCAGACACTCATCTCTACATTTCACCTTTGACTGTATAACCCATCTATATTCTAACATAATCATAGCAGAGAAGAAGGAACTTTGGAAGCATTGGGAGGAGTAGACCCAAGTGAAGAGGACCCTGAGGGATCTCAGGTCAATGTTACAGAAGAATTATAAACCTGTACTATAAAAATTAAATAAATAATACACAAACAGGGAAGAAGTGATAAGTGATTTGATTATTAACAAAAGGAAGAACAAGCTAATCAAGATGAAAATGATATCATGGAACATTCGGGGAATGAATTCTCCACATAAAAGAAAACAAGTTTTTCATCTTTTAGAAAAAGAATGAGCTGAAATAATATGTCTACAAGAAACACACATCTGAAGTAAAGACATAAAATATCTTAAAAATCCCAAACTAGGTAAAAATTTTATATCATCCAGAGGGGGAAAAAAAGAAACAGTGTAGTTTTTTGTATCTCCAGTCATATCACAGCAACAGAAATAATCAATGATAATGAGGGAAGATACATAGGAGTAGAAATTAGCATGGAGGGCAAATGAACACTGATTCTGGGAATTTATGCCCCATTGGAAAATTAATGTAAGTTTTACAAAAGACTTACCAAAATGCTAGTAGATATAGATTATGATTTTCTGATTTTGATGGGCAATTGGAATGGGGTAATAGACCCGGTGATGGATAGAGCCTCCTCCAGGGAAAAAATAACAGAAAATCAAGGTAAACTCCCATGATCTTTTTTTGCAATATTAGACATGTTATCATTGATATATCACTGGAGAATTCAAAATAAAAATTCTAAGGAGTGCACATATTATTCAGAACCTCATCAATCAACCTCAAAAATTGACATGTTTTTAATTTCATCGGATTTATTCAATGAAGTGGTAGAGACTGAAGTTCTAGCAAAAAAGATCTGATCACAACCCAATTTTGATCTGCTTTAAAAAGAGGAAAAAAGACATATTGTGGAATATCTATTGAAGGATGAGAAAATAATGAAACAAGCTAAGGACTGTCTAAAGCTTTATTTTGAAGAAAATCTTGATAAAGGAACTGACCTCAGAACCATATGGGACACAAGTAAAGCTGTAATGCATGTTTTTTTTATCCAGAAAAAATGTGGAATGGAAAAAGCAAAGAAATAAAAATTAGAAGATATATCACATAAGATAAAAATTAAAGAACAAGAATTAAATCAAAGCACAAATAAAAAAGAAATCAATAATGAGATTAAATTGTTACAAAAACAACTCTCAATTTTAACATCAAACGAACTAGAAAGAAAGTTAAAATTCACAAGACAAAAATATTTTCAATATGGGAAGAAAGCTGGGAAATTATTAGCATATAGATTAAGGAAGATGAAAGAAAAAAGAACAATAATACAAATAATGGATGGGAAGACCAAAGTTACAAATGTGAAAGGAATTCAGAGTATGTTTGAGAAATATTTTACTAATCTGTATAAAGAAAAAACAAAGGAGATAATTTCGAATTAGAATTAGAAAATTATATTAAACAACACACTTTGAGCAAAATAACAGAAAATAAAAAAAAAAACACATTAAATTCAAATATCACAATAATGGAGGTCCCTGAAGGAATAAAGGAAATGACATCCAGTAAAGCACCTGGGCCAGATGGATTTTCAGTAATATATTATAAAATCTTACAGGATGTATTGAGTCTTCCCTTACATTCATTATTTAATAAGGTTAAACAAAAAGGCATACCAGACTCCTGGACAAAGGCAAACATTACTCTAATACCAAAGACTAATAAAGATCTGTCTCTTCCCCAGAATTACAGGCCGATTTCTTTGTTAAACCTAGATTATAAATTGTTTGCAGCGATTTTAGCCAGGAGGTTAAGGATGGTACTTCAAGATATCATTCAAAAAGATCAGTGTGGCTTCTTACCACAAAGATATATGAAACAAAATGTAAGAACCATAATTAATTTAATAGAGTACTACAATAAATAAATAAATAAATAAATAAATAAAAATAAAAATAAAATAAAATAAAATAAAATCCATGAAAAAAGACAGCACTAATTTTTTTAGATGCTGAGAAAGCCTTTGATGAGGTTAATTGGGATTTCATGACAGAAATAATGTGTTCTTAAGTTGGATTCAGGCTATATATAAAAATGAGCGCAAATAATAATAAATGAAGAAAAAAATGAAAAATTGACCAATTATGAAGGGGACCAGACAAGAGTGTCCACTTTCTCCCTTACTATTTATTATGACTTTTGAAATCCCAATTGATCTAATAAGGAAAGACAAAAGAATCCCAGGGGCCCAAATTAAGGGCCACAGTTACAAAATAAAAGCCTATGCTGATGATTTAGTAATTAACCTTGAAGAGACAATTGATAATATAAAAGAATTAATTGGAAAAATCAACATTATGGATGTTTTGCTGGATTCAAAATTAACAAATCTAAATCAATTATATTAACAATGAATATGTCAAAAAAAGAAGATGATCGATTACAGAGAGAGTCTGGATTCCAAATTCATAGAAAGGTGACATATCTCGGAATAACTTTATCAAAAAAGAACTTGGAATTATTTGACAATAATTATGCGCCTCTATGGAAAGATATAAAGAAGGATTTGGATAGGTGGTCAATGTTAAACTTATCACTCATGGGTTGGATTGCATCAGTTAAAATGAATTTTCTAGCGAAAGTAAGGTTTTTATTTCAAAACCTACCAATCCTAACTAATGATAAAGCTTTCAAACTTTGGGAAAGGGATTTATCTAAATTCATTTGGGCTGGAAAAAAAGCGAATAAAGTGGAAAGTGATGAAAGATGCTAAGGAACGAGGAGGGTTTGGAATCCCAGACTTGAAAATTTATTATTATGCTTGTGCAGCTGATTGGATCCGTGAATGGATAATACTCAGTGATGAAAGGACATTGGCTTTGGAAGGGTTTAATAACAGATATGGATGGCATGGCTACCTATTTTATAATAAAGTAGAAGTCAACTAGGAATTCAAAGATCATATTATCAGAAGAGCTCTCCTTCGAGTATGGTCAATAATTAAACAACAACAACAAAAAATTATTCCAAACTGCCAAACTGGCTGTGCCCACAAGAAGCATTCCAGATCGCTCAAGCAACACAACAGAAATGCTATTTCAAGTATGAAGATATATTAAAATGGGATGGAGATTCCCTGACCATGAAAACACCTCAAAACTTAGAGAAAGAGGGGTATTTATGCCATTGGTTTACATATCACCAACTAAATAAAAGATTTAAAATGGATCTTAAATTAAAAGGAATAAGCAATAGAAAAATAGAACTTGAAAAGATCATAATATTCTATTCTATTTTAAGGGGATGGGGCGGGGGGAGGAAGGGATTATGGGGAGAGGGAATGTTTTAACGCTGTTCTGTTTTAAATGCTGCTGTCCCCCGCCCCGATTGCCTAGCAGAGGGGCGGGCTACAAATAAAAATTTATTATTATATTATTATAATAGAATCACAGAAATCTACAATATCTAAATTTTACAAATTTCTATTGAAAATGGAAATGGAATTTGATACCATTAAGGAATGTCTTATTAAATGGGCAATTAATTTAGGCTACACAATTAAAATGGAAAGCTGGGAAAGAGCATGGGGCCAAGACCTAATATTTACTTAATAATAATAATAAATTAATAATAATAATAAAATTTATTTGTATCCCTCTTATTGCCAGACAATCCAAGCGGCTTACAATAAAACCTGTATAACATATCCCAAAAAGGGAAGGAAAAAAAACACACACCCCCTAATCAACCTCGACTGCGTTCCACATCCATCAACAACTGATGGGGCCACGAGAGGAACGCAGGAGTCAAGGAACCCAAGGACGGGGTGATTAGTCTGGGAAGGCCTGCCGAAAGAGATCCTGCTTGTTACGTTAATATTAAAGAGAACTTTTATAAAATGCTACACAGATGGTATTTAATCCCCACCAGACTGGCAAAAATCCAACATTATGAAAAAGGTAAATGTTGGAAGTATGGCATGACCGAGGGTTCACTATACCATGTTTGGTGGACCTGCCCCATAGCAAAATAATTCTGGAAAGGAACCCATAAGACATTACAACAAATAACTCAAACTACAATTAAATTAACTCTGGAATATTTTTTACTCAATATAGTGGAGGGAAAGGAAGAAATAAAACATCTAAAATATATTTTATATTCTGTATCAGCTCCCAGATTAGTTTATGCTAAAAAGTGAAAAGAAAAAGAGGTACCATCAATGGATGATTGGCTTATAAAATGTCTCGATATGATAGAATTAGATAAACTGTGTGATCAGAAATGGCATGTGACAAATGTAAATGCAAGTACAATAAGCAGCTGAAGACTGAAACAGTTTAAAGAGATGAGTAGCTTATGTTTTTCCATTTATCTTTTATTACAGTTATTTTTTGTTTTGTTTAATATGTGTATAAATACAGCATAGCTGACAAACAATCTAACTAATATTATTAACTTATGGATATATACAAACAATTACTTAAAGAAGAATATTTTATAAATTATGCTTGACTATAATTCCAAACACAATTCAGCTGAATGCTTAAGGGGGTGGGAGGGTATGTGGGGGGGCGATGTCATTGATCATAACTATGTACACATTTAGAGTGTCACACTGACTAATTGTGTTGTAAACTGTTTTTTACTCTTTTTCTGTATGACTTGTATGTATAGACTAATAACAATAATAAAAACTTGTTTTGCAAAAAAAAAATGTTTTCTTTGTGATCAACAGTAGGCCTGCTTTTGTGCTTTTTTCCTTGATCTTTCTTAGTAGTTGTTCCAGGTCTGTGAGGATTTCTGCTAGTATGGTGTCATCTGCATATCTCAGATTGTTAATATTCCTTCCTCCTATTTTCACTCCTCTTTCTTCTGTGTCCAAGCCTGCTTTTCCTATAATATGTTCTGCTTACAAGTTGAACAGATAGGGTGAAAGAATACAGCCTTATCTGACTCCTTTGCCAATTGGGACCATTCTATTTCTTTGTTCTTTTCTGACAGTAGCCTCTTGTCCTGAGCACAGATTCCTCATCAGGAGTATCAGATGCATTGACACTCCCATAGCCTTTATAGTCTTTAAGGGCATTCCATAGCCTTTATAGTCTATGCCGGGGTAGGCAACCTTTTTGAGCTGGGGACCGGGTTGCTGTCCCTCAAACAATGGGGGGGGGGGGGGGGGCTGAAGCACCATAAATAAATAAATAAATAGTAAAATTAAAAAATTAAAATTTTTTAAAAATAAAACAAATATGCATGCACACTCTCTTAGCCCCAGAAAAGCCATGGCAAAGCCATAGTCTCTAAAGCACATGCTGCTTTTCTTTTGGAATTTCCTGGTGCTCCATTAGCCATCATATGTTTCCAGTGCCTCTTCCTTTCCTGAACCTCACTTGAACCTTTGAGATTTCTCTCTCCATGTATGGTTGGAGTCTATTTTGCAGAATTTTGAGCATGATTTTGCTTTTGTGGGAGATCAGTGCTATAGTCCTATAGTAGCTGCAGTCTCTTGTGGCTCCCTTTTTGTGGATGGGGATGTATATTGACCACTTCCAAACTGTTGGCCATCGTTTTGTTTTCCATATCTGTTGACATATGTTGCTTATCACTAGAATTGACTTGTCAATGTGGATTGCACATTGGAATATCATCTGTTCCTGGTGGTTTGTTATTCTCTATTTCTCTTATTGCAGTTTCCACCTCACTTTTTAGAATTTGAGATTCATCTTCAGATGGCTCTTCCTTCCATGTGTCCTTCATTTTGTCATCTCTTTTGTATAATTCTGCTGTGTATTACATCCAGCATGTTTTTACTCCTTCCCGGTCTTGAATGATGTTATCTTTATTATCATAGATCATCCCAGTTGTTGGTTTGAATTTTTCTTTGTTTTCCTGGATTTTGTGAAACAGATCT
Organism: Phrynosoma platyrhinos; assembly: GCA_020142125.1. NCBI lineage: Eukaryota > Metazoa > Chordata > Lepidosauria > Squamata > Phrynosomatidae > Phrynosoma > Phrynosoma platyrhinos. The sequence goes on from CM034703.1 coordinate 309,035,543, forward strand.
CTTGTTCTTCCCTTTTTTGCTGTTGTCTTCTATTTCTCTGCATCAGTCATTGTAGTAATATCCTTTATCTTTCTGCACAAGCTGTTGTACTGTTGCATTCATAATTCTTAGTTTGTTCCTATCTCCCTTTTGTTTTTCTTCTCTTCTTTTCTTTATTGCTTGTAGTGTTTTTTCTGTCATCCATGGTTTTTTCTTTTTATTGAAAGTGTCTGTCTGCATTATTCTTTTATCATGTCCCTGGCTTCAGACCATAGTTCCTCTGGTTCTTGGTCTATTTTGCTTTGTAGTGTGTATCTGTTTCTTATGTTGCCAGTAAATTCTATTGAGGTATTATTTAGATGATATTTTGGTATAAAGAGTTGTTTTGTTTTCTTCTTGAATCTTACTCTTATTTTAGATATGAGTAATTTGTTGTCTGTGCCATAGTTGGCACCTGGTCTAGTCTTCACCATCAGTATAGAGTTCTGCCATCTTTTACTTCCAATTATATAATCTATTTGATTTTTGTGTTCACAGTTAAATATTAGGAAAACAACAATAGTAACCACAAATGTTTAAGCAACTTTAAAGTTGGTAATGAAGATATCAAAATAATAAAAGATTTCATGTATCTTGGCTCAGTTATTAATCAAAATGGAGATTGATTTGGAGGAGAAGTTGTAAGAAACTAGATGCAATCCCCAGATATAAATATATATCACTACAGTTCAAAATCAGAATCATCCAGGCAACATTATGTGTTATTTCTGTGTATGATTGTGAAAGCTGGACAGTGAAGAAAGGTGACAGGAAGAAAATGAACTCATTTTCTTCAGAAGGAGAGTTCTATGGTTAGTGTGGACTGCCAGAAAGATGAATGAGTTCTAGAGCCAATCAGAATCCAAGATGATTAAACTGAGGCTGTAGTATTTTGGACAATCATCATGGGACAAAATGATTAATTGGAGAAAATGATAAACATTGATAAAATGGAAGGGAGTGGAAAGAGAGGGAGACCACATTATAGTTGGATTGATTCAATCAAGGAAACCATGGTCTTGAGTTTACAAGACCTGAGCAAAGCTGTTAATGACTGGGCTTTTGGTGGCTTCTCATTCCTAGGGGTCACCATAAATGAATGTGACCTGATGACCAAGAACAACAAAGTATTTGATGCATAAGAAGAACCATAACTCAGAGACAGAGCACATATTTTGCATGGGCAGATAGCTGAAGCACAGTCAAGCAATGATATCTTGCTAGCTAGATAACTCTGTTGTATATTGGTCTACAGTCAGCCTTATCCCAAACCATGGCCTTGAACCTGTACAGATGCATCCTAACACAAACTACTGGTCATCAGCTTCACTTGAAATAACAAAGTGTTTGAGGCCCTCACCCCCACAATGTTAATTATTATAAATACTACAGAAACTGAGCAATTGGCAGAAGAAAACATTCAGTTTGAGGTAAAGGATAAAAGTCATTTACATTCACTCTAACACACTGCAGAAATTATATGATCTCAATATGGGAACACTCAAAATTGCTGACTTGCTCTACTGTTTAGCAATAGGTTGCCTTTGTCATGCCTCTATGGTATGTGTATCTAATTTAAATGAACCTTGTATTCTGTGCAGTGGGATGCAGTAGCTCAAGTGGTTATGACACTGACTGTTAATTGCAAGATCAGCAGGCTGGTAGTTTGAGGCCCGGGTGCTGCATGATGGGGTGAGCTTGTGTCACTAGAACCAGCTTCTGCCAACCTAGGAGTTCGAAAGCATGCAAATGCAAGTAGATAAATAGGTACCACTTTGGTGGGAAGGTAAACAGCATCCTGTGCAATCATGCTGGCCACATGATCACAGAGTATCTCTGACAACCCTGGCTCTTTGGCTTAGTAACGGAAATCAGCACCGCTGCCTATGGTCGGAAATGACTTGACAACCTTGTCAACGAGGAATACCTTTTACCTTTTATATTCTTCTACAGTGCCATCTCCATTGTTTTTAAGCAAATCACATCAAAGTCAAAACATTTTTGTCATTACTTTTTCCTAAAAAAAAAAAAAGCTCTCTTGAGCCCTCTATAAAACTGATGAGTCTGAAGGTTTGCCAGTAGTTAAGACAAGTGTAAGCAGGGATGACATCTTATGAGAAGTGGCACTGCCAGAACTGTTTAGTATAGAGGAATGGTAAGCATTCTGATGTTAATTGGATATTGAGAAGTGGCCCACAGGCATAATGAGCTTGGCTACTGTTCTGCACAGAAAATGCTGTATTGTTATGATGTGCCAGTCTAAGACAAAAAGGACACAGCACTGACTCTGATATCAAGAGTCCCTTGAAAATTTTCCTGCAGAAAAGGCTGGTAGCTTCTGTCACTTGGATGATGAATCCACTCCACATTTTAGGTTGAATTTTAAAAGAGCTAATCAAAGAGATGAACCTGATTCATCAGATTGGTTCAGCACCTTGGATGACTCCTGTAAAGTTCAGAATAGACTCTACAGTAGATTCACCACCACATTGAGCTGGGAGCTATGCACCCACCGATCTCCTGACCAACCACTATATGGACCAACACTCTTTTCTAGCTGTTAACTGTCATCAAATTGACTTTGACTTATGGTGGCCCTATAAATGAGAGACATCCAAGTCACCCTTTAAACAAAAATCCACCAAACAGTGATATCTTTATTGGCCAACTGAAATGCATGCTATACTTGTTGCAAGCTTTCAAAGCTCCACAGGCTTCTTCGTCAGGCAAAACGTTTCAAGCCAAACAGGAGAAAAGTTGGAGATATTAGTAAGATGCCTACATTTTGTTGTTTCTGTCCTTAGTGAAGATGGTAAGAGGAGGGTAAATTTTGCAGGCTGGTTCCTCCTCTTTCTGGCAATGTGGCAATTGGGAGTTTTTCAAAATGCAGGAAATGTAAAGTCCATTTGCATATCAACTGGGCTCTTCTCTTGCAATTCAATATGTCTCCCTTCCTGTGAAGCCACAGTCCTCTTGTAGGCAGAGGGCAATTGATGGCTTCAGCTAATCCTAATTCTACAATGATTATTGAAATTGTAACTGGAACAAATGATAAAATGTGGTCATGGAAAATGCAAATATACCTGACTACAATGGGATTAGTTAAAGCAATAAATGGACAGAGACCCACAGAAACAGGAATACATTAGCAACAGTTTGATGAAAATAGAGAGAAAGCAGGAGCTTATATTTGCTTGTCTGTAGTTCCCAGTGTTGCTAACCATATTCAAGGTATAACTGATGCAAAGCAAATATGGGATAAACTACAGGAAGTATGTAATTCTCCAAGTACTTCTAATCATGATCAAACTTGTTAATACAAAGTTGCATCATCCTTATTTTTTGAATTGGCACATTAATGACTTTATGACAACTTTGCCTGGAATTACAGCAGCTGGAGAATCCTTTCCAGAACATGCAAAACTTGGACTATTTTTGGCTAGTCTTCCAAAATATTACTCTCCAATAATTAATGCTTTACAAGTTATAGGAGTTGTTTCTTTGCAAGGTGCAATTGCTCAAATTGTTCAATTTCAAAATGGGCAAAACTTAACGGGCAAAACTTATATTAATATAAAATATAAATATGTAATATAAAAAAAGAAAGAAAATTTGATCAATTTACTGCAGAGGATCTGAAAAAGACTCTCTTTTCTCTGAGATCAAATAGAAACAATCTTAACATGTCAAATGCAAGAGCTGAACTACAAAAGTTGCAAAGCCAAGGGCTGAATACCAAAAGCAAAAGCAACTTTAAGAAAAAAGCTTTTAATCCTAAACAGAAATCTTCCAGTCATGTTGATATCAGTTTGATTCTACAACAATTATTTGAAATTTCTGGAGATAAATATTAAAACCAAGTTTTTATTGATAGTGCACATTACTTCAACAGCAAAGAATGGTTTGTTGATTTTGATGCAAATGTAACTTTTCCTGTCTTATCTTACTAATGGTCAAGAAGTTTTTGCACAAGGAAAAGGGACTGTTATCTTGCAAACAAAACTTAGTCCTGACAGAATATGAACTTTACAAATTCCAGATGCTTATTATGTACTAGATTTGCAAGCTTCCTTTTATAGTGTGTAAACCACAACCTCAAGAAAGCAGTTTCAGAAAGCAAACCTGTTTCAGAAAGCAAACCTGTTTTGGTTTTCATGATAAAAAAAAATGATTTTTAAAGCAGACTTAGGATCTCATGTATGTTATCAGATGCAGATTTTACATTCATCTGTGACTAGTGTGACCAGATGTAATCACAAAGACTGTTCAACTTTACGGCATCAGAGATTTGCTCATTGAAGTGCTGAAAATATTAAGAGACTGGCAAATGAAGAGCTTACAAGAGACTTTACATTCAAAACATACTCAAACAATGAAAAATGTGTAGAATGTTTGAAAGCAAAAGCCACAAGAGCTTCACATCCTGAGAGACAATCCAACAAGCCATTGGATCTTTTATAGGCTGATCTTTCTGGACCAATGAATCAAAAGTCAGCAGGAGGTAACTTATTTTATTACTATTATTGATGATTTTAGCAGATACACATACACGTATCTTCTCAGAGAGAAGAGTAAAGCTTTCCAAAAATTCAAGGAGTACTTTAATAGAGTCTGTAACAAATTTGGCTACAAACTGAAAATCCTGCACTGAATTTGTCAATGCTGAGTTTGATGATTTTTTAAAGGGACATGGCATTAAGCATCAGACTACACAGGTTTATTCTCCAGAACAAAATGGCATAGCAGAGAGAATGAATAGAACTCTGAAGGAGATGGCAGTCACTATGCTTTTGGAAGCTAATATGCCTAAATACTATTGGTCTGAAGCCATCATGAGTGCAAAATACCTGTGTAACTGATTGCCAACTAAATCCAAAGATGTAACAGCATTCTGGTTATGGCATGGAGTTAAACCCAAATTAAACCATTTGAAAATTTTTGGAAGCAAAGAATTTACCTATATTTCCAAACAGAAAAGAGGTAAACTTAACTGCAGAAGTGAAGAGGGAATTTTTGTTGTTTTTGCTAGAAATGCTTACAGAATTCTAAATTCAGATAGATGCACAATAAAATTATCAAGTACTGTTTATATTGATGAAAGACAACAGCCCAAATCTAGTGCGAACCAAGATGTTTATCAATATTTATTTGCTGAAGAAGACTTCCACAAGCAACCAAAGCACATGGAGTTCTTTTGTCCTCCAGAAGTTTTGCATCCAGAAGGGGCTACACCTGCAGTGGATCAGCCTAATGATGAGGAACCAGACAGTGTCCAAGAAGTAGAGCCAGGTATCCACATCCAGGTGAGATGGTCAGAACGCTCCAACAAAGGTTTGCCACATGACAGATTCTCTTCAAGCCACAGAGGAATTAATTCCAAAACCCTCTGATTGAAAGAAGATCAAGGGAATTCCAAAGACAGTTGCTGAGAAGTGGGTGCAAGCTGCTGGTAAGGAAATGCAATCTTTATATAAAAACAAGACATAGACTTTGTCAGAATTGCCAAAAGGAAAAAGGGCAGTTGGCTGTAGATGGGTCTTTACCACAAAACTAGATGCAGAAGGGGAGATTCAAAGATACAAAGCAAAACTTGTTGCTAAAGGCTATACTCAAAAGTATGGTGAGGATTACAACAAAACTTTTGATGGAATAATCACTCATACAACCATCAGAAGTCTCCTAGCTGTGACAGCTTAAAAGAAAATGACTGTTCAATAGTTGGATGTTCACACAGCTCTTCTGTATGGTGATCTCACTGAACAACTTTATATGGAACAACCTCCAGGATTCCAAATATCTGGCAAGGAACATCTTGTATGTAAATTACAAAAGAACATTTATGGCTTAAAACAGGCTGCTAGACCATGGAGTGAGAAACTGAACCAGCTTCTTATCAAAGAGGGGTTCACTTCAGGCACTGTTGACAAATGTGTATAGAAGAGATTCAGGAATAAATGGACTTACATCATAAGTTATGTGGATGATTTGATCTTGCACAGTGAGGACAGAGCAGATAGTGAAGAGATAATCCAAAATCTCAAGAATGAAGTTGATATTAAGAATTTGGAGTACAAATACAAAGAGGCAGTGATGGAAGTTTCTTCCTGAATCAAAAACAGAAGATACTGGATCTTCTGGACTGTCTTGGTCTGAAAGATGCAAATGCTATGCCAGCTTCAATGGCAGCTGGATTCTTAAAGGACATTAAGAAATCCCTACCTTTACAAAATGGGCACAAGTATAGGACTGCAGTTGGAAAACTCCTATACATTACCTACTTCACCACACCCGATATAGCAAATGCAGTTGGCATCTTATGCAGAATGGTCAACTCTCCTTCAGAAAGTTAAGAGAATTACCAGATATTTAAAAGGAACAGCAGATTACAAACTAATGATCCCAGCCTGTAACAAACCACAACTGATTGCCTATGTGGATGCAGACTGGGCTGCAGATCTAGCAGATAGAAAATCAACCACTGGAAACCTGATCGTCTATGGTGAAGGAACTGTAAGTTGGACAAGTAAGAAGCAATCTACAATCACAGATCCTTCTACAGGTGCCAAGTGTGTTTCAGCAAAAGCAGCATGTGATGAAATGAAATGGCTGCACAACTTACTCCTGGACTTTGGGAATGCAGAACCCAAACCAACAATTTTGATGCAGGATAATCAGAGCTGCATCAGAATTTCTGAAAGTGAAAAGCCACTTAAGAAAAATATTGACATCACATTTCACAAAGTGCAAGAGATGTGCAAAAGTGGACTTGTCCAGCTAGAGGACTGCAACACAGAAGTAATGACTGCAAACATCATCACTAAACCTCTACCCAAAGATCAGTTACAGAAGCTATGTGATAGACTGAAGATCCTTGATGTCAGTCTAAGAGAATGAGGAGAGGATAGTTGGAAAATTATGCTCCTTATATAGATAGGAATTTCTATCTATCATATGACTCCTGTCACTCTTGGAGGCAGTTTAACAGCTCTCTCCTAAGATTCTAAACTGGTTCAAGCAGTCAGTTGTTGTCCCATCTTCCTGATATATTAAAGATAGTGAGATTTATTCTCTTTACTCTAAACATCTCCAGTTAGATTAGGTTTTAATTCTTTTATGTAAATAAATAAGTCATTATTGTTTGTTTTTAAACCACAAACTACATGTTTGTTGCTCTTTGAGTTAGCCCTTATTTTTAGGAAGGCAGATTTAAAATAAATAACCTGACCCACACTTTTGCTGTTTCTGCTGATGAAAGGTGAACTCTAACAAGTTTAACTTTCATACATGTATATTTTTGTTAACACCTTGGGAAACTCAAATTGCATCTCACAGAAACTCACTGACTCGAAACAGAAGCCCCTTTCTGTTACTGATCCTCACACTTATTCCTCTTCACCCAAGTTCTCATGATACCAACAGTTTGGTTTGGGGCAAAGGGAAACCCTTCTGTTGTCACTGTTTTTTAGCTATTGGGATTTGGAGAAACCCCTCAGGAATGATTTACTTCAAATTACCCAAAGATCTAGTGGTAAATCGTGATTTATCTCCTCTTTTCTCAGCCCCCCTGAAACCAAATTAATTTTCTATTTGCAAAGAGCCCTCAATTTACTGACAGGCCCAAAGATTAGCAGTGTAAATTTAAGGGAAAAAAGCACTACATCAAATGCCTGGCTCTCTTTCCTTGCTACTACCCATCCCACCACTTCTTGTATGATGATTTAGTGCCTTTAGAAGACTTTTCTAACACTATCCTGAGCTGAGTGATAGGATGTTAATTACATACATTCATTATCACAATGAAATGAATTTTTGAACATATCATATATAAATATAATGTGCAAAGGAAGGATTCAATAATACACATTTTAATAGACATTTTTCTCCCCTATCAACTAGTATCTCATTATTCATGATTTCATGTTTCTTGTTTTATTTGTATAAAAATTGAACAGATTATTATTCATAATGTGAAAATTGCTTTTTAATTTCACAGTGCTGTTGTTTGACTACTTTGTCTGGTTGCTTACAGTGGAGCAGTTAAAAAATAACAACAGACTTTACTTAATGAGCTTTGTAGACACTGGCATCATGGAAAACCTTAATTATTACTTTAGAGGAATTATACCATAGAAATGTGACATAAGTGATGGAAAGTTTGTCAGGGAAGAGAATCCTTTTCACCAACAAGATCATTCCTGTGACAGGAATTAGGCATTAAATATACAGGCTTTTGGGAAATGACTGTTTTATAGAAAAGGCTTTTAACAATAACCTTATAAAACAGTACACTGTACTCCTTTTTAATTGCCTGTCTTTTTATTTTTGTAATGAGTGTTGAATGCTTAATTACATTTGAAAGCTAATCTTTTTTATGTCTTTGTCTATGCTGTATTTGTTTGAATGTTGTAACCTTCCTAGAGTTTTTAGGAAAAGGGTAGGATACTGCTATGACTAATACTGATAATAATAACAATTCCCTTGAGTAATGCTTCAGTGCATGCAACCACTGGTAACTTTTGTAGTGGTAATATGTGAAAAAGGTAGTGGTAATTTTTAAAGGGGAGGGGCTCATAATGACAATTAATTTGCCACATAAGTACAGTCAGCCCTCCGTATCCAAGGATTTTGCATCCATAGATTCAACCAACTACAGCATGAAAATATAGATTTTTTAAAAAATCCAAAAAGCAAGCCTTGATTTCCCCATATTATAAAAGGAACACTATTTTACTACTCTATTGTGAATAATGGGACTTGAGCATGCATGGATTTTGGTATCCACAGGGAGTCCTGGAAATTACTACTGTAGTAAAATGTGCAAAGATCAGTTATTTCACTCCCCAGGGGCAAAGCTGGGAGTATAGACGGATCTTTTCCACCAGGCCTTCCCTGAATAACATCCCGGCCCAAAAGAAAAAGTATAAGGAGAAGACAATGATTCCAGCTCTTAGTTGCCCCTGCCAAGCTGCTATTTGTATTGTTTGTTTTATCTTGTATTTTTAATTTTGTAATAGTTTAATATATTTTTAAGGGGTGGGTGGGTTGGGAATGGGTTGTTGGATGTGTTTTAACTTGTGATGTGTTTTAATTTGCTGTATGCCGCCCCTCTGCAAAGCAATCTGGGTGGGATAAAATAATAATAATAATAATAATAATAATAATAATAATAATAATAATAATAATAATAATAATATAGGGAGCATACACCTCCCATGCTGAAAGAGATTCATTGGATATCAGTCCATTTCCAGGCAGAATTCAAAATGCTGGTCATAACCTTATAAAGCACTATATGGCTTAGGTTCAGACTATCTGAAAAATTGTATCTCCACATACAAGCCTAACCAAGTTTTAAAATATTTGAAGGAGGACTTTCTCTCAGTCCCATCACCCTCATGAGGACCTAGGGGGCAATCTTCTTGGTAGTTGGTCCCAGGAACTTTCTTCCAAAAGAGGGTCATTTGATTCCTTCTCTGCTCTCTTTACACCAGCAAGCAAAGACCTTATTTTATAAATAGCTTTTAACTGGTTGGGTGGTACAAAGGATGTGCTGGTTCTTATGTGTAAGAGGTTTGTTTAAATTGTGCTTTTAATTGTTCAAAATTTATGTTTTTAAGTGGATTGTTGCTTAATGCTCTTTAACAAATTTTTGTATTACTGGACTCAAGGCTTCTGTCCATATGAAGTTTCTGCAGGCCAGCTGCCTGGGTCACTTGAAGCTCCTTTAGTCATTTACCCATATCAGGGGTAGGCAACCTTTCCCCTTTAAGGGCCGAGGGACTTCAGCTCCCAGAATCCCAGGAGCTATTGGCTAACATGGGACTATTGGCCAACATGGCTGAGGCTTCTGGGAGCTGAAGTCCCTCGGCCCTTAAAGGGGAAAGGTTGCCTACCCCTGACCCATATCTATGCCTTTTCCTTGTCCTCTGTGTAAAAATGGTAACCTGCAACCCGCCTTGGTCCTAAATGGAAGAAAATCTAAATTTGTACAAATACACAGGTAGAAAAACATGAGAGCTGGAGCAATAGATAATACAGTTATTAAACACACAGCCCAGGAATAGGCAGGTCCTGGACTGGAGCCTCACTGCTTTTGCCTGCCAACAAAGCGTAGATGTGCCTGTTCTTATGATAGGGGAGACTAATCTGCCAGCAACATTGAAGTTGAGGTTTGTTTAGATGTATAACCCTTGAATTGAAACAGCCTGAGATTTTGGCAGGCGGGTTTGGAATCTGAATTCTGTCCAGTCAAACTGTATAGTTGGTTCCAGCAGTAAAGCTGGCCAAACTCAAAGTCTCCATCCAAGGCACACATCCACCTCTTCAATGCCTCAAGGACCAAAACTGTGCCAAGTTCCATGGCTGGGGAACATAGAGCCATTAATAGTAGCAGCAGTCTCATTGACACTACAAGTATTGTTTTGTTTATTTATTTATTTTTTTTTGCAAATGAAGTGAATAACTTGAGCTATAACTTATATGGCTTGGTTTCTGAGTTGCCTTTCTATCTGGTCTTCAGGGTCAGTTGTTCTTTCCCAAGACTGCTTCAAAAATGTGTTTCTGTGACAATGGAGCAGCAGAGACATAAAAAAGACATTCAGCTTGGCACTATATGGAGACAAAGGCCATGGAGTCATTGTGACAGGAACAAAGATGAGAGGCCCAAGATATTCCCTAAACAGAGGCTGGGTGGCCATTTCTCAGTGGGGTTTTTACTGTGTATTCCTACATGGAAGAGGGTTGGGCTCCATGATACTTGACGATCCCTTCCAACTCAACTAATGGTATTTTGGTGCCCCCTCTTCCTCTTCCTCTCCCACACTCCCTCTCCCCCCTCCTCCATTATTAATTTGTATCCTGCTTTCCCCTCATTAAAGGGACTCAGAGTGGTTCAAAATTTAAAAGACCAATACAGTTAAAAACATACATAGTGTAAAGATGAAAGTAGAATTAAATGATTTACAGTATTAAAACAATTCATCCCCAAGTTACAATAATAAAATACAATTAAAAACGTTAAAAGCTCTTAAAACCAATTTGAGCAAAACAATATAGCACTCCCTAGCCTGTTCTTTAAAAACATTCTATTTTAAAAGCCTGTCAGCTGAGCAGGAAGATGAGGAGGACCATCAGAGAGGTGAGGGGACTGGGATTAATCATCAACTGAACCCAGACTCCCCCTCCCTCAGCTGAGCACTGCCAGAGGACAAGGCATACAAGTGGAGGAAGAAAGAAGGTGATCAGCCATCTCTGCCTTTGCTCAACTACAGAGAAAGAAAGAAAAGAACTAAAGGAGAGGGGATGGGGATGGACTAAAGGAGGTAGGACACAAGGGAAAGGAAGGAGGGAAACCCAGGGAGACATAAGGGGATGGGTAGGAAAGCAAACAAACAATGACGGGAGGAATAATACAGGGAGACAAACAGCTACTGAGCAGCAGCCGTAGTGGTGGGTGTCACTAACAGGAGTAAATTGTGATATCAAAGCTAACATTGTTTAGCTCTCCGCACAGGGAGGTGTAGGTGGCCCTCCTTGTGTAACCCCATAATCTAGTAAACCCTATAGTGAGACACACCAAGTGGGACACAGGCATTAACAGAAAGGGAAGGAGGGAGACATAAAGGGATATCACATTTACAAGCTTAGTCAAGGGCAAAACAAAGATGACAAGACAAATAGCAGACACCCTTAGAAAGGCAAATGGCATCCAAAGCAGCATTACACATAAGATAGGGACTTGGAATATGAGGAGCATGCACCAAGGGAAGCTAGACATAGTAAAAATGGAAATGGGATGTGGTGGCTCAAATGGTTAAGATGCTGATTCTGTTGATTGCAACATTGGTAGATTGGCAGTTTGAGGTCCGGGTGCTGAATGATGTGGTGAGCTCCTGTCACTAGTCCCAGCTTCTTCCAACCAAGCAGTTTGAAAGCATGCAAATGCAAGTAGATAAATAGCCACCACTTCTCAGTGGGTAGGTAAACAGCGTTCTGTGCAATCATGCTGGCCACATGATCACAGAGTTCTCTCTGACAACGCTGGCTCTTTGGCTTAGTAACAAAGATGAGCACTCCCCCCCCCCTTTGGCTGGACACAACAACCTTGTCAACGAGGAATACCTTTACCTTTACCTTTATGCATGGATATAGCAGTAATAGTGGTGAGTGAGTTAAAATGGACAGGAATGGACCACTTTGATTCAGGCAACTACACAGTGCTCTACTCAGGGAAAGAAAAGACAAGAAGAAATGGGGTGGCTTTCATACTAAGAAAACATTTGGCAAAAGCAGTCAGCAGATACAATGCAAAATCAGACTGAATAATATCAGTAAGGCTCCATGGTAAACCCATGAATATCACCATAATTCAAGTATATGCATGAACCACAGAGGTAGAACAGGAAGAAACTGATAGATTCTATGAAGGAGTACAGGAAGAAATTGACAGCACACCAGCACAGGATATCAAGCTGATCACTGGAGATTAGAATGCAAAAGTTGGAAGCAAAGAAAAATAAAAAAGTAGGCAGATTTGGATTAGGCATAAAAAAATGCATGTGAGCATCTGATAGATTTTTGTGAAGCCAATAACCTATTCATTGCAAACACATTTTTCATACTACCAGAAGGAAGACTATATACATGGACATCACCAGATGGTCAACACAAAAATCAAATAGATTATCTAGTTGGAAGCAAAGGATGGTGGAACTTGATACTGGTGGCCAAGACTAGACCAGGTGCCAACTGTGGCACAGATCACAAATTACTCATATCAAAAATAAGAGTAAGACTCAAGAAGAAAACAAAACCAATATTATACCAAAATATGGTCTAAATAACATCTCAACAGAATCTACTGACAATATAAGAAACAGAATCATATTACTAAGCATAATAGACAGAGAACCAGAGGAACTATAGTCTGAACCAGGGAAATAATAAAAGAAGAATGGAGACAGACACTTTTAAAGAACAAAAAGAAAGAGAAAAAAACATGGATGACAGAACAAGCACTACAAGCAATAAAGAAAAGAAGAGAAGAAAAACAAAAGGGAGAGGGAACAAACTAAGAATTATGAATGCAACAGTACGACGGCTTGTACAGAAAGATAAAGAAAATTACTACAATGACCAATGCAGAGAAATAGAAGACAACAACAAAAAGGGAAGAACAAGAGATCTATTTCACAAAATTCAGGAAATCAAAGAAAAATTCAATTCTATGAAAATAAAAATAACATAATTCAAGACCAGGAAGGAATAAAAAGACGTTGGATGCAATACACAGAGGAGTTATATAAAAAGATGACAAAATGAAGGACACATGGAGCCAAGAGCCATATGAAGATGA
>CM034703.1:309085393-309096310 GCA_020142125.1 Phrynosoma platyrhinos
GATTTTCCGGGGTTAAAAAGTCATCTTATACACTGGAAAATATGGTACCTGTTTGTTGAGAGGGAACTCCTGGGAAGAGAGAAAGAAAGACTGGGAGCCATTGATAAATTTCCTGCAAAAGAAAGGAAAGGGATTAAACATATAAGTTTACCGTAATTCTGTCAGTAACACAATGAGTTATAGTAAATGCAAGAGGATATTATAAAGTTTTAATTATCACCTTTAATTTTTTTTACCAAAAAATTGTTTTGATTTGTAGTTGTTAACCTATCTCTATGTAGTCACCAGCCAGATTTACACATTTTCCCCAGCGTTTCTTGACCCTCTGAATAGTGTTATTGTAGAAGTCTGCAGATTGCTTCTTAAACCATTCTTCCACTTCATGAATGATGTCAGCTGTGTTGTCAAATCAGCAACCCCATAATGGATTTTTCATTTTTGGAAAAAGAAAAAGTCACTTGGTTATGATGACAATATATCATAATAACTTCCGGGTGATAATTATTACTTTACAATACTCCCTCTTACTTCTTCATCTTACACTTTAGTTATTTCTGGCACAACCTGTAACAAAGATAAAGGATACAATGGGTTGATTTTCTCAACACCATGCACCTAGGGACCAATGATGACACTGATAAAATTTCATCAATACATCATAATAACTTCTGGGTGATAATTATTACTTTACGATACCCCCTCGTAGATGTATAAGATAACTATGAAGTGATATAAGGAATCTGATTTAGTAAAGTCTATTTTTTTTTTTTTGGATAACAGGGGTTAGGAGTAACTATGCACTAATGAGCATTTGGACGAATGGAAAATAGATGATAAAGGAGTCACAACAAAGTTCAGGAAGTCACTTCATTGTTTATGTTTTGATGGGGTGTTATCAGTTGTTATTTGTTAGAATGTTAATGTTTGTATCTATTGGTGAGAGGGTTAATGTATTTGTGCATGTATAAGAATGTGTTGATTTATATAATGTAATGTTGTATCATGTTTTTATATATTAATAAAGTTTGGTATAAAAAAAATAAAGAGCCAAATGTCATAATTCCTTGCTTGGGTGTACAAGGTGATAGCTGGCATCAGTAACTGGGAGAGTTGCATTTTTGGCACTGACAATGTTGGCTAGGGTTACTGAGAATAAGAGGTCAATCAACTTTTCACGGTTCTTTTTAAGAGTGTAGCTCACTTGTATTGATACATTTGAGTAAGCTGGGATGGGGAAAAGTATGGTCATACAGTGGTTGTAGATTGCAGCTCCTATAAACTATAGCCAGCCTAACCTGTGATGATGAGAATTTCAGTTCAACAACTTCTGGAGGGACACATGTTCTACAACTCGGAGATGTTGCTATGTGCCTTCAAATTGTTTCTGACTAGTGGTGACCCTAAGGTGAATCTATCATGGGCTTTTCTTGGCAAGATTTGGTCAGAGGAGGATTGCCACTGTCTTCCTCTGAGGAAGAGAATGTGTGACTTGCCCATGGCCCCCCATTGGATTTCCATGGCTAAGTAGTGATTTGAGCCCTGGTCTCCTGGAGTCCTAGTCAAAGCACTACACCATGCTGGCTCTCTAACTCTGGAATACACTCAATGATTTGTAACAGATCATTATTAATTTGAATTTGCTTTAGAAATTTATTTAGGTGCATATATTTGCATATAAGAGCTATGCAATGTAAAATATTTATATATAGTACAAACAGGACTGGTTTGCTTTTGTTACTGCCATAGAAAGTAACAGAAGGGAGAAGAGGTGAAAGACCAGAAAGCAACAGTATTCATAAAGTGAGGGATAATTTGCAATAGAATTAACTTTGAACATTTCAGTAAGCAGTTTTTGGAGAGAAATACCAATAAACAAAATATTCATATATATATTGCATTGTGGATTGATATATCCAACCTAAGGTTATTGGAGAAAACATGAGGAAATTATCACATGGGGTTAAGAAATGGGAGAAAAACGGAATGTTCCCATCATGATTGCACAATTGTACAAAGATCTTCATATGATGTCCTGATCATCCAGTACTTCTCCCATTAGTAACTTGAAATGCTCCCCTAACTTCTTATTAGTGAGGAAACTCCATGAATGGCTTGCTGATAGCACTTCAGTCACGCTATCGTGAAGGTGCGGAAGCCAATAATGTTCCATTTACACTTTTGTGGAGCAATCTGAGACCTTTTCCCAGACTGCATTTTGATACATGCAATTCCTTCTCATTGCTATGATTGTTTTTGGACTGCATTTCTGTCTTATTTTGAGTTCAAGGGCATGATTTTCTTTAGCTGAATAATAATAATGTTTTGAAATATATAGATTTTATTTTGTTGTGTTCAGGATGGAACCATGATTTTCAAACATGCGCATTCACACCAAAATGGTGCATGCATGAAACATTAAATAACGATGTACTAATTACATATGAAAGGATGTATGTGGAACGCAATTGCATTTCTCTTTTGTTTTTATATCATTATTATTGCTTTTTATTGTTGTTGTTTTTATTATCATGTTTTAGATATTGTACAGCATTGTACATTTTATCCTTGTGCTCCTGCCTCAATCCGTAGGGAGAGGTGGGAAAATATAAATAAATTTTATTATTATTGTTATTATTATTATTATTATTATTATTATTGTTGTTGTTGTTGTTGTTGTTGCATGATTGCACGACTGTGTGAAAATATTGATTGCTATAGCACTATGCTTCCATTATCTTCCAATAGCATGATTATTGTGGAATTGGCCCTAATGTGATAATCTCTGAGGTAAAAATGTTAATAATAAACAGTTCAGTAAAGGTCATTTTAATTCCATATTACTTATTGCAAATACAGTCAGTTCTGTCCAAATGAGAATTGAAAGTGATAGATCCATTTAAGGAATGTGTGTGTGTGTGTGTGTGTGTGTGCGCGTGCATGCGCCCATTGCAACACCAGATGCTTTAATAAGTGCATATAGAGATAGGAATATTTATATATATGATCAGATTATGGCCTCCAAGCTACTATTAGTACTGACTAGAATAGCCCTACTTAAAATAACTAGATTTTCCTAAGTGTTGACTCACCTTTCAACAGTTATCTCAATGAGCCTGCTCTTGTTGGGATTAACTAATAGTGCCAGTCTATGGTTGCTTATGACTTTAGGAAAAAAATAAATATATTTAACTGGAAAAATTAACTGATTTATCAATCTTTCAGAGGCTGATACTGTAGCCTGCTGTTATTGAAGGCATCCTGCTGTATCATCCAGAGAGGGGAAAAGCAGGAAGAGGAACCCAGGAGTACAACTATTGCAATATAACCAGATATTATCAGTTCAGTGAGAAACTCCACACTCAACATGAGCTAACATGTTGATGCTAAGGATTGTTTAGGATGCTGATCTTGCTAGGTTGTTCTTTTGTATGCAGTAAATAAAGGCCAGGATACTTGCTGGTGGAGAGTAGGGGAGCAGCAAAGAAACGTCCACTTAAATTCCTGTAGATGGATGCACAGTGATGAGCCATTCTCTGGGATTTCCTAAGGGTTCACCAGAGGTACTTGGAGTGATGTCAATGCTATTCAACCAGCTATAGAAACATAATAATCATAATCATAATCATAATAAATTATTTTTATCCCACCCCTCTGTGTAACACAACAATTACGCAGTTGGATACTTGTCTGCTTTGTTGCTCCTCCCCACTAGACAGTAAATTGCGTTTTCTGCTCTATACCAGCCAGAGCTTATTTGGGGTGGGTGGGTGCATCAGCATCTAAAAGTGGGTTTTTGGAGGCAGTTTGGATGCTGTGTGTGGATGGTAAAAAAGTGGTTCTTAATGCAGATTGATATATCTGTCTGTCTGTCTCATTTTTTATCAGTGATTAAAAACCAATCAACAGCTCTTCCAAGTTTGTCCTGGAGCCAAGAAGAAAGAAACTAATCACACACACACACACACACACACACACACACACACACACACACACAAATAGCAATTAACAAACAGAACTTTAAAATAGGCAAAACATTTCAGCTGCCACCTTCTTATTTGCTAAAGATGAAACTTAGCTGTATAGTAGGTGGTAGTTTAGATCACTATGTTATTATCATTCCTAGTAGATGATGGCAATATCCTCTAAGTTGAGACTATGTGCTGTTGGGATCTACAAATCCCCACTTTTTTGTCCAGAATGTCTGAGGGAGATGGCACCTCAATGCTGGTTATTTATTATCTAAGTATTATTTATTGTTTATCTGTTAGCAACAGTATGAACAGCTGCAGTGATGAGTCTCTAGAAAGAAAACATCTAGAGACAGCTTTCTCCTAAACCTACATCAAAGACATGGAGTCCTGGAGGAAAAGGAACTCACATGAGGAAGCAATTTCCAGATATTTAAACATGCACAGTATGGAAGGGACATCCTTCCTAGGTGAGTTTTCTTGGATATTCTGTCTTCACCAAACACAATACAGGCATCTTGTGCAGTAGTTCAGCTCCTCTCCAGCAGTGGTGGCATTCTCATGACTGATAAAAGAGTAATCTGACAAAATGCTTGAGAATCTGTATCTTTTGAGACAGATCTAAGCTCTAATAGAATCAAAGATGCAACTTTATACAAAGGACTGTAACTCTTGATGTCTGTCTGTTTAAAAAAATACATATATATTAAGAATTGTTCTTGAGGCATATTGTTGATGTGATGTGATGGGGTGTGTCTGGTTGATAGTTTCTCTTTCTAAGCAGGGTTTTTGTTTGTTTCTATCTACTTCCAGTGCATCCATATTTCTTTCTAACCACACCCATTCCCTTTCAGTGGGTGGGTGTGAAATGGGGGTTTCCAACATTTATGCAACTATTTCTTTCTCTTCCAACTTCAAAACAGGGACAAGGAGGAATGGGGGAGAGGAAATGAAATAAGGAATGGGATTTTTTTTTAACAGCAACCTGGTAAAGGTTTTTAGTGCAGTAGTCCCAAGTAAATTTTAATGGCATGTTAGAATCAACGTAATTATACTAAATGTCTCATTTTCAATGTAATCATGTAAAATGCAGGGTTTTGAGCTTTTGTGTAACTGTAACATAGTAGCACTTACAAAATTAACCTTTCTATCTGTGGTCTGATATGGCACAGGAATCTTCATATTGTTATGTTCCAGCTCTGTAACAGAGGAATGTGAAATTAAGGAAGGCAGGGCTAAAAGCTATCATAAATGTGCAAATGCATATAATCAGTAACTATCTAAAATGCTTTCAAAGCATACTTTTCAGTTCCTCAGTAATATAAATGAAACACTAGCTATGTGACAACATAATTAGCTGTGTCAATAAAATCAGTAAAATTGGCAAGATTACTTTCCAAATTCTGGAAAATAAGAGCTCTTGAGATTTATGCATGTTAATTCTTACACACTGCCACCAAAATACAACCCATTTGTCTCTGAATGTCTACATTCAATTAGACCACTCTTGACAGATGTTTCCTCCTTAACCAGTGATTCATTTAGAAATTTGTTACAATTTCTAGGGTCTGCAGTTCTCCAGAACTGCTGTCTATTCATTTAGGCCTTACAGAAGATTTAAACCAATTAAAATTACCATTACCATTTTAAAAAGAGGTGATTAAGTGATTTAATTAAACTCCATTACTTTTGAAATTCAGTACATTGCAATATCAGAACTTAATGTGGATTAAAAAAATCACAATATTCTACAGGGTATTTCCTTGTGTAAACATCAGTGATAATCCATTGGAAAGAAAGAACAACAGAATAGGCCAGATCAATTTATCTGTTAAAAAGAAAAAAGAAAAAATCAAACGATGACTCACTTCAAACTTATGTACTTCCTATACATATAAAATCTATTAAAAAACTTCAAACAGGCATGGATGTGCAGTGATCACTCCCATGTCTATTTTGCTGTGTGGTACACATACTATAGGGGATGAAATGACAAGTGAATTATATTCAGCTTTTATGGGGAGCATATTCTCCTATTTTTATATATATGTATGTGTGTATGGCAAATTGGCTGTTCAGTCTCTTTATAGAGCTCAAAATGCAGCTGTAAAATTAGGACTATCACTCAGCTGTCTTGCAAAGAAAATTTAAAGGTACTCTGAATGTATTAAAAATGAAGTGCAGAAGAATATGAAAAGCAAGTTATGAAATCAAGAAAACTAGTATTGAGGGGAAATCCAGACATCTTGATCTAGGGGTAAAAAAGTGAAAATACCCAGTGTAGACTTTTCTATTAGGCACTTTATTGGCTCAACTGGGTGGCCTTCCAGAATGTCTTCACATTCTAGAGTGTCTTATTTAAATCAGCAGCATCAAATATTTGAAAATGACTAACTAAGAAATCTGCCTGAGGGTAGGATACATTACTGACAATTTTCCTTCCACCTGAACTTTATGGATGCATGCTTTGTAATGTTATATTTCAGAGTAATTGTATTGCTCTCTCTATAACTAATTGCAACACATCTTAAGTGCATTTCCAAAATGAGTGTTGCATAGCATATCTTTAGTAGCTAAATGTGTTACTTAAAACATGTCACACCAAGGTCACTTTTAAAAAAAACTAATAGATTTCCTCATTTATGTTATGAGTTCCCTATAACTTTTTCTAATGGGACTGTTAATAATTTACAATGGAAAAAAAATTAAATTTGCACTCTAAGGGTGAAAAAGAGAAACTCCTTAGAAAATGCAGTCTTGTGTTGCAAAATGTCTTGTCATTGCCTTCAGCATCAGCCAACAGATTCTATATCAGGGATGTGGTGAATCTCCTATGGGCCTTATTTCAGACTTTAAAGCAGGAGTGGACAAAGTATGGCCCATGGACCACATGTGGCAGCCACTGCCATTTTGTGCCCCCCTGTGCCCCCCAGGGTAAAATACTGCTTTTGCTCACTTTCAAATATCTGTTTGTTGTATTATCCAAAATCTGGTCATACAAGTACAGTGACCATTTCAGTGTCCATTTCATAATATTGCATGTATCTGCTAGTGAGACTGCATATATTTTGTCATGACAGATGATGTATCAACTTGTCCTAAACAAGTTCTTACACAGCTTATAAAACTTCTTATAGTTTTGGGATCCTGTTGGTATACCAGCCACACCGTTGCTTAACAGACTCCCTAACTGAGCTGATCTCGTCGGTCTCAGAGTTGTTGTTGGAGTCGCCCAGACTTTTGGTTTTGGGCGACTTCAACATTCCACTCGAGACCAGCTTGTCTAATCTAACTGGTGCAGCTTGGGAGTTTATGGAGACCATGACAAACATGGGCCTATCCCAACTGGTTGACGGGCTCACACATTGTGCTGGTCATACCCTCAATGGAGTTTTTAGTATGGAACAGGAATATCCGTGGGCGGAGGTTACAAAAGCCTCTGCATTGTCATGGATGGATCATTTCCTGGTCAAGACAGAGTTAAAAGCCACTATCTGCTCTCCCAGGGGTGGCGGAACCATTAGAATGGTCTGCCCTCGAAGGCTAATGGAACCAATTGGTTTCCAGAAGGCCTTAGAGAGTTTAATGGCTGGCGACAGTGGTGATTCTGTCGATGCCTTGGTGAGTATTTGGAACACCGATCTTACCAGGGCTATCAACACAATTGCTCCCAAGCTTCCTTTCCAGCCCGCTTCTAATCGTAAGCCCTGGTATACAGAGGAGCTTAGGAGGATGAAGCAAGCTGGACAATGACTAGAATGTAGATGGTGGAAGACTTGACTCCCATCCGACAGAACTCACCATAGGAAGCATCTTGATTCCTATCGGGAAGCATTGTGTGCAGCACAGAGATCCTTCTGTTCTGCACGTATTGTGTCTGCAGAGTCCCATCCAGCAGAGCTGTTTAGGGTGGTGGGGGAATTGGCGAAGGTTCCCCCGGCGCCAAACCCCCTACTTAACCCAACGAAAGCCTGCTGTGATGCGTTTAACACCACTTTGCAGATAAAATCTCTTGGATAAGAGGTGACTTGGATGCCATTGTTCTGACAGAATCCGTAGATGGGTTATCCAGCAAATCTGTTGAAGGTGATTTAGTGGATCAGTTTCAATCTGTGAGTACTGATGATGTGGACAAGCTCCTTGGAAAGATGAGGAAGATGACTTGCCCTCTCGATCCATGTCCATCTTGGCTGGTTGTCTGGGGGGGGATGCGCTGAGAGTATTCCTACAGGATACAATCAATGCATCCTTCTTGGAAGGCATTGTACCATCATGCTTGAAGGAGGCGGCCATCAGGCCACTCCTGAAAAAACCTTCCCTGAACCCCCTGGATAGAAACACTTATAGACCAGTCTCCTTGCTACCCTTTTTAAGCAAGGTGATGGAGAGGGCAGTTGCTTCCCAAATCCAAGCTGTCTTGGATGAAACCGATTATCTCAATCCATTTCAAACTGGCTTCAGGACAGGACATGGAGTGGAGACTGCCATGGTTGCTCTGACCAATGACCTCTGCCTGGGCATCGACAGGGGTAGTGTGACCCTGCTGGTGCTCTTGGATATCTCAGTGGCTTTTGACACAATAGATCACTCCACCCTCTTGGACCGTCTGAGAGAGTTAGGAATCGGAGGCACTGCTTTGAAGTGGTTCTGTTCCTTCCTCTTGGGTAGATCCCAGAGGGTGAGGCTTAAGGACAGTTGCTCTTCCAAAATTGAGTTTAATTGTGCCGTCTCTCAGGGCACCATCCTGTCCCCGATGCTATTTAATATCTATATGAAGCCACTGGGTGAGATCATTTGGAGGCATGGAGCGCGATGTTATCAGTACGCTGATGACATCCAGATATGCTTCTCCATGACCAGATCATCGACTCAGACTTCAGATAGCATCTCTCCTCTTAATGACTGTCTCAGAGCAGTAATGGATTGGATGAGGAAAAACCAGATTGAAACTAAATCCAGACAAAACAGAGGTACTGACAGACACGGGCTCAAAACCAGATATGGGAATACAGTCTCCAGTCCTGGATGGAGTCACACTCTCCTCTAAGGACTGTGTTCACAGCTTGGGGGTACTCCTAGATTTGTCGCTTCACATGACTAGTCAGGTGAATGTGTCAGTCAGGAGTGCCTGTTATCAGCTTCAGCTGATATGCCAACTGCGCCCTTATCTGGACATGAGGGATCTGGAAACTGTGGTACACACTCTGGTAACCTCATATCTGGATTACTGTAATGCACTCTACATGGGGCTTCCCTTGTGCCTAACCTGGAAACTTCAATTGGTACAAAATATGGCAGCCAGGTTAATTACTGGAACATCTAGGAGGGAGCATATAACACCTGTTCTCAAATCCCTCCACTGGCTGCCAATTAGTTTCTGGGCACAGTACAAGGTGTTGGTTTTAACCTGTAAAGCCCTACATGGCTTGGGGCCATCTTATCTCAGGGGCTGCCTCTCCCCATATGATCCCCCCACGCACTTCATTCTTCGGGGAGGAACCTGCTGCAGCCCATGAAGACCGGGCTCTCGCAGACCTCCCGAAGGACCTTTTCTGCGACCACTCCTAGACTATGGAATGGCCTGATGGACGAGATCCATCTTATTACTACTCTTGCTGCCTTTAAAAAGGCAATAAAAATGGATCTCTACCGGCAGGCTTTCCCGGAATAACCGCCCGGTTATCTGGAGGTGATCTGCTATTCACCCTTCTTGCCGCTAAAGCATGTCTGCCAAAATTTTGTTTTTATTGTATTTTATCGGTGCTAACTTGATTTTAATTCTATTGCAGGTTAATTTAGTTTTAAGAGGTGGGAGGGCTAGGGTGTGGGATGTTTTAATTGCTGTCTTTTTTAACCTTGCTGTATGCCACCCCGATTGCTGAGCAGAGGGCCGGGTTACAAATAAAAAAAATATTATTATTATCTTATATTCCAGTTCATTGTGAATTAATGTAGCTAACATTTCAAAATGCTTAACTGGAGATAAGGGGCATTCTTGCCAAACAAAACCTGATGAGATAGTCTTCTATTAGAAAACTGTCTCATTTCTAGATGTTTCTCTTTCTTTTATGTATTCTGCTGGAAAGGATGTATTTACATGAAGGACACATATACACACATAGTGTCTGATTCATTTGAAGTCAGATGGATACCAATACATGGTAGATAATATAGAGTAGCATCAAAGGCATTGTTTCACTCTCTGTGGCTATGTGCCTTCAAGTTGCCTATCAACTCATGACAACCCCATGGATTTCATAGGGTTTTTTAAGGCAAGGAATATTGAGGGGTGGTTTTGCCAATTCCTTCCTCTGAAGCCTACATGTTGGCATATTTTTTCCATCCAAGTACTAACCAAGACTGAACCTGTTTAGCATCTATTATAAGACAGGATCTGATCCCTTTAGGGACCTCTACACAGGCTGAAAATGGAATGTTGAATCTGATCTGTTTGTACTTACACTATGAGTTATCTTTTCTTTTTTGTTAGGAATTCACTGTTTTTAAATTTCTAACATAATATAACAAATTTATTCTGATCTGCACTTGTTCTCAAGCTGAAGGACTTTATCACATGAGACTAGGAAAGCAGAATTTTAACAGGATATAAGAGTCTTTGACCAGTATGTTTCACACAACATCACATCTGTCCTGTTGCCATCTTGCATTACATTCATTATTGTAGTGCACCTTTTCATTGATGGACAAAACCTGTCAATAGGCTCTCAATCTTGCTGTCATTCCATTACTGCCTTCATACAATAGGTCCCTTTTGCTGCCATTGTGCTTCTCAGGCAGTCGCTTGGTGTGAGTGGGCATGATTCTGTTCCTCTCCCCCTCTTTCCCCTCCCCCTCACAGTGCTCATGGCTGCCAACAGTTTCCCATGTCAAGGAAAATGGGACATGGGACATACAGTAATAGAAATAAAAATATGTATGTGAGTGTCAA
>CM034703.1:309105274-309118200 GCA_020142125.1 Phrynosoma platyrhinos
CATGCCATTAACAACAGAACAATACCTATTCAACACAGAACAATACAATTGTCTTGATTGAACTTCTCCTCTGTGGTCATTATTTTTGTTTTCTTTGTGTTCAACAGCAAGCCTGCCTTTGCAATTTCTTCTTTGACCTTTCTCTGTAGTTGTTCTAGGTCTCCAATGTTTTCTACTAACAGTATGGTGTCATCTGCATATCTTAGATTGTTGATGTTTCTTACTCCCATTTTCACTCTTCTGTGTTCAAACCTGCTCTTCATATAATATGTTCTGCATACAAGTTGAAAAGATAGGGTGACAAGATGCATCCTTGTCTGATCCCTTTTCCAATTGGGAACCATTCTGTTTCTCTGTGTTCTGTTCTAATCGTGCCTCTCATCCTGAGTACAGATTCTTCATCAGGATTATCAGATGTTTTGGCACTCGCATTCTTTAAGGGTGTTCCATAGCCTTTCATGATCTATGCAATCAAAGGCATTGCTATAGTCTATAAAGCATATGCTGATTTTCTTTTGAAATTCCTTGGTGCACTCCATTAGCCATCGTAGATTTGCAATGTGGTCCCTAGTGCTTCTTCCTTTTCTGACTCCCACTTGGATCTCTGGGATTTCTCTCTCCATGTATGGTTGGAGTCTATGTTGCAGATTTTGAGCACGATTTCGCTTGAGTAGAAGATTAGCTCTGTGGTCCTATAGTTGATGCAGTCTTTTGTGTCTCCTTTCTTGTGGATGGGTATGTAAATTGATCATTTCTAACCCATTGGCCACCATTTTGTTTTCCATATCTGTTGACATATGTTGGTTAAGATTGGAGTTGATTCTGTCAGTCTGAGTTGTAATAGTTCAATTGGAATGTCGTCTGTTCCTGGTGATTTCTCTCCCCCCCCCCCATTTCTTTTATTGCAGCTTCTACCTCACTTTTTAGAATTTGTGGTTCATCTTCATATGGCTTTTTGTTCCATGCATCCTTCATTTTTTCTTCTCTTTTGTATAGCTTTTCTGTGTATTGCCTCCAATGTTTTTTATTCCCTCTTGGTCTTTAATTATGTTATTTGTTTCATCATAGAGCATCCTGGTCCTCGGTTTCAATTTCCCTTTAATTCCCCTGATCTTGTGGAAACGGTATACAGTTGTCCCTCCCCATTTGTGGACTTGAAGTCCACAGTCTCACTCTTCACAGGGAGGGACAACTGCCATACCTAAAATGGCCATGTGTGTGCCATGGGCATGCATACCTTTAGTTTCAATGGGGCTTGAATATTAGTGAGCCACTATTTTTGCGGGGCAGTCTGGAATGGATCCCCACAAATTGGGAGGGGCAACTGTATATATAAAGGTAAAGGTAGTCCCTTGACATAAATGTCTAGTCGTAACCTACTGTAGGGGGCGGTGTTCATCTCTGTTAGTAAGCCAAAGAGCCAGAGTTGTCCGAAGATGACTTTAGTGGTCATGTGGTCACCCAATGCTAACCCAATGCATCCAATGCTAACCCTTACCCTAAAGCTAACCCACCAAAGTGGTACCTATTTATCTACTTGCATTTGCATGCTTTCAAACTGCTAGGTTGACAGAAGCTGGGACTAGTGACAGGAGCCCACCCCATCATGTGACACTCAGGCCTCAAACTACCAACCTTCCGATCTTCTAATCTTCCAATCATCAGAATTTTAATTCATTGATTCAGGATGGGTTTTCAGCATTAATTTGATTCCAGAGTTATGTTATCAATTTAGTTATTAATTAATTAAATGAAATACTCTGGCTGCATTTAAAGAGCAGAAATAATGCAGTTTGACACCACTTTAACTATCATGGCTCAGAACTATGGGATTCTGGGTTTTGTAGTATATTGTGGTACCAGAACTCTCTGACTGGAAAGACTAAATACCTTATAAAACTACAAATCCCAAAATTTCATAATATAAAGCCATGACAGCTAAAGTGGTCAAACTGTATGAACCTTGTGTTCTACATTCCCATATATAGGCTTCATGTGTCCTAGGAAACTAACATTTGAAGCTCTTATCCTGGAACCTTTGCTGTGATCACTAAGTTAAGGAAAGGGGGAAGTAAGTAGATGAGACATAAGGGATGCACAAGGATTTTTGGTGGGAGGGATGAGAAATCTAATAGAATAATTATTTTAAGGTTAGTAATGATTAAGTTATTGCATTAATTTTTTTCTATTAACTCTTCCATATTTGTTGACAGTAAAGTTACCATGTCATGATATCCCAGGCTCTGAAATGTAGGGATGACTCCTTGGTGATGTCAGGGGGATTGGTGAGGATGTCATTGAGGTTCCATTTTCACCTCTGTCCCTTCTGTATCAAGGTTCAGCCCTTGCATCTTCTATTCTGTGACCTGGCAATAGTTCATTTTTTTTTTTTTAGACAGATGTAACTCTGTTGTTTCAGATACAAAAAATGCTCGCCCTCACTGTTTCTTAATGACATCTGAAATAAAGAACTTAAGGCATCAGTCTTTTGATTTGATTTTTTGAGCTGTCTCTGAGCATAAAACCATAGTGAGGGATTATACATTTCTCTGTAGCATGCCTTGCTTTTCACAAATAATAATTACATTTTCTGTCTGTAGGGCTGATTCTAATATAATATTTTTCCCTTAGTGGGCATGCTTTGG
The DNA here is from genome assembly GCA_020142125.1 of Phrynosoma platyrhinos. Lineage (NCBI taxonomy): Eukaryota > Metazoa > Chordata > Lepidosauria > Squamata > Phrynosomatidae > Phrynosoma > Phrynosoma platyrhinos. The sequence goes on from CM034703.1 coordinate 309,107,920, forward strand.
AATTATTTCTTGAAAGGAGGATAGGTGGAAAATACTACAGGTTGAGTTTTCTTTATCTAAAATGCTTAGGACCAGGAGGATTTTTGACTTTTTTTTGGATGTTGAAATATCTCATTTGCATATATGTATATAATGAGATATCGTGGTGATGGGAACCCAAGTCTAAATACAAAATTCATTTATGTTTCATACAAACCTTATACACAAAGCCTCAAGGTAATTTTAAACAATATTTTAAATAATTGTGTGCATGAAATTAAGTTGGTGTCCACTGAACCATCAGAAAGCAATGGTGTCACTATCTCAGCCACCCATGAACATGTTTTGGTTTTTGGAGTATTTTGGATTTTGGGAATTCAAGATAAGGGAGTCTCGACCTGTACAGTCAAATGGAAAGTGAACCATTTTAGTTGCTGGCTCATGCTTTTGGGGTGAGGTGGGGGTGAAAAGACTGATTGTGCCTTTTATTTCTATATCATGTAATAGCTTCCATGGATGAGCCATTAAGTGGATGAAATGTTGCATTTAATACACAGCATGCTGCCTCTCCTCCATGTTCTGATAAGAACAGTCATGTTCTATAATCTGTTCTCTTTGCTGTTTTCATGACTAGCCAAGAAAAGAGGTTAGGTAGGAGTCGTGGTGGTTAGAATGAACATCATGCAAACCAGACATTATGCTGCCACTAAGGAGCATGTTATGGCCAGAATATAAGATGGTGTCTAAGCAGCATCTTTTTTTCAATGCAGCTCCTTTCACTCCAGTGCAAGATCAGAAGACCCTTGATATCTACTGCCTGGCTTCATTTTACTTCCAAACATATGTAACAGAAGCTAATCAACTGGCTGAATAAGTGGACATCCTGGTTCCTGCAGCTATCTCACATTGCAGGCAGATAATGATGAGCACATATCAGGTATCACATAGATTATTTAAGAACATTAAAGATATATAACAAAGAGATACAAATACAAACATCTATTAGCTTTACAAGTTTAACTGTGCATGATGGAAACCAAGGGACTTACCTACCCTAAAAGCACTAGATCCCATCTAACTTTGGAAGCTAAGCAAAATCAGACCTAGTTAGTACTTGAATGTGCTAACAAATAACAGATGCTCTAGGCTATAGTTCAGAAGAAGGAACTGGCAAAACCAGTTCTGAGCATTTCTTGTTTAAGAAAGCCTTATTAAATGTATGGGGTTGCCATATGTCAACAAGTGGTTTGAAGGCCACAACCATAGTTGCTCACAGCTAGTCATTCAAACACACATATGCACATACATGGGTGGGGGGAAAAGAACATATTTTCCTGTATGGAAAATCAGACTAAATTCCTAGTTAAAGGGGCTCTTCCCAGTTCAAGTGTGAAGATTACTTCTTTTGACCTGTATAGGAAGATTGGGTAAGGAACCTTTATTTCATTGTGAAGTCATAGGCTTTCATGGCCAGCATCCATAGTTTTTTGTGGGTTTTTCAGGCTGTGTGGCCATGTTCTAGAAGAGTTTCTTTCTGATGTTTCACCAGCATCTGTGGCTGGCATCTCTGAATATTTCTCCGAAGATGTCAGCCACAGATGCTGGTGAAACATCAGAAAGAAACTCTTCTAGAACATGGCCACACAGCCCAAAAAAACCCACAAAAAATATGAACCTTTATTTCATTAAAAAGGAAAGCATTCAAATTGCTCCAAATCAAGACTGGCATTGGGAAGCTGAAATCAATTAAAATTTGCAAAGAGCATGGTCATCTTGAAAAACACAGTTGTTTTTTTACAGAGTACAATAAACGAGAGAAAGAGAGAGAGAGAGAGAGAGAGAGAAAGAGGTGACCCTGCCCAGTGATTTTCACACAGCCCTCATTTCTTGTCCAGAACTGAACTCACAAAACTCACAACAGGAGATTGAACCCTCATCTCCCACTTGGAGTTTACCCATGAAAACTGGAGACTCAGAGTGGGTCCCCTGAGATGTGGCAACCATAGTTGACAATAGGAGTGATTGCAATTTGATTCCACTTTAACTGCCTTGGCTTCATTCTATGGAATCCTGGGATTTGTAGATTAATGATACTCAGAATTATCTGCTAGGAAGCTGTAGTTCTCTTTTTGGGTCTGCAGCATTAAAGCTATTTACAGATAAGTTTAAGTACCATGCCAGAGTACAAATCCCAGGGTTCTGTAAGATGAAGTCATGACAAAGTGGTATCAAGCTGTTATAACTGTGCAGTGAGAGCCAGCATGGCACAATGGTTAGACTCTGGAGATCAGGGTTTGATTCCCAGCTTGGCCATGAAACCCACTGGGTGACCTTAGGCAAGTCACATGCTCTCAGGCTCAGAGGAAGACAATGGCAAATCTCCTCTGAAATCTTGCCAAGAAAACCCCATGATAAGTTCACTTCAGGGTTCCATAAGTTGGAAATGGCTTGAAGGCACACAACAGCAGCAGTAGATACATCCCAGGTCTTCCTAGTTCTAGTCTTGACATGTAATGAAAAAAAATCCTGAAAACTACAAGAGTTCTCAATAAAAATGCAATCCTGATTGCAGCTGTGATGTCCATAATATGAGATTTCCATTATGTTCTGGAAAAAGTTTATATTGGAAATAAGAGACACTTAGATATGCTCCATGGCACAGTGACATTACAGAATAATGGAAAACAATATAAAACAATACATTCCTTAAAAAAGAGAGCTTTATCAACTCAGTAAATATACAATGACTTGTATACCACAAGTAATATGCATATGATTAGCATACCTGATGTTTTCATGAACTGGGTCAAAACGTATCAAAACATAGGAAGCTGACAAGTTTAGAGAAGTATTACTGCATTGGGATGGGTATGCTGAATAGCTATATTTCTTGTATACTCAAGCAAGGAAAGCTGACATTAGCTTTTGCACTATTGTGATAACTGATTCAAACTTATAATCATTGTCCAAAAAGAGAATGCATGAGCTCTCTCAATCTCTTCCATATTTCTTTCTCATTAGCATTTTTGCCATCTTTATTTTATATCAAGGCTGTTAAAATATGCAGGAAAAATATCAAAAGTAGACTACTCCCACCACTTGGATAGAGGACTGATTCACATGGGATCTGGTCAAGAAGGTTTGGGAAACCCATAAGAACAGAATCATCTGACAGTCTACAAAAAGTAATTTCAGGGTCTTGACTCTTAAGGTGGCCATGTACTAATAAGGCTATTGAGTTTTTATGGTCGACCATATTTTAGGAATAAAAGTAACTTGATTGTATGGTGTAACTTTCTCAGGTTCTTTCACTAATACCAGGCCTTGAAAACATTACTTTTTTGGACTACATCTACCAGATCAAAACCTCACCAACCACCACAATCTGTGAAGTCATAGTTCAAAATTTTGCCAACCTTTCTCAGAAAAATTGCTTTTTGGATTATAGCTCCCAGAATCTCCTGACATGCTGGCTGAGTGATACAAAGAGCCATGGTCAAAAAAAGTAATATTGTCAAATTCTGGCCCATAATGACCACTTTCAGAACACCTGCCTGTTGTTTGCATTTCATAAACTTTAAGTCACCTTCTCCTATGCTACTGCTTGTTCCTCCAAACAAGTTATCAAAAAAAGAAGAGGGGCAAAGCAATGGTGTGTGAAGGATGCTTGTCAGTCTAAGCATCCCTGTCACCCAAGTCTACTTTGTTTTCCCTGTCAAAGGCTAGTACTACCACTTACTGCCCATCCTCCTTCATATGCAAATGCTGTCAGATTGCAAAGCACCTCTCCCCCTAAATGGCATGAGGGAGATGCAAACACAGGTGTGTTTCTAGGCTGTATCAGTAGTATAGTGTCTAGATCAAGGGAAGTAATAGTACCACTCTATTCTACTTTGGTCAGACCTCACCTGGAAAACTGTGTCCAGTTCTGGGCACCACAATTCAAAAAGGATGTTCACGAGCTGGAGAGTATCCAAGGAGGATAAAATGGTGAAAGGTCTGAAAACCATGTCCTATGGAAAGAGGCTTAGGGAGCTGGGTATGTTTAGCCTGGAGAAGAGAAGGTTAAGAGGTAATATGATAGCCCAGTATAAGGATGTCTTACTGAAGATGGAGCAATTTGTGTTCTGCAGCTCCAGAGAATAGGACCCAGAGCAACAGATTCAAGCTATAGGAAAAGAGATTCCATCTCAACATTAGGAAGAAATTCCTGTCAGTAAGAGCTATTTGACAGTGGAATGTGCTGCCTTAGAGTGTTGTCAAGTCTCCTTGTTTGGAGGTTTTTAAAGAGAGGCTGAATGGCCATCTGTTGGGAGTACTCTGAATGTGTCTTCCAGCATGGCAAGGGTGGGAGTGCTTTGATTGGATGGCCCTTATGGTCTCTTCCAGCTCTATGATTATTTGATACTAAGTCCCTCTGTTCTACCAAAAACATCATCACCTTCTGGCTTGGAAAGCAATCCTGGCTGGCCAAAGTGGCTGATGGCCATCAAAACCAAGAGTAGGCCAGATCAGTGGTGTCACTAGGGGATAAGGGGGTGCAGATTGCACCAGGTGACATTCCAGAAGAGGGTGTCACCGAGCGCACCCCTAGCTGCATGCTGTTCTCTTCATGAGAACTCATTTACTCATGGGTAGAGTGACATGTGGCAGTGAGGTGAGGGGGTGTGCCCTTTTGCCCCACACCCACCCCACCCCCGGGTGATGCCCTGGGCAATGACACTGGACTAGATGAAGCCATGTTGAATCCAACTCCCAGATAGGCTAGGAATGTTGAAAATGATATAAGATTGTTCATGCATCTGGCCTTGACTTTGTGCTGGGATTGGAGAATGTGGCATAATGTGATTTTTCCTCTCCTCATCTCTTCTCCACCCTTTTTTTGGGGGGGGGGGATGGGAAAAGAGTGAAACTCTTCTGGTGGATCTTAGCTTGCAAAGTAGTTCTGCTAGCAGATGGTTCTGTTGGCAGCTTGCTGAGGTCAGCTGGCAGAACAGGATCCAGATATCATTTTGTTTTTGCTAACTGCCCCCGGGTTGATCTTGATCCATGGTGACCCTATGGATGAGACATCTCCAAGATCTTATGTCCTCCACTGCTCTTCTTTCTTAACTGTACAGCTCTCAGGGAATATGATGGCTTATATGATTTTACCTTTAGAGCTGAGTTGTATATCTTTGCATTTTAGAATCTTTTCTAGTTCTTTCATAGCCACCCTCCAGATTCTTAATCTTCTTCTGATTTCCTGACTGCTGTCCCCATTTCTATCAATGTTTGATCCCAGGTATGGGAATTCTTTTACTGTTTTTATTTCTTCATTGTCTAGGTTGAACTTGTGAAGGTCCTCGTTGGTCATTATTTTTGTTTTCTTTATGTTCAACATTAAGCCTGCCTTTGCACTTTCTTCTTTGCTCTTCCTTAGTAGGTGTTCCAGGTGTGTGAGGTTTTCTGCTAGTATTATGGTGTCATCTGCATATCCTAGATTGTTGATATTCCTTGCTCCTATTTTCACTTCTCCTTCTTCTGTGTCCAAGCTTGCTTTTCTCATAATATGTTCTGCACACAAGTTACATATTGATACCATGGACTGCCAAAAACCCAATAAATGGGTCCAAGAGAAAAAAACTCTCCCCTGAGGCTGAGATGAGTAAAGTGTGACTATTACACTTCAGGCATATCATGGAAAGGTAGGAGTCATTACAAAAGACAATATTGCTTGGTAAGGCAGAAGACAGTAGGAAAAGAGGAAGACCCCATTATAGGTGTATAGACTCAATCAAGGAAGGTTTGGCTCTGAGTCTGCAGCACTTGAGCTGGGCTGTTGATGGCAGAGTCACTTGGAGATCTTTCATTCATAGGGTCACATAAATCAATGTTGATTTGATGGCAATTAACAACAACAATAAAGTACCCCCACAATATGTGCTTTGTACATTACCATTTTTTTGGCCCTGTCCTCCCCCACTTTGTCAGCCTGCAGAATTTCAGACTTCTTTGAAAAGTGAATGAAGAATAGCAACAGCCAAGTTAAAAATGTAGGTCACAAGAAGCATAGGAGAACAGAACACTTTCTGGAGTCCCAAATGGATGGAAATTTCTTTACCTTTCTTTCATCCTAGTTTACAGTCCCAGAGGCAATATCCATTGAGATCCTTGACCTCTGCCTCTTCTGAAATTTCTGAGGTAAACACTCTCTCCTACTGTTTCACCTTATCAGGAAGATGTGTAAACTTTGCTTGCTAAGTAGATCATGATCATTTTAATGTTTATATCTGACTCTGTCTTGTATATATTTGGGAGGTTATGTTGGCACTGCAGCACTGTTAGAAACCTTGTAGTAAAAATTAATGATGCATTGACATGCATGACTAGACCAATATGAATTCTTGTTTGCAGGTTGTCAGGTGTTTTTATAAAGCGGTTTTAATAGCTGCACATTGCTTATGCTGTTTTAAAGCAGTTACCAATTAATAGGCAGGATGGCCAATACCAATGGAAAATGGTCTGCTTTAATAATTATTAGTTGTGGTATATACCATAGAAAGGCAAATCAAAATGACATCACAGGCCAGTGAACTGTTTTTAATGAATATTTTTTAGGAAAATCCATTCTGTTGTATTATCTGTAATGGAAGTTAGTGGTACAGATATCAGTGAGGTGGCAAATCTGCTCTGAGTTTTTGTCTGAACTTTAAAGGAGTGCTGAATTTGTTTTTTGAATATTATGCAATGCTCCTTTAACATTTGGAATAAAATGCAGCTCAGGCCCAGGTTATTGGAAGGACTGTATTCTCCTATACTCCCATACTAGACTTGGGCCCCATCTCCAAGATATTTCATTGTGAATATATATGCAAATGTGGGAATTCAAAAATCCAAAAAATAAAAATAAAGATAAAAATCTGAAATCCAAAGTACCTCTGATCCCAAGCATTTTGAATAAGGAGACCCAACCTGTGCTACATACAGTATTATTTTTATGCTCTTAAAATGCACATAAACATGGGAATTCCTCATCTATCTAGAGAAAAATGTTGAGTATCAAAGTACTGAGTTCAATTCATCAGAACCATGTAATCAATTGGCATTTTAAGCTCTGCATTAACTGTGTACCACAAGGGTTGGATTCATGCAAATTTCTAGATATTCTATGGTTGTGGTGATCGTGGTCTTCACATTGTTTATTACTTATGGTGACTCTAAGGAAAACCTATCACATGGTTTTCTTGCCAAAATTTGTTCAGGGGAGGTTTGCCATTGTTTTCCTCTGAGGCTGAGAGATTGTAACTTGCATGAGGTCACCCATTAGGTTTCCATGGTCAAGTGGGGTTACACCATGCTGGCTCTCTATAGGATTCTATGTCAGCATTTTAGCTGTGCTGGTTCAGACTGCTGGGAGTTGTAATCCAACAATATCTGGAAAGTTGCATGGTTCCTACCCCAGTATATAGGTTTTCCCTACAAAGATTAGGCACCTGTAGTTTTTTCTAGTTTCTGCATTTTGTTTTTTGTGATACTCCATTGTGATTCAGAATCATCCATTGCAGTGCTGATTTGTTGCACAAGGGAATTCTTGTCACTAAAGTGTGCAGAGAAACGGGGGGAGATGCATGCATATTGTTGAATGGTAGCTTATGATATGCTGATGTGGAAAGCAATATTATTATTTTGAAGTCAGTAAATATGGAGAGAGAAATGGATCAATTCAAATCATACATTTTAAAAACAGCTATAGAACAAACCTAAATGCTGAATGTTACTGTTTCATGGTTTAACTTCTGAGGCATTTGTCAGGGAAATAATTTATCTTTTAAATTGGACATAGTCTCTTCTCAGACAGTTGGTATCCTGGATACATAATTTAAATTATGTCTTATTACCACCTAGTGTGCTAAAACACAAAATGGATTAAGTGATAGAAGTTGTTACCTATTTTGTTTGGAAGGGTGGCTCTTTGAGGAAAGTTGCTAGTATCTCAGAATGTAGTCAGTCAGATTGGGTGGTCTTACCATCAGGAAGCTCTTCCTAATGTTTAGGTGTCTCTTTCCTGTAGCTTGAATCCATTGCTCCATGTCCTAGTCTCTGGAGCAGCAGAAAACAAGCTTGCTTCATCCTCAGTATGACATCCCTTCAAATATTTACACATGTCACCTCTTAACCTTCTCTTCCCCAGGCTAAACATACCCAGCTCCCTAAGTCACTACTCATAAGGCATGGTTTCCAGACCTTTCACCATTTTGGTTGCCTTCCTCTGGATATGCTCCAACTTGTCCACATCCTTCTTGAATTGTTGTGCCCAGAAGTGGACACAGTATTCCAGGCAAGGTCTGACCAAAGCAGAATAGATTAGTACCATTTCTTTCCTTGATCTAAAGTTCTTCAGAGGATGTTCTTCAATCAGTGCTCTCATATGCATGTCTGATGGGAATGTGGGTGAGGGAGAGCTTGTTGGCTGCTGACAGCCTCTGGGACTCCCTTCCTAGAGAGGTTGGATTGGCTCCTGTGCCACCCTTCCATTAGCATGTAAAGACCGTGTGTGTGTTTGTGTTGACAAGTTTTCAGAAACTGACTATTTTTTTTGGGGGGGGGGCTTTAATAATTGTCCTGTACTGATCTTATTTCTCACTGTTTTATGGGTATGTTTTAAAATGGTTTTTAATTCTATTGATTGTTTTAATTAGGTTTTAAAAACGTTTGTATGCTTTATTGATGCCAAATTTTGGTTGTTTCTCTCTGAATTTTTGTAAGCCACCTTCAGTCCCAGATCTGGGGAAAAGGTGACACATAATGCTGACAGGCTGGGAAAGATGCCAGGAGATGTGAAGGCACAGACTTGTGGGTATCATGAAGCCTATGTTGCACTCCCTAAACTAGTTTACTGTCCTGAAGTATGATGTCTTATTAGCAGCAGTGAAGCCAAATTCAGCCATTGCACTAATCAGTTTCTGACTGTGGAATGGAAAGGGCCACATTTTATCTCTTGCCTGTGACAGCAAAACCCACACATTTATCTTTAAAACACTTTGGGAAAATGTTGACCAAAACAGGGTGGTAGTACCCATTGCTTTAATATTTTTCCTTGTGATATATTATTGCCTACTATTTGGAAGAAGGAGCTCTTCTACAGATTCCAAGCCTGGGGGAAAAAAGATCCTTCTCCATCTTTCCCTACTTTTTCATTTGAAAGTTAGTTGGGGTGAAGACAGGCAGGAAAAAGTGGGTTAAAGCTGCCTTTTCCGAAGCCACAGTGAAACCCCACCAACCACACCACCAGCTCCCAAGGTGGCTGGAGTGTGCATGTTATGACTACACAGCATGGCTTCAAGCTTGGCTGGTGGGTACCTTTTTTTTTTTACTGTCCCCACCATCATCTCTGCGCACCTTCACAGGAGTGCACTGCTGGTGACTGCCATCCCATTGCATGGCCGCCCCTGTGAACCTGCATACATTTGCATGTGCAGCGCTTCACTGGGGCAGGGCATTAGAGCAGAGGTGTGCCCGTGCAGATGCCAACAAGGTACAATCATGCCTCCCTTCATCCCCCCCTTCATCCTATGCCCCCTCTTTGACTGCCTGTTTTGTGTATATTGTACTCATCTCCATAAGAGGTTCCATGGTTTCTCTTTTGAGCATTGCCATCCCCACCACTTTTGTACAGCAGCTCTGTTCCTTTTAAGTATGCTCCTGCAATGGGGCATTTACATGCACAATTGGGGTTAAAGTTTGGAAAGAGCACCCCTTTAGAGATGCATTGGTGTTGGTGCATTTATATGTACATGCGAAGGTGTGCACTATAAGGCACCTAGAGGGCACTTTTCTGCACACCTTCAAGCCAGCCTGAAAGCAGCTCTTTTTGCCTGTCTGTTTAGCCCCTTAGTTAGACCCAACAAGGCTGCTCTTTTTCTGTTTTGGAGATTATGGAAAGCTGCAGTCATTTGGGTTTGATTCTCTAGGCTAAGTATGGATGTGTCAATAGTGCTAATTGAATCTGATAAAGAAATCACTGCTTCTGGCGGTGGTCTGAAGAACTAGTGGGACAAATGAAGGGTCATCTGGAAATGTCATACTCAATGTCTGCAAAAGGTAATTTTTGAACTACATCTTCCAGAATCCTCCTGCCAGCTGGGGAATTCCAGGTGTCATAGACTCCATCTGCACTACAGAAATAATGCAGTTCAACATCTCCTTAACTGCCATGGCTCCATGCTATGGAATCTTTGGAATTATAGTTTGTTGTGGCACCAGAGTTCTTAGAGAGAAGGCTAAATATCTCACAAAACTACAAATCCTGGAATTCCATAG
>CM034703.1:309140472-309165238 GCA_020142125.1 Phrynosoma platyrhinos
CTACATTTCACCTTTGACTGTATAACCCATCTATATTCTAACAAGAACATCCAACCAAAGTGGTGAAATGAGTTCAGACAACCCACGATAGACCCAAAGCCCTTGTGGCACAACCCAGACAGGGAATTGTCCTTATGTCTGCATAATCTATATCCCTTTTTAACCTCTACATCTGAGATCGGAATACCTCAGTTGTGCAATTAGGAATATTTAGGACTCGGTGTGTGCCCGTGTGTGTGTGCCCGCATTCTCCACCAATTGTAAAAATCAACTTGATCTTGGGGAATTGAAATTAGCTCAAATAGTTAGCAGGAGGCAAACCCAATTTATATGGAGGGAGTTAATGGCATAGATCCACAGAGATGAGGTTTCTTCAAATTGATTTGTAGATTTATTATGGGATCAGGCACACAAAGACAAACATTCACTCACATTCTCACAAGAACTCAGGAATACATCAAGTTAGTATGGAATAGACATGAAGCTTTTCTAATGGTGATATTACCTGTACAGAGTGCTCCAGGTGGGCTGGTGTGTAGTTGGACTTGACTGGATGAAGGGATAGGACCACAGAATGAGTTGGAGGTAGACCAGAATTCAGAGTGATGTAGTGTTACCATGAATTCTAACTAGTCACACTTAACTAGAATTTTGGTAGTCTTTTATAGACTGAAAATAGCCCAGGACGAAGGTTGATTGCTGTACATCAAAAGACCCAAATTTACATAAAAGTTTCCTTGAAGTAGATAGATTCCAGAAGAGTCTTATCTATTTTGTGGCCAAAAGTAATCTGAGCCATAAATCTTCCATCTCCAGAGCTGTTTGCAACTCCTGAAAACTGGTTGATTGATCTATCAATGAGTGCTGGGATCTCATTGACCAGGGTGCAAGGGTCATACCAGAAAACACACACAGAGCACGGAAAACGCTTGATTTATCACAATAGTTCAATCAAATAGCCAAATTTCTATGCCCATTTGAGAATGTTATAATTTATTACCTCTTCTTCTATCTAGATTTTTTACAAGACTTTATATAATTTGGACAAAATGGCTTTTTTATTTGAAAATGTTATCTCCTTTATTGCAGTGGTACTACTATCTTTTCCTACATGTTTGTTGTCCATTATAAATCTTACTTTAACTTGTCTGTATTGGAACCAATTACAAGGTATTACTGGCTGACATTATCTTTATCTCTAATCCTAGTCTTGATAGTTGTTGTGAGTACTGTTTACTTTAGATGAGTAACTGCTTCCTTCAGATATAGTCATTCCAAGTTTGATTATAGAGCTTCAGCTTTCTTCTACTTAAAATAAGAGTTGGTGATTGTGCTTGTTGCTGAGTCAGCATTTCTGTGTGGCTTGGCTCTCCTGGCTTCCTCCACACCCTAGGTATGTAGTGTCTTTGACAGTGGTTTCTGGAAAGAATGCAGATGGGGCAGGGGGAGCCTCTAGGACAGGGGTAGGCAACCTTTCCCCTTTAAGGGCCGAGGGACTTCAGCTCCCAGAAGCCTCAGCCATGTTGGCCAATAGTCCCATGTTGGCCAATAGCTCCTGAGATTCTGGGAGCTGAAGTCCCTTGGCCCTTAAAGGGGCAGGGTTGCCTACCCCTGCTCTAGGAGGTCCCTTGAATCACTTATGCCAAGGGGAGATATTTTGCCCTCATATCACACTGTTTAGATTTTATTCAAGGGCAAAAAGACCAGATGAAAAGAAGCATCTCATGGAGTTCCCGAAACAACTTCCCCAGCTGGAAGTCAGTACACCAGGTTTTTTTTTTTAAAGCTGTACTTTGTAGTAATTTATGCTGTTAACTGCTTTGGATTCCATGTTGCTAGAATGGTGGGATAACAGTTAAATAAACAATCTAGTTATTTCTCTTCCAGGTTTCCTTTTATGCAATTGCCTGTACAATTACTGCTTCTAATGCTAACAGAAATCAGTCCTATTGTGTTTTGTGGGGCTAGGATAGTGTTCTCTGAGAAAAATTACTTGCCTGACCAAAACCAGTATACAGTCATCCCATGCTACTGTGTGGGATCTGTTCCAGACCACCCCCACCCCCCGGATAGCAAGAAAGTGGGATGTTAAGTTCCATTCTTTTCAATGGATGTGTGTGCATGCTCATGCCCATGTGCACACACACCCATTGAAAAAGCCAGACCTGTCATCCACAAAAGTTCAGATCTGTGGAAGGCAAGTTTGCAGTCAGCGTGGGCACACTATAAATATATTTAATGTTTAAATCCCTTGTCCATTTATGATCGGTTTAGGCTAGTTCAGGTTAGCTCAAGTTTCACAAAGCCACAATATGGGAAGCAATGGCTAACATCCTCTTGATGATTGTGTTACCGTTAAAGGTGGGGGGCATGGGGGTCCCCACTAGCAGTGTCAGTTGATCCTTAGAGTGTTGAGAAAATTATAGCTCAAAAGGGGGGCTTATGAAAGGAGGGTAACTTCAGGGATCCTTACACCTTTATATACCAGTACAAAAAGACTCCAGTTTTAATGATTAAGAGTTTTATTTAGAAACATGCAAAGGTGCATCCAACCACACAAAGCCAATGCAACCTTAAGAATCAAGGCTAACAAAAAGAAATGTGAGAAAGGTTGCATAACGAGAAATCAGGAATTACAGAAGGTGATATTTATCAGTCTTGAAGATAATGTCCACAGAAATTAGACACGGGCTCAGAAAGCTTCTAGGGGCTACACAGAGAGAGTGAATGGGATCCTCTATGCACATCATGGCTAGAGCTGGAGAAGATATTTATATCCTATTTCCTGCCCTCAAGGGGTGCTTGGTGTTACCACATGGTGTGACAAAGCTCTTGATAACTTTCCTAGGCAATTGACAAAAGGCATCTGGAACAGCTGATGGCTTTAACTCTGGAGTGACAAAATATTGATTAGATTTGAGACAATCACTGGATGGTCAGACAGGAAGGGTGAATAGAAACACAACATGAGGTGAGGTGAAGTGTCTGTTCTCTGACTACTTAGCAATGGGACTCCCTTTGTCTCTATTATGAGAGGAACTGCAAAGAGGTGGGGGGCGGCAGCGCAGGGACAGACAGAGTGATCAGCAAATCCATTTAGGGTGCTTTAAGTGCTTTTGTCTTTTAAAAGTGTTTTGCCTTTTTAGAATTGTATTCCATTTTAAAACAAATGATCTGTTTTAATATTGTAATTGTTTAATTCTGTTTTAATTCTCACTTTTGTAGATTTTTAATTGTACTGTCCTTTTAAACTGTAGGTCACTTTGAATCCCAGTTTTAGGGGAAAAGCAGGATATAAATAACAACAACAACAACAACAACAATATTTTAGTCCTATCTAAGCCTGACACATGTCTTCAGGTCAGTGTGACTCCATACATGTGTAGCTTCCTAGTTTTCACAGCTCATCATAATCTTTCAAAACATACCCCACACTACATATTCCTTAATAAAAACTCATATCCACCAAGAGGGGTATAGGGTATGCCATTAATTGACACTGGTAGCAGGCACTACAGCAGTGTGAGTACTTCCTAAGACATTGTGCAAGGAGATATCCTGTATCTCTTTATGCTTTGTTTCCCCATCCTCAACAACATCATCCAGATAGTGGCCAGACAGATCTCCACCTTCCCAATTCAGATGGGTATGGATTGGCTATGCAGGGGGAGGGGATTTGCTTGGTGCCACCTAGACACCATTGCACATCTGGAGAAAAGGAACAGTCCTCACCTTCCTGGACACCAGTGTCAGTGTGATGGTATAGCTTTATGCCCCTCCAGCATAAAATAGAATCATGGCCTAAGGCCCAAACCCAGACTAAAAGGATGGAGTGCATTGGGTCCAGAAAAATTCCACACCTGCATTGCCTTAGGAAAACCTAAGGCTTGGGCCTCTCCTCAGAAGACTGAGCAATAGAGGAGTCTTGAAGTTGTTCCACATCCTCGTGGGCTGCCTGAAATCCTTTGGTGGGCCATATGTGGCCCCTGGGCTTGTTGTGCAGGCCTACCCTAAGGTGATTTTATGATCACCTTACATGATCACAGAGTAGTCTGAAAATGCTGGCTCTTCAGCTTAGTAATGGAGATAATAATAATAATAATAATAATAATAATAATAATAATTTATATCCTGCCCCTCTGCAGAGCAACCGGGGTGCCTTACAACATTAACATTTCCATACAGAAAAAACATAAAACATAAAAATCCTGAATCCCACCTGTCCTTTAAGAATGGTTCTTCTTCTAGGCCCGATGGTGCTGGGCCTGGTGCCTCTCCCCCAGATGACATTGGATGGTAATGGAGGAAGGGCTCTTCTTCTTCTTCTAGGCCCGATGGTGCTGGGCCTGGTGCCTCTCCCCTAGATGACATTGGATGGTAATGGAGGGAGGGCTCTTCTTCTTCTTCTAGGCCCGATGGTGCTGGGCCTGGTGCCTCTCCCCCAGATGACATCAGATGGAATGGAGGGAGGGCTCTTCTTCTTCTTCTATGAGCACCACCCTCATGGTCAGACATGGCTTGCCAACCTTGTCAATGGGGAATACCTTTACCTTTACCTTTACCTTTACCTTTACCTTAAGGTGATCTTATCACAGGGTTTTCTTGGCAAGTTTTTTTTGGGGAAGGGGTACCATTACCTTGCTCTGAGGCTGAGAAAATTTGACTTCCCAAGGTCACCCATTGGCGTTTCGTGGTCAAATGGGGATTCAAACTCTGATCTCCTGGAGTCCTTGCCCAATTCTCAAACCACCATATTGACCAACTAAGTACTGTCTTCCAAATCTTTTGGTCTTAGCAATGATGTCATGGAAATTTAATTTATCTGTTATCAAATAATCAGATATCATTCTAGTCTTCTTGGAAAGTTTTTTTTAAAAAAATTGTAAAATGGGGCAGACAATCGTTCCATTTTTTTAGTTCAAGTATTTTATTTTAGATGCACAAAATAACAATGATGTAAAAACAAAAACATCAAGTGTATACAGCTCACAGAGTCTGTTTTACATTATTCATCAGAGGTTCATACATATTTTAAAATTGCTGTCTCAGAGGACATATGCTCATTCTGTAAGTTTTAATCTCTGTTATGGCCTCAAAACAACATCTTGGGCCAATTATTATACAGAGCTGAATTTGGAGAAGATATGAGCAAGGACTGGTAAGCAATTAAATCCTTTACATAGCTACTCATACACAGAGTGTCACTAAATCCAGTGGCAGTTACTTGCAACTAATTGTCTACAGGATTGTAGCTTTGATTGTTTCTAACAGAATTTATTTTGATGGAAGAGCCAGCACAATCTCCAATTACAGATTCCTAGGAAGATATGTGGAAGTTCCTCTGGATATTCTGTAATAATGGAATGACCACACTTGTATTGGCCAACACTTGTATTGACCTTGAACTGTGTTACAGAGAAGCATGGTACAATGAGCTGGGAACCAGGCTTTGGTCTGGAGAGCCCAAATGAGAGACAGAATTGCCATATATAAGAACAAAATTCACAATAGAATATAAATAGTGACTGCATCTGTCTGTCAAAGATCAAAAGCATCTTGGCTTGTGTTTTCAAAGCTAAAAATGGCCAAACAGAACAAATCAAGAAGTCACATATACCATACCTCTCAACTGTCTTGATTTGGCAAAGATAGTCCTGATTAATTCTCTGTCATCCCACTTTTTCAGTTGCATTTAAAATACCATAGGGGGGGGTTGCAGACTGCCATAAATAGTACAATTTGAGTCCACTTTTAGGGTTAAGGTTAGGGTTAGGGTTAGGGAATCATGGGAACTGCATTTTATTGTGGCACCAGAGCTCTCTGACAGAGAAGGCTCAATGTCTCAGAAAAAAAAATTCCCATGATTCCCTAGCACTAACCCTAACCCTAAAAATGGACTCAATTTGCACTATTTCTGGCAGTCTGCAACCCCCTTGAGTTTCCAGCTCCTCCTCCCTCTTTGGTCCTCAGCTTACTTCCAGAGGAGAGGCCTATTTGGCCATTGAAATCCACTGGGTGACCTTGGGTAAGTCACATTATCTCAGTCTTAATGGAAAGGCAAAAGCAACCACTCCCTGAAAAATCTTGCCAAGAAAGCCCAGTGATAGGTTTGCCTTGGGGTTGCCATAAGTTGGAAACAACTTGAAGGCACACAGAAATCTCTGTTTATCCAGTGGACATCCTGCAATGACTCCAATTATGAGCAAAGCTACAACACAGTGGCCACTATTACATTCTGTGTCAGCAGAGTGGAGAATCTGCTCTGGGTTTTAGTTAAAATTTTACAGGAGTAACCTAAAGTGCATAAGCCTATCCCCCTGATAATGCTCAGCACCATCCTATTCGCTACCCAAATGCTTCGGCAGTCAATAACTGACTTTTAAAGAAAGTGAAGGAAGAAAGTGCAAAGTCCAGAGTTACAGCTGAATATTAAGAAGACCAAAATAATAACTACAGATAATTTGCATAACTTTAATGTAGACATTGAAATAAAGATTTCCTATACCTTGACTCAGTCATTAATCAAAATGAAGGGTATAGGTAAGAAATCAAAAGAAGACTAACACTTAGAAAGGTAGCCATGAAGGAACTAGAAAAGGTCCTCATGTGGAAAGGCATGTAATTAAATACCAAAGTCAGAATAATCCAGGCAAATGTATTTCCCATTTCTATATATGGTTAAAAAATCTGGATAGTGAAGAAAGCTGATGGGAAGAAAATCAACATATTTGAAATATTCTGGAGAAGAGATCTACAGATACCAGAGACTGCTAAAAATACAAATGAATGGGTCTTAGAACAAATCAAGCCTGAACTCTCTTTGGAAGCCAAGATCACTAAACTCAGGTTGTTATACTTTGGGCATATCATGAACTGATATAACACATTTGAAAATATGACAATAGTTTGCAACAAAACATCATGAATTTCATCTGGGCCAGATGAAAACCAAGTATCAGAGTAAAAGATCTTCAAAATGATATTACCAGGGAAGGACTGATGAGTTTACCTAATATAAAATTGTATTATGATGCATGTGTGCTAGAGTGGCTGAAGGAATGGCTCAGATTAGATAATAGAAGATTATTATATTTGGGGGGGATAGATAATGTTTACGGATGGCATGCATACTATAGTATGGCAAAGTGAAAGTAAACAGTGATTTAAAAAATCACTATATAAGGAGAGCTCTGTGGAGAATTTGGGGAAAATACAAAAATAAGATAAACAGAAACATTCCGAAAAGTATGTCACTGAATGAAGCTCTACATCGAAATGATGAAATGCTGGAGAATAAGTGGTTAACCTACAATGAATTACTTATAGAAGAGCATAATAAATTAAGATTAAAAACAAGAGAGGAATTACAAACTGAGAGTATAGAAGGGAATTGGTTTCTTTACATACAAATTAAGGAAAGGTATACTATGGATCAAAAATATATGGAATAACAACTCAAGAAGCAGAAATAGAAAAGATTTTATTTAAAGAATCAGATCATCTTGTTGGAAAAACTTATAAGATTTTGTTGAAATGGGAAACAGAGGATGAGCAAGTTAAGAAATATATATCCGTTGGGCCCTGGATCTAGGTAGTCCAATACATATGGAAGAGTGGGAGGAAATATGGAAAAAGAAACTAAAATACACATTAAATTTTGAAAGATTTTTTTTATAAAATACAGTTTAATTGGTATCTTACTCTGAACAGATTGGCTAAAATGAAAAAGAAAAATAATAACAACTGTTGGAAGTGCAAGAAGGAGAAGGGAGCACTCTTCCATATGTTGTGGGTTTGCCCAATAGTAAATAGATTCTGGTTCCAAATCCATAAGGAAATACAGGATATCCTTCAATTGAAATTCAAAATGGAACTTAAAGTAATCTTCTAGGAATAATAAATAAAGAAACTGAAAAAGAATATGGGAAGATATCTTTTACAGGTTAACGGCAGTGAGGACACTACTTGTCAGTATGTGGAAAAAAGATGATGCACCTTCAATAATCGATAGGTATTGGAAAGTACAGGACTACATAGAAATGGATAAGTTGACCTGTCTAATTAGAAGCAAATCAATAGAAAGATTTAATCAAGAATGGATGGAAATACTGGAAAAAAATTACAAGCTAAACTGTTACAATGTACAACTCTTCTAGAACATGGCCACACAGCCCAAAAAACCCACAAAAACTATGGATGCCGGCAATGAAAGCCTACGACTCCACATTGTTACAATGTAGTTTAAATGAAAGTAAAAGGGGAAAAGAAAAATTAAAAAGAAAAAAATGGACAAGTATCAAATATAAGAAACATTGAACTACTTTTATTTTATTTTATTTTATTTTATTTTAGGAAGGGTACAAATGTAGAAAGTAATAACATGAATATGAGATGTGAATAAAAGCAAAGTAAAAGCAAAGCAGCTTCATTTATATACTGCTTCATACTGCGCTATGTAGTGTCTAAGCAGTTTACAATTGTAAGCTCATTGCCCCCCAACAGCCAGGTACTTGTTTTAGCAGCATTGGAAGGATGCAGGCATGAGTCAAGCCTGACCCCAGGCTAGTATTGAACTCACAATCTTGTGGTTTATGAGTGAGTGGCTGCAGTACAGGCATTTAGCCACTGTACCACCAGGGCTCCTGTAAATATAGAATCTAAATCCTGTAAATATAGAATCTAAAGTCAATTGTACAGACAAATATAATTCATGATTTAGATACTTGGAAGTCTGCTTTTAGTTAATTATATTTAGAATAATTGTGATATAATTGTTTTATAATGTTTGTCTAGGTTTTTGTTGGTCTTTTTGTTTGTTTGTTTGTTACATTTTATAAACTTAATATGATATTTCATAAAAAAAATTAAATTTAAAAAAAGATAACAATAATTAAAAAAGTGAAAGGCTGTAAGAAAAGAGAAAGATGCATTGACTCAATCAAGAAAGCCACAGCCCTGAATTTGCAACACCTGAGCAGGACAGTAGATTATCAGGGTTCTTGGAGGTCTCTCATTCATAGTGTTACCATAAGTGCAAGTTGACTTGATAGCAAAGAACAATAAAACTGTCAATGCCCCAAAAATATGCTGAATGTGTTAGAAGTACAGGTCTAATGAGCACAATCCTGTTTTCTCTAATAGTTTCATCCAATATAGTTCTGCATAGTTTCTTTTTTTCTTTTTATCATCATTCAGCTTTAGTGAGGGTACTCAATGTCTGGAATCAGATGGAAACAGATGGACTTTGCCACTTTCTTCTTAATTAGGTTTAGGGGGTGATTTTAAATGATTTGCAATAGTTATTTATTTAGCTGTGGCAGTTAAAAATTTGTGTTGAAGGTGTTGGCATTAGCATCTGTTGCTTTTTAGCTTATGTTTTAAAAATATTAAGTATAGAATTTTGTAATTGTAATTTTATAATACATTCATTAATATTCAGGAGGGCTAATAATAAAGTTGCAAAAAGCTGCAAGTATGAATCAATGAAGCGTGGTTAATTACAGCAGTTTTCAAGCACGTAATTGGCAAGAAAGTAGGATGCTGTTCAGTACTTGGGGTGATATTTTGTGTGGAGGTGGATACAATGCTCCTATATTGCAGCCTGAGTGTCCTTCTGAGAACTATATCCCTAGTCCTTTCAGGTAAGTACCTTTCAGGTAAATACCTGAAAGTGAGCACTATTGGATATAATGGGACATACTTCTGAGTAGATATGCATAGGATTGCATTATTGTTATTGTTATTGTTATTGTTATTATTTCTTGAAAGAACTATGAGTCTTGATAGATAAGCATTTCAGGTTCATTGACATTTTGTTATTTCTTTGCCCTGTGATGTTTGCATTGATTTTGGCTTTACACAGTAAAAGATAGGACATGGAAATAAAGAGATCAAGACCAACATGACTCTTCAGACTAATGTTAATACATTTTGCATAATTCTTTCTAGGTCTCAAAAAGAAAGAAAAAAAAAAGATAATTTATTGCTGAATCTCATGAGTGGATTACATTTTCTCTTTCCCAGATCAAACCCTGTTTGGCAGAACTTCCCATTCCCACTGAGGTTTTCATTATCTGTCAAGAAGAAATGTTCAAGAACAACATTATATAATTGCAGAATAGCCTAGGTATATCTACTCAAGAGTAAACCCAACTGAGTTCTGTTGGACTTTCTTCCACAGAGTGTTAGCTGAATCTGCATAAAATTTCATAATTTATTTAAAAGCTCATGCTCATTTAAGTGTGGAGCATTGAGCCTGCACAATGAATGTTCATTATTCACAATTGTTAGGCTTCAACTAGAAAAGGGGGGAGCAAATGTAAAATAAAGTCTGAATCTTAGAATGTAGAAAAAAAGAATTTATTCCTCAAATTGGCCCAAAACATTTTGGACAAGAAATATCTATATGGAGTTCTTTGGAACTTGTTCAAAGAAAAGGGACAATAATATAAACCTTTTATAAAACATAATGCATTGGCTGAAGTGGTTCAGATGCTGACTGTTGATTGCAAGGCCTGGGTGTTGCATGATGGAGTGAGTTCCTTTTACTAGTCCCAGCTTCTGCCAATCTAGCAGTTCAAAAGCATGCAAATGCAAATAGATAAACAGGTACCACTTTAATGGGAAGGTAAACACTGTTCTATGTGATCATGCTGGCCACATGATCACAGAGTAGTCTGACAATGCTGGCTCTTTGGCTTAGTAACGGAGATGAGCACCACCCCCTACGGTCAGACACCTTGTCAATGGGAAATACCTTTACCTTTCTTTTAAACAAAATACATACTGAGACATGGTCTGTATTTTACATCTGATTCATTGGATGTTTCCAGTTCCTTCTGCTTTTATTTTTATTTATTTATTTATTATAACTTTATTGAATTAAAAAAAAAACACATATATATACATTCCACATATAAACATACATATATACATCACATACATCAACATACTTACTGACATACATCCACTATCTATAACAAACATACCCACTAAAACGACTCATACAAAAAAAACCCTTTCATCTTTTCTTTCATACAAGTGACTTCCGGAACCCTTCCTGACTTCTTCTTCTATTCTGTTAACTCTTTCTCTCTTTTTTCAAGGAATTAAGGATTAAGGAGAAAAAAACAACCCCAAAAACAAAGAAATAATATTATTTATAAAAAAATGTTATATTATCTTATATTGCATATTTTATCTTCAAATATTCTTAACTTTTCTATTTCTAATCCTTTAGCCTTGTAACACCTTAATCTACTCTTAATTGCTGTTTTATCTATTTGTTGTCTTTAAAAAAAAATTTAATATATAAATATTCATATAATGATTCCTTCCTTCTATTTTTATAACAGAAAAGGATCAGTCTTCTTTAACATAATGATGATTTAGAGTGGAATTGCACATTGTATTACAAACATTGAGTTGTCTGTTGTGTTTTGTAGTGTTAATGTGAGCTGAGATGAGCTGGGGAGTCACAATCCCCTCCCGCATAATCTGTCCCAACATCCTGCAGATTTTAGTTATTTCAGTTGCTGGCTCTTAGCTCTGAAATAGAGTGAGTTGAATTGTTTGAAAAACACCTCAAGAGAAAGTGTTTCTAACAAGGGTGGGAACTGTGTGACTCTTTAGATGTTATTGAACTTCTGCCACCAGTATTGCCCACAATTGCCTATGCCCTATGTCATTCAGAAGGGCTGCTGGGAGGTAGATCCCAACAACATCTGGGAAGCTTCATGATTCCTTAAGTATATAGGCAAGAAGGTGCGGGAATGGCTAAGAACTCCTTCTGTCACTGAGCTTCCAATGTACATTCTTCCTGATTTGTGATCTTGTTAACAAATATGAGATTACGAGCACCATGTATTAACTAGGAATAATTGCTTCTTTTCTAGGGCTTTATTATGGGTAGGGAATAGAATTTTGAGATTATTTAGTTTTGCTCATTTTGCAGTTTTGGGGGGGATGTAAGGAAATTTACAAATGTCTTCCAGTCCCTCCCCTGGTATTCTTTTCAATCTTAAAGCCATTATACACATTATGCAGACATGGAGGACCTGCAGTTCTTCAGGGTTCCAGTCATGCCTTCCAAGGTACTCCATTTTATTCTTCCTGATGGTTCTGTCAATGGAAACTCAGCAATCTATGTCCATTGAGTATACTCAGTCCTCATTGGTCTGGCTTTCCTCCTTTCCCCAAGATTTGTTTGTATTTTTGCAGATGTAGGTCTTCTCCCAACCATTTTTTACATAAATAGAGGTCTATATATAGAAGGAGCATCTATCACCAGTAATACAGTTTGAGATGTCTGTTATCTGGACAGCTACTTACTTGGGATGATCTAGAGCAGGGGTAGGCAACCTTTCCCCTTTAAGGGCCAAGGGACTTCAGCTCCCAGAAGCCTCAGTCACGTTGGCCAATAGTCCCATGTTGGCCAATAGCTCCTGCGATTCTGGGAGTTGAAGTCCCTCGGCTCTTAAAGGGGAAAGGTTGCCTACCCCTGATCTAGAGACTTGATGGCCCACGATGGCTCTTCCAACTCTATGGAGTTTATCACACAGGAGGGAAGCACCCAAATCCCATGCAGAAATAGGATTTAAATCTGGTGAAACCCCGCAAAATCGAGATTGTTTTCAGACGATGTTGGGGTTAATGAGCATTAACATGACATTAACCAGTACAGAAAGTCCCCAAATTGTACCGCTTTTTACTTTCAGGAAAATCACCAAGTCATATCACTTTTTACTTTCAGGAAAATCCCGAAAGTAAAAAGCGGTATAATTTGGGGACTTTCTGTACAGGTTAATGTCACATTAATGCTCATTAACCCTGATGTGTCTGAAGACAATCCTGCTTTAGTAGGTTTTCCCTGGGATTTAAACTCCATTTCTGCATGGAATTTGGTCACTTTGCATCTTGTGTGATAAATTTCTATGATTCTATTATTCTAATATCTGAGTGTCACCACAATTTGGGGATCAAACTATTATTAAAGTGTGGATCAAAACATTAATAAGGGTAAAACCTTTATATGAATCCCTGGATTCTACTCCTATGCTATTGCCCTTAGTTTTTACTTTTGTCTTTTTTATTCTATGAGGTCACATTGTCATTAAATTGGGGAAAATGGTTTTATACATTTCATAATAAATCTTAATCTGCCTCATGTGAAATGTCTCTTCTTAGCAGCTAAGTGTTCTGAAGCTGACAGTGTTTGGTAAGAAAGTAGGCAGTGAGACAATGAAAATAGTACTGTACAGCTTCTTGTTAGTGCAGGTAGTTGCCAAAGTGAAGTTGAAGGCTTTCACGGTCGGCATCCATAAATTTTTGTGGGCGTTTTTGGGCTGTGAGGCGATGTTTTAGAAGAATGTATTCCTAACATTTTGACTGCACATGTAGCTGGCATCACAGCCTGAAAAACCCACAAAAACCTAAAGTTGCCAAAGTATTTTGTTCTGCTCTGTATGGATCCCTTTCTGTTTGAAATGACAGACAATGCACTGTAGAGGACCAGGCAGGCTGAGGTTCAAATTTCTGCTCTGCCCTGTAGCTCACTGGATGACATTCATAATTGTTCAACTCCTAACCTACCCCATGTATGGGTTTGCAGATGAGATGGGTTGCCCTGAGCTCCCAGAGGCAGAACATGAGAATATAATCATAAATCAAAAATTAAGTTTTTAAAATTAAAAATCTGTTAATCAGTCTCAATTGACGCTGCAAGTAATGACAATGAAGGCTCTAAATAACGTGGAATCTTGATAATGGAAGGCAAACCTCTTCCTAGGTGCATGAAAGACCCTCCTCTTTGTCCCACTAGTGAGATAACATAGGAGAAAGCCTTCTTGGTGGTGGTGCCCCAATTGCGGAATGCCCTCCCTTTAGTGGTATGACCAGCAGGAACATTTTTTTTCGCCTGATGCCAAGCCAAAACACGGCTTTTTTAAAATTAAAGAATGAGAGGCTATTCCCTTTGATACTAAAATATGCTCTGATGATCCTCAGAATATGCACACATCTAGTACCAGTGGTTTTCTATAGCTCGGAGGCAAGTAGAGCATACTGTCTTGCTTCTTCATTTTTTGTTATGTGATAAGCAAACAAAAATCATTTGACTTTTATTTTAAAAAAATAATTTGAATTTTTAAAAAATTAAATCAGCTTTTCAAATTTTCTCATTAAAGCAACTGGTTAAAAAATAAGAGTCCCAGTTGAAGATATTGCCATAAATCTTAACTGTACAACTTTTAATCATATTCATATGTTAATAGTAGTTAATAGAGATGAGAGATAAGCTGATCACTTCTGTTCAGCAGGTGGTAGACATGAACTATGTTTTTCTCCCCCCCACCCCTCCACCCCTCAATCTTGACTCTCTGTAAGTGCAAAGATACAGAACATCAATGATTTCAGAGAATTTGGAGAGCTGAGTAGATCTGAAGAAGGAAGAGAATTTTGCATATAGGAATCCCATTTTTGATTAATTGAACATTAATCTGAAAACTATTCAGAATAATAGCTTAGTCTTTATGTACCTTCTAATGAAATCTACATCTCTGAATATGTATTAAGGTCATATTAAACAATAATGTACTTCTACTAAAGAATGATGATCAAACAGAATCTTCCTAACTAGTGATTTAAATCATTACAATTGAGTCCTTCAGAAAAGCAATTTAAATCATGATTTAAATCAAATCAGCTGTAGAAGTGAATATTGAAACTTCAAAGATGGTTCTGTAGTGGCTGTGGAGCTGTATCAGTGTAATGTCCAGACCTGGTTAGCAATTCCACATACATGCTACAGAAATATTTATTTGCTAGTGTATCAGCTCCTAGGAACAGATCCTAGAAACAAAGTAGTATTCCTAGCATAACATTTAAAGAGGTTCTTATAAACATTTAAGGTTCTCATTAGCCTTACATTAGAAGACCAGTGAATATTAATACATTACATCAAAGAAAATATTGAAAAATCAAAGCAAGTAAACACTAATTATATAACATTCCCGAATAAAAGGGACCAGACCATAATTGGGCTGGCATCTTTAATCTGATAAGGATAATAAGACTTTTTGTGTCTCTAAACCCTTAAAATAACAACCAAAAAGTCAACAAAAAAGGAGAGAGAGAAGAAACATATATTGCTCAGGAAAAATATAAATATACACAACCATGCAATACACAAATACAGAATGTGACTTACAAATCCTTATTTCTATTAATGACCTCAAGACATTGTATTTTAAACACTTTCAGAGGGTTAGTAATCCCTCAATCAACAACTAAAAATGCCCTATGTATATAATTATATGTGATAAATTATCATGCAAATACTTATCTGAATTATATTAATGCAGTCTCAGAAGCAGATGTGTCTGTACTTAGTGAACCTTTAGGTGGGGCTCTACATTTCTTTGTATATTCAGTTTTATAAATGCTTACATGGAAAAACCATTAAATCATTGTAATCTGTGTTTAATTTGTGGGAACTGTCTGTTATTAAAATTCATCTATAAAATAACCGTCATTGAAAGAGACGAGAAGTGTTACCTTTGCGGCGACAGCTTTTCATGCAGTGCTGCACTAGAATCTGTTTCCACATTCAGCGTTTGCTTTTCAGGGATCTGCTACCTGGAAGATGGGAACTGAAAGTTCCCCGTGTACATATATTCCTTCAGAACCCAGCCTATAACATAACAACATAACATAACATAACATAACATAACATAACATAACAACAACAACAACCCTAGAATGAACAGTAGAATCAGACCTCCTAAAATGTACGGTAATGCATTTTTGTTATTTAAAGATAATTCAGTGCCCTATGGAAATGTTGGTCTGTTTTTTGTGTGACTGCATTTGTGTGGTGAAGCTTCAGGGCTGGCTATTATTCATCATCAGGAGCTGCAATTCTTGTGAGCATCATGAACAGAATTGGTTGCTCTTCGGATGCTGGTGATGAGATATTTCTCTCATTGAACAGAGATTTCAACAGAACGTTGCTAAGAGAAGCGGGCAGTAGTGACACTTTCTCATTAGTATGAATAGCATCAGGGAGGTGACATAAAGAAATATATCATGTGGCTGGCAATTTGAGTCTGTTTCCCTCTACCTGCCTCTTCCAAATGGATTCTGAGAATCCTTCAGAAGTTTTGCTTCCCATGCCCTGGAGTATCTTTCTAGCTGGTTGCTAATATGTATATCTGTCACCCACACTTAGCATTCCCAACTTGCCAAGGTATATTCATGTCTCTTGCCTTCCATTTCAAAGTGCTGCTAGTGATTTTGGAAGCACCAAATGGTTTTGGACCATGCTACTGGAAGGGGTGCCTTTCCTGGCATATACCTGCCTGAACATTGAGATCTGTGATGGAGTCACTCCTCTGTTCCACCAGGGGAAGAAGTACATAATATCAGGGATGAGCAACTGCAGGAGGTTTTCTATCCTACAACTGTCTAAGGGTCTCATGGACTGCCAAAAATGCCCCCCTCACAAAACCCAGCAAAGAACAAAGTGGTCAGAAGTCCAGGTCTGGTTTTGAGAAACTCATTTTGCATTGATATTCTGAAAGACAGCTATTCATTAGTGAATTACTGTTCTTAGAACCTTTCAAGAGAGGTAGTAGCACCTGAGAAGTGGAAGAAAAAGGTGATGTATGGAGTCTGAAGCCCTTAGCATACTCCTGCATTATATGGGAGAATTAAATAACAACATTATTTAAAAATCGTGATTTAAAACAGTTAAAAACACTTAAAATATATTTAAAAGATAATTTCCAATAAAAGGCTTTAAATCAGTCCTGCACAACATACAGCCTGGGGGCCACATGTGGCCTGCCAAAGGATTTTGAGCAGCTCATGAGGATATAAAATGACTTCAAGGCTCCTCTGCTGCTCAGCCTTTTTCTGAGAAGAGCGCCATATGAAGGAGGAGGAGGAAGGGCGAACACTTAGCCTGCAGGGCTTCTCTGCTGCTCCCCTTTCTTCAAAGGAGAAGTCCAGACAGTGGAGGAGGAGGATGGGCAAATGCTTTCCCAGCAAGGCTTCTCCACCACCTGGCTTTCTCCTGAGGAGGAGGATGGACAGTGGAGGAGGGGGAGGATGGGCAAATAATGCCCTACAAGGCTCCGCCACTGCTTGGTTTTCTCCTGAGGAGAAGGCCAGGTAGAGGAAGAGGGTGAGGATGGACAAAGACTTGACCTTCAGGGTGCCTCCATTGCCCAGCTTTCTCCTGAGGCCAGGAGGCAGAGGAAGAGGAGGAGGACAGGCAAATGCTTGCCCTGCAAGGCTCCTCCACCACCCAGCTTTCTCCTGGGGAAAGGGCTAGGCAGAGGAGGTCGGAATTAATATTAATAATATTTATTATCAATTAATGTCATTAAATAAATAAATAAATCCTATCTGTGGTCTGAAGAAGTTTAGCCTATTTTAATTTTGGCCCTTTCCTACTGCCAAGTTATGCAGGTCTGTTTTAAATGATACAGCATACCACTTTACATACACACTTTGTTGTTGTTGTTAACTGCCCTCGAGTTGATTTCAACTCATAGTGATTTTGTGGATGAGACATCTCCAAGAGCCTCTGTCCTCTACTGCTCTGCTTAGTTCCCACAAACTCATACCTGTGATCTCCTTAATAGAGTCCATCTATCTAGCATGTAGCTTTCCTCTTTTTCTGCTTCCCTTCACCTTTTCTAGCATTATTGTTTTTTCTAATGAGTCATGCATTCTCATGATGTATCCAAAGTATAACAGACTCAGTTTTGTCATACACACTATTTCTCTACAATTAAAATTCAAAGGCCTGCCTGAATTAAAGCATCTTCACCTGCTGATGGAAAGTGAGTGGGATGGGGGGGGGGGCACCTGGACTTCTTGTGGAAGTGAGTTCCAAAGTCTAGAAGCAGCCACAGAGAAGGTTCTTTCTCACAAGTCTTTGCCAAATGCACCTGTGAAGGTGTTGGAACTAAGAACAAATCCTCCCCTGCAGATTTTAAAGCGTGCACTGACTTGTATAAGGAACTGTGGTATTTCCGATAGTCTGGACTCAAGCCATGTAGGGCTTTACAGGTCAAGCCCAGCACTTTGAATTCTGTCCTGAAATGGACTGGTAGCCAATAGAGCTGTTTCAACAGGAGAGTCACATGATCTCTCTAACCAGCCCCTGTCAACAGACTGGTCATACCATTTTAAACCTGCTGAATAATTCCTGCCTGATCCACATGTGCCAGGATTGCAACAATCTTGTAAAGTCTATTAGCAAGTTAATATCATATATATATATATATATATATATATATATATATATATATATATATATGTCTAAACATTTCATGTTGTGTATTATGGTCTTTACCAGGTTTGGGAAGCATTGGATAATGAAGATGGCAAAGAACTAGACTCAAAAATTTCATTATACAAGTGATATAATTTTGGAATTAAAAACATCTACAAATGTTTTGTATCATTCAATAGGCAACCCATCTGGTCCTGGTGATTTCCCAGTATTCATATTCACTGCTAAAATAATTTTTAAATAAGTTTAAAGATAAGTTTATAAGGGAATCCTAGTGGCACAATAGTTAAATGCCTTTACTGCAGCCATTCACAGACACAAGGTTGTGAGTTTGATCCCAGGGCTCCAGGATTGACTCAGCCTGGCATCCTTCTGAGGTGGCTAAAATGAGTATCCAGCTTGTTGGGGGCAATTAGCTTACACATTATAAACTGCTTAGGAAGTGCCTAAGTGCACTGATAAGTGATATAGAAATGTACTTGCTATAGTAAAAATGCCTTATTACTAGGCTGCTTTTCATATATTATTCTAATTTATTTTCTACATCCCATGGTGGTGGGTGGTAGTGGTGGTGGTTCTTCTCCTTCTTTTGAACAGGTATACTGGATCAAACCAAAGATGCATCTCATCCTCTTCTGTTCTGTTTTCACTGTTCTGCTATAGACACTCATATGTCTATAGGAAATCCACAAGCAGAGCAAGCAATTTGGGGGCTGCACAGACAGCCCCTAAGGGGTGGCTATGTGCTGTCCCTGCACACCATGGCACTGATCCAGCTTTTTGCCACTCCAAAAAGAGCTGGCAAATGCTGCTCCTTTTTGAGGCAGCAAAAAACTGTCCTTAGTGCCATGGCGGTGGCTCTTTTGTACCCCTTTGGTGCAGTGTGTCTACACACTGCACCAAGGGGGCACCCTGATGCTGTGCGCCGTGCAGTCAGGTGTGCAATGTGTGTAATGTGATGGCAGCATCAGGGTGGAGTTGAGGTGGCTGGTGTGCAATTGCCCTGCCCCAACTCCACCACCAGGCTGGTCTTTTTGGCTAGTCTGCATTGGCCCTTGAGAGCAACTACGTTCTTCCATATATGCTCTCCAGCAGCTAGTAATTAAGGCCTTACTGCCTGTGATACTGATAGTATTAGACTCTTGGGGAAGAGGAATAAATTTGACTTTCTAAAAATCAAAATCCCAGTGTATCTCTGTTTCTTCCATTTGTTGGGAAAAGCTTTACTTCCAGAGTGATCCCTACTAATATAGAGAAATCAGAAGAACACGAATGAACCAGGAAGTTTTGGTTGATCCACTTGTGAATAGGATTGTGAAGCTGTGAATGCTAACTTGCTTGTGAAGTAGAGGACACAGAAAATGGCATGGACAAAGAAGTGGTAACAGAGCCATCCACTCACCTAGACCTGTGTGAAATATATTTTTGAGACAATGAACTAAAACAGTTGTAACAGAAAAGAACAAGCAAGCATGTCTACTTGCAACTGGAACTGGTATTAAAAATATCTTTGATATCACCATTTGGAAGCCTGAAAAAGGAAATCCACCAATATGGTGTGGTCTGAAGCTGGGATGAGATTTAGGAGATCCAAGTTGTAGTTCTGATTCGTGAATGACTTTGAGCCAATCTTATTCTTTCAGTGACTTTCCTTACAGAGATGTTGTGATGATATATATGAGGATGAGCAGAGCTATAAAAACTGCCTTGAATTCAATGTAAGAAAGTTGATATATAAATTTAACAATAACAACAAAATAGTCCATGGCATGATGCCTTTCTTTTTTCCTTTTTTCTTTTGTGCAGTGAAAAAAAGGCATTCATATTTTACATGAAGATTATTCAGTGGTATTTTTACTTCAATATATTTGTTTGAATCTGGCTTTGCATTAGATGTGTTCTTTTGCCCCTTGTCTAGTTTGAACTGTCTGTAGAGGGGGATGTACAAAATTGGTGGCTAAACACAGAAGAAGAGGAGAAACAAAGATGAGAAGGCCAAGGATAACCTAACATTACACAAGATGGTACCAGAGAGAGCAAAGTCAAAAGCATCCGTTCACCAAAATCATTAATATTTGGCAAGCCTGTGAATCCTTAGGCTTTAGTCCCAAAGCACACTTTGGCAGAAAGTAGTAGGATTACTTCCAACTTGCTTTTTTAAAAATGTAATTAAGATCAGGATGTTTGTCTCCTTGGAGAGTTACTATCCATTTATGATTTCTCACATACGGCCTAATTGTGTCAACTCCTGCACTCCCCTTCCATCAAGCTAGATGCATTAACTAGTTATTACCACTATGACAAGAATTTTGCTAGCACATTATTCAAGCAATTCATTCCAATAATGGCAAGAAATGAACCTGAATGAACATGTCTTGCAGCTGAGGCATCACCAGATGATAACTGAAATGTCCTTGCTGAACTCCTGTAAACAGCTGAGCACAACTAAGCTGGGTTGATCAAGGACGGCATGTATTTTTGGGGAAGGAATGAATTGCTGCAGCAATTTGAGAATGACAGTCCTGAGAGTACTTTGGGAAGAGGGAATAAGATACCAGTTTGGAAGTAATAAAAAAACCTGGTGGTTCTATGTGGTAATAGAATTTTAACAATTCTGAATATAGTCAACATTCCCAGATTCCCTGGGAGATGATGAAATAAAACTGCAGCACAGCTGTGCACAAGGAAGTAGTGTTTTCTATATGCCAGAGCAGGATGGCTAACCAAGTTAACTATGGACCTCATTCCAATTTACAAATAATTTGGTTTTCAATCCAAATCAATGGATTGGTTTGACAGTGGATCATCATTCACACTACATTTGCACTGATTGAAACTCTCTTCTGTGGCTTCTTCCCCCCCTCCCTTCAAGCCTGATGCTTCCAATCCAGGCAACATGCTGAGGAAGAAGCAAGAGGCTGCAGCAGCGGATGTTCCCTCCCTGCGCCTGACCTCACTTCCCTTCTCCAGGTCAAGACAGGCAGCTACGGAAGGCAGCAATGGCAGTGGCTCAATGGAGGGTGACCACTGGCCTTCTCTGGGAGAGGGAGGCCATGCCCATGCCCTTGGGGGAAGGACAGAAGCACTCTGGAACTCCCTGCCTGGGTGAAAGAAGTAGTGGTCAGGGAAGCAGTGCCAGCAGCCACAGCCAGTGCATCAACCACATTTGGGCAGATGGGAAGCCCATCTCACACTCACACTCACCCATGGCACAAAAGTCAATGATTGTCTCACTGGGAACAGATTCCAATCTGCATCCTGTTCACACTTGTGCTGATTCGATTTATCACAAAAGACATGGGGAATTCAGTGGATCCAGAAGACGCACTTTAAGCCGGAATGGGTGGGTTCCACAAACCGTACCCATGTTTTGCTGCAAGTACAAACAAGGGCCATTTAAACCACTTCAAAACAATTTGCAAACCAATTTATTATGTAATGGGAATGAGGCCTATGAATCAGAGAGCCAGCATGGTGTAGTGGTTTGAGCATTGGATTAAGACTCTGGAGGTCACGGTTTGAATCCCAGCTCAGTGATGTAAGGGTTTACATGGGTTTACTGGGTGGGGAAGTCACACTCTCTCAGCTTTAGATGCTGGCAATGGCAAATCCCCTCTGAAGAAACTTGCCAAGAAAACCCCATGATAGGCTCACCTTAGGGTTGTCATAAGTTAGAAATGACTTGAAGGCACACAACAACAGCAAGCTATGAATCCCATGGGAAATAATTGAATGAATGCTAGCTCCTTATTAATGTCTATTTATTTTTTTAAAGAAAGATCTGAATGTGTTACAAAAAAGAGAGCCAAACCCATACATACACATACTTTTAGTTCTGGGCAACTTCAACATCCCACTCG
The DNA here is from genome assembly GCA_020142125.1 of Phrynosoma platyrhinos. Lineage (NCBI taxonomy): Eukaryota > Metazoa > Chordata > Lepidosauria > Squamata > Phrynosomatidae > Phrynosoma > Phrynosoma platyrhinos. The sequence continues at coordinate 309,162,634 of CM034703.1, forward strand.
AGACCAGTTTAACGGGTGCGGCTCAGCAGTTCACGGATTCCATGACAGACATGGGTCTATCCCAATTGGTTCTCGGGCCTACGCACTAGGCAGGTCATACTCTCAATGCGGTCTTTAGTACGGAACAGGCATATCCGTGGGCAGAGGTAATGGACAGATCATTTCAATGGTCAAGAGCCATTGCCTACCCCACTGGGGGTGGAGGGCCTATTAAAATGGTTTGCCCTCAGAGGCTAATGGAGCCAATTGGATTCCAGAAAGCCTTGGAGGGCTCCTTGGTTGGTAAAGCCAACAACCCTGTCGAAGCCCTGGTGGATACTTGGAACACCGATTTTACCAGAGCTATCGACACGATCACTCCCAAGCATCCTTTCCACCCTGCTCCAAATCACCATCCCTGGTACACAGAGGAACTCAGGAAAATGAGGCAGGATGGACAACGACTAGAGTGTACCTGGCAGAAAACTCAAGTCTTATCTGACAAAACTCGTCATAGGAGCTTTCTTCGCTCCTATCAAGAGGCAATACGGGCAGCGAAGAAATCTTTCTCCTCTGCCTGTATTGCGTCTGTGGAATCTCATCCAGCAGAACTGTTTAGGGTGGTAGGGGAACCCCCCTGTGCAGAACCCTTTACTTAACCAGCTTGCTGTGATGTTTTCAACAACTATTTTGCAGATAAAATCTCTCAGATAAGAGCCGATTTAGATGCCGGGATTACAACAGAAGTGACTGATGAGGTACCCAGTAAACTCGTTTGTGAGATTAGACTGGATCGGTTCGAGTCGGTGAGTACTGATGATGTGGACAAGATCCTTGGAAAAGTGAGGAAGATAATGTGCTCCCTCGATCCCTGACCATCTTGGCTGATTGTCCATGGGGGTGTTGCATTGATGGCCTTTCTTAAGAAGGTCATCAATGCATCCCTTAGGGAAGGAATTGTTCCATCAAGTTTGAAGGAGGCAGTCATTAGACCTCTCCAGAAAAAACCTTCCCGGGACCCCCTGGATCTGAAAACTTATAGACCAGTCTCGCATCTACCATTCTTGATCAAGGTGACTGAGCGAGCTGTTGCCTTACAATAGATCATGGCATCCTCTTGGAGCGCCTGAGAGAGTTGGGAGTAGGAGGCACTGTTCTTCAGTGGTTCTGCTCTTTCCTCTCAGGCAGGTTCCAGAGGGTACAAATTGGGGACAACTGCTCCTCAAAAACGGAGCTAAAATGCAGTGTTCCACAGGGCTCCATCCTGTCCCCAATTTTGTTCAAAATTTATATGAAGCCACTGGGAGAGATCATCAGGAGACATGGAGCAGGATGTTATCAATATGCTGATGACACCCAAATATTCTGCTCCATGTCTCGGTCAGCTGCCATGATGGCAGATGGTGGTTCTCCCCTCAATCAATGTCTTGAAGCGGTAATGGACTGGATGAGGAAAAACTGACTCAAACTGAATCCAGACAAAATAGAGGTACTTACAGTAGGGGCCCCCAAACCAAGGATTGGGTTGCAACCTCCAGTGCTGGACGGGGTCACGCTCTCTGTTAAGGACTGTGTTCGCAGTCTGGGGGTGCTCCTAGACTCGTTGCTTCACATGATAAATCAGGTGAATGTGACAGTCAGGAGCACCTGCTATCACCTCTGGCTGATACTCTAGCTGCACCCTTTCCTGGAAGTAAAAGGGACTTAGAAACTGTAGTACATGCACTGGTAACCTCACAACTCAACTTCTGTAACACACTCTACATGGGGCTACCCTCATACCTAACTCGGAAACTGCAATAGTACAAAACATGGCAGCCAGGTTGATCACCGGAACATCTAGGAGGGATCATATCAAACTGGTAGTAAGATCTCTCCACTGGCTGCCTATCAGTTTCTGAGCACAGTATAAGGTGTTGGTGATGACCTTTAAAGCCCTACGTGGCCTGGGTGCAACTTACCTTAAGGATCACCTCCTTCCATATAATCTGCCCTGTGCCCTCAGGTCCTCTGGGAGGAAGCTTCTTCAACCAATAAGAACTAGACTGACTGCGATCTCCCAGAGGGCATTCTCTGCCACCGCTCCCAGGCTCTGGAATGTCTTGCCGGAAGAGATCTGTCAGATAACCAACTTAGATGGTTTTTAAAAAGCCATCAAGACAGATCTCTTTTGACAGGCCTATCCAGAATAAAACCATCTCTAATCCTGATTTCTCCTCATTAGCCACACTACTCTCTTTTATTTTTGCTTGCTCCAGAGGGCCTACTGTTTTAATTGATGTAATTTGCTTTTTTATTTTTTTTATGTTAAATTGTCTATGTTTTTTTTTAAACTTTAAAGCACTTTTTATTGATCTCATTTGAAACACAACAAGGAAATGACAAGAGCCAAAGATGGCACCCTTTAAAACTGTCAAAAACATGTAACAGGAGGGGGGGGGAAGCTGTAATAAAACAAAACAAAAAACATCTGGCAATATGAATGGGTTTAGAAGAGATGCACTGGAAAGAAAGAAAAAGAAAGAAAGAAAAAGAGCGAGCAAGAGAAAGAGAGACAGAACCCCAAACCTGGTACTGCACTAATTACAGTATTTAAAGATATATGAAAAGAAAATTAAAATGACCT
>CM034703.1:309166982-309184679 GCA_020142125.1 Phrynosoma platyrhinos
ATGGCAGCAATGACACAGGCCTATAGTTCTTCATGTCCAGGGGGTCCATATTGATTAGGCATGAACTGAATTTTGCAAACCATCCAACAATTTCACATTTTTCTCCATTGTCAGTCCTTCAGGTGTGTGTAACAAGTATGTTTAAGGCAATTTACAGCAGTTATCACTGCCATTTTTATAAATCTTTCCTAAATGATTTTTTTTTATTTACAGAACCAGCAGTGAGCCCTCTAGTGAATACAAAATGCTGACAAGTTCTGGAATTTCATAATCCAGCATTTCCCACCATTTATTTTTGCATTTGTTTCAACAGATTAAAAAACCCTGATAAATCTGGGATAGCAGGCCTTTTGCTTTCTACCCCTATGTTTAATGTTATACAACTTTGTATGTGTGGGCCCTGTAATTGAACAGATAGCTTTCCTTACATTTTAGTGATGATCTGGACCTGACATACTGCTTCTATTCAATACTAAATTTTTAAATCTGTCATCAAGGTAGTATATCTTAAATTGTAAGCCGCCTTGATAGCCTTGGCTAAAGGTGGGATATTATTATTATTATTATTATTATTATTATTATTATTATTATTATTATTATTATTCTAAAGGGAAATACTTCCATATAACTGAAAGGCCTTTGATAAATCAATTATGTCAACAAAAAGAAATTTTTGATGAGAATACTTCCCGAAATGTAGCACACACTTGTAATGCTGCTGGAATAGATGGATTAAGTTTAACTTAAAAACAATGGTCAGAATACTATTGTGGCTTAGTATAAATATGAGTTATACTAACAGATTTACTTTTTATAATGTTACATGAAAAGGTATGCAATAATCTTTATGCATTAGGTTTGCTTAACAGCTTAACTGCTGCCTGGCAGCACCTGGGCTTAGCTAACCAAGAGGCAATTGACTGGTGACTGGGAAAACTCCCCCTCTCTGACACTGGACTTCTCTTCCTCCTCCCCCAGCTGCCTACATCCTGGTACACTGGTGGAAATTTTTCCCCTAGAGTATCAAGATTCTTTGCATACCCATGAAGAAATAATGAGATCAAACAATGAACTTGGATATACGAGAGGCCACTTTACTATTAAGCTTTATAATTTTAGTGATCCATGAAGGGAAGGAACCTAAAGTGATTCCCTAGGCAGGGAGCCCTAATATAGCTTATTCCTCAACCATTATTGGTTGATCACCCATCCTCTGAGCATCAGTCACACCATCACCAAGGGAAGCCTATGACTGCCCCAGGATGGCCCTAAAGGTAGTCTCTTTCTCATTACCCAGCCTATATGACTCACAGGAGTAAATCTGGAGATGTCACCTTCATCAAAGAGATATGTAGGGTGTTCACCATCATGCCCTTTAATCCCCCCCCCAGCCTACCTGCCAGTGACTTCCTATTAAAAAGGCTATGCTCTGTGTCACCCTCCCATGAATCCATACGAAAACAGTACAGGGAAGACAAAAAACATCTGGAAAGCAAGGAGAAAACCCCTACTTGACCCCTAAAGCTGATATTGATTACCTGCTTGCCTGCCTGCCCTGAAGGATGTACAGTGGTGCTGGTGGTGAGCAAATGATGGAGATGAAGAGTTGGATGGAAAAGGCTTATAAAGCCTGTAGACTCTGTTTCAGCTTTTCTGTGTTTTTTGATGCCATAGCCAAAGATGCCAGGCACTTTGTGCCCCACTTGGCCACATTCCCAGCAGTAAGCAAATGTATTCCCTTCTCCATAGGTTGATTTTGCTATATGAGGGCAGGGCTGGATTTTTTAAAATAACCCACAATGATATTTTTAAAGACTTCTACTCAAGAACACACCCTCACCCTAATGTGCCTAACCTCTGGATTGTTAACTTTGAATGTGAAGCCACATAACATGAAACGATGTTTGGAAAGTTTTTAAACCTCCTTTACAGCATCAGTTTTATAAAGTAGTAGCTGTCAACCTGGAGTGACATATTGCCCCAGAAAAATACAGAATGCATAGCATACATTATCATTTTCAATATTTTTTATTTTTCATGAAATGACACTACTAGGAATTGGATAGTTATTTACTCAGACATAAACAACAGTTACAGACCTATGCTCATTTTCAGCATAGATGTCTTTCTAATTCAGGAACACATTCTACTTTCTCACACCAGTGACAATATTATTTATGGGGGACTTGACTGTCTTGAAATAACTCATCCATTGTAGGTGCCACGTACATTTCAAAGTAATTATCAGCCTTTGTTCTATAAGCTTCAGGAGAGCTTAATCAGTCCATACACCTGGTAGAATGAGATCAGAGTACTGCATAGAGCCATTGGTTGGACACCTACAGAAAGTTTCAAGTCCTTCTAATTCTCCAGTCATGGGCAGAAGCTGCTGGATATTCCTCCTGCTTTTTAGTCCTTTCCAGTATCATCTTTTCTGGTTCTTGATTACTTGTTACTTGTTGCTATTTGTGGTTTTTCTCCTTGCATTGACCCAGTGTGTTCAATGTAAACAACTGTAATAACTCAGGAAAAGTATCTTGGGGTCATAGCCCAATGAAGACATTGATTCAGTGTGAAGTTCCTGTGGAAAAATACCACAACATATTAGGAAAGGAACAGAAATTGAAACTGCCAGTAAAATAAGCAATTTATAAATTATTATTATTTTGTCATTTACTGTACCTCCCATCTTCTTCCCAAAAATGGGACACAAAACAGGTAGCAACATATCTAAAACAATGCAGATGTATTATTAATTACTGTTAGGTAGATATACAAATTAATTACATACGATACAAATTAATTACAGATATACGTGAGCTAGCATGGCATAGCGGATTTAATGTTGGACTAGAACAGGGACAGGCAACCTTTTTGAGATCTGGGCCGGTCTCCCGTAACCCAGGCCTCGGCTGGGCTGAGAGGGGGGGAATGGCAGCGTGCACGCTCATGCGCATGTGCGCACCCTCCTCCTCTGCGTGTGCCCCCCCACGACTGCCATGTTGACTTCCAAAATGGCGGCTGTGACATGCGCCGCCGAAAACACGCCCCGACGGTTGCGTGTGGCAGCAGCGCATGGCTGCGGTGACAGCAGCAACCTTCGGCCTGGGCCGGTAAGTCCGGGGCCCAGGGCCTTAACCGGCCCCCGGGCCGTAGGTTGCCAGTCCCTGGACTAGAACTTTGGAGACTTGTGTTCAATTCCCTGCTTGGCCATGAAACCCAATGGGTAACTTTGGGCAAGTCATATGCTCTCAGCCTCAGGGGAAGGCAATCGCAATCCTCCTCTGAACAAATCTGACTACACCTGGACTACTTAGAGCAAATCTGCTGTTTTCTTTTTCTGCTACTGCCACTCCCAGCTGACAAATCCCAACCATTAGTGAGGCTGTGCTCTTATCTTGTAAACTTGACAGTTCTGCCCTGGTGGAGGGGCCTCTCTCTTGACAGGCAGGATTTGATGCCAAGCTTTCCAGATCACTCTCTTACCACTTCAAATAGAGGCTGGCAACCTTCTGAGCAGTTACAACAGTGTAAGCTTGACTTAACACATTTGTAACCATTCAATATTCATATTCATGAGTGTGGCACTATTGCTATGATCTCAAATGCCCACCACAACTTACCTTAACCATTCTAAGTGTTACATTCTTCTTCTTTTTTTTCATGCATAGAAGTCACTAACAGATTCTGGCTATGATCCTATATCACAGAATGAATGCATAACTATGTATCATCTCATGACCCGATTCCTCAAACTTCCTTAACAGCCAGCAGCCACACAGCTGCAGAGATCTGTTCTGCTGGTGATCAGCATAAGGATATTTCCAGTCCTTTCCCACCTGCAATCTCTAGGATGAAGTGGAGTTGTGACAGGGCTGCTGCTTCTTATAGTCATACCCAATGTATAGCTGACTGGATTTGTAACAACTCAGGGGATCTGATCCATGAAGGGAGTATCTACACAGACCATGGCTCCCAGAGTATCCTGGCCCTAGAGCTGTTCCAACTTCCCATCTTACCTGGGGCCCTCCGTTACGACACTGGGCTGCTGCTCGCATGCATATCCTGCTGTGCCACCCAGTATGGTCTCATTCTTATCTCAGAGTGACCAGAGTGAACTGCAGCCGTGCTGGGTGGCACAGCAGGGCACATATGTGAACAGCCACCTGGCATTGGAACAGAGGGCTCCAGATCTTCTGGGAAGATTTGCAGCAACTAGGGACTTATTTTACACCATAATAAGGGGGTATACCCCAAATTTGGCACTGAACATGATAGGCATAATCTGGACTGCTTGCCCCAGTCAGGTTGTGTGTTTTCTTCTCCTACAACCTGCAAGAATAAAATAGCTCATTCTTGCTCACATTTAAGGTATGCCTCCCTTAGCTATCATGAGAAACATATAAAAGGAAGACAATTTCCTCTGGTGGAGCAATATTTTTCCCATTGGCTACATGGAGCAAATCTTGTTTAGGTATAAGTGTACAGTAATGCAATGGGCCCTTTGTATCTATTGGGATTTGGTTCCAGGACTCCACTGTGGATAAAAAAATTCCATGAATGCTCAAGTCCCATTAAATACAATGGCATAGCAAAATGGTGTCCCTTATATAAAATGGCAAAATCAAGCTTTGCTTTTTGGAATGTATATTTTTTGGGAAAATTTTCAAGCTGTGGATGGTTGAATCCATGGATAAAAAAATTGTGAGGGCCATGTATAGTCACCAGCCAAATGTGTTTTGACTTTATGTCTTCATCAGTGGCTGTAGTGTCACTAATATTTCAAAATAATGTGTGGAATAATCAAAATAAAAGGAAATCACCAGCTTCTCTCCTGTATTTCACAGACTGACCAGCATTTAACTGGTTAGTATACTGGAGTGGAATCACAGAACATTCTGCCTGGAAACTATTGGAGTATAACCACAGAAGAGTCAAGTCTCTGGACACCGGCTTGGTTCCTCAAGGACTTTTATGACTATAGACACTAGTTATTATTTCCTAAAGAACATAGGACCTTAGTCCTCATTTTATGTATTCCATTTTTTTATGGATGCTATAATATCAATTGCTATTTAATTTGTTTTATGAATTTTAAACAGTAGATAAATATTTTTGGACAATATCCATACAGACTGTGTCACCTTTCAATAATACTCCCTTTTTTTTCTTTTCTTTGAGACATGTTAGGTATATATATCCCTGTGGTGTTGTTGTTCACACATTTTTGGAGGGTACAATGGCTAACAGACATGGTATAGATGAGACCATAGGCTCTCAGGTTGCCAGACTTCTGTGGAGGTTCCCCATACCATTTTTTTTTTAATTTTTAAACTTTTTAAAAGCTTTCGCAGGTGTTTGTGTGTTACAGTCCACCTAATTTACATTAGCACATACACCCTCCCCCCAAAATTTTTAAGCCAGAAGTGGATAACTTGTCACTTTTGCTTTTAAATTTTATTGTTTTTCTTTTATTGCTGCCAATTTCTGTCTTGATGCAGTGCTGGAAGTAAAATGCTGGCCTATCAAAGTAATTCCCACTTGATCTGTCTGTCTCATGTATTTTTGTCTTTTGCAAAATAAATAAATAATAGTTCTGTGTGCTTCCCCCTTTACATGACATACACCAAACTTGGTGTTAAATCAAAGATTACATACTTTTCCACTTACAGTCTTATGCCCTTGGATCGGAATGTGCTTCCTCCATTCTTCTTTTTCCTCATTCAAATATATCTTAAGGACACATTTTTTTATCTTGGCTTTCCTTGGTGGATCCCTCTTTCCTTTTCCTTTTCTCACTAATGTTTTTATTTTATTTATTTAGACATTTATATCCCACCTTACTATGATAAAATCAGACTCAGGACAGCTTTTATATCCCTGTAAATTTCTTTTTAACACTGAAACAAAATGAAAAGCCAGTGGTAGAAATATCATTCACAAGCCCTATAGTCAAAGAGCTCTCCCACATTATTTGTTCTTTGAGGAAAACTGCTGCCTCAAGGAGCAAATAACATCTCTCTCTCTCTCTCTCTCTCTCTCTCTGTATGTGTTATGTATGTGTGTGTGCATGTGTATACTAGCATTGCCAAATGAAATAAGGTACAGTGCTCTGATACCTTTAATGAGTATGTAGAAAAGGAAATTTCACCAGATGAAGTTTGTGTGACAATCAACACCTGCTGAAATTCCCCCTTATTAAACCCTTCTGTGTGTGTGCAGAGCTTGGGAGTAATGAATTATAGGTAACATGGTAACATAGGCTTTGTCTGCATGGACCAAAGGCCTATCCTCCCCTCCTCTGGCATCATCCTGTTTGGATGACACATGGCTTAAACACCAGTTCTGGATCTAGGCAGTCTGGATGACATCCTGTATGTCCTGACTAGAACCAGAGAATAACATAGTTAAAACAAATTTTTAAAAACATACTTATTGCTCTGGATCTTTTAGGAAGATCTGGAGGCGTCTGTTCCCATGTGATGGTGGCTGTCTGCATGGATGTCTGTCTGGGTTACCTGGCACATCTGCCATCACCACAAATCACTTGTTCTGAGTCAGAACTGGGCACCCAGACCTATGGCTGTTGCTTGGTGTCTTGTTCTGACTTCAGAAGTGACCAACCTGTGGTAGCAATGGATGTACTAATGGCCTATGCAGATAGCAGCCATGATACAGAAATGGAGGCAAAAATAACGGGGGCAGAACAGCACAGCTATGCAGCCGGGATACTCCAGGTTGCCCCTGAAGTATCCTTGCCAGCGCAGACAAGGCCATAGTTACCTGTAACAAGTTACTGTTTTTGTACTGAGATCATAAAAAGGTTGATTTCAGCAGCAACATAATAAATGAGAACAAGGCTACTTGTTCAAAATGGCACAATATGTTGCCTTTTAAAGTTACCCTTTGAGAGTATTTCAGAAGCATTTGGGCAGGAATTTTTCAAGTTCTAAGTCATTCTAATCAATTCTAAGAGGCTTCTTTTTTTTAAGCAACAAAAGGAACAAAACAAAATACTTCTTCAAAATATTGTAAGAAATCATGGCAACTAATTACTTTGCAAATATGTAAGGAGAAACAGGAACAGATTATTATTAAAAAAATTACTAAGGGGCTAAGCAGACGGGCAGCACAGGGCCGCCCTGGGAAGCTGCAGATCGGGGCCAAGGTATCCGTACACCTCGGGCCCACGGTGCAGCATCCCAGCCCCAGGAAGGAGCGCTAAAATAGCGCTCCTTCTGCAAGACACCGAAGGTGCACCACAAAAGGCTGCCGGCACACCTTCGGCACCTCTTCCGCCGCATTGTGTGTGGACGCTGTGGCGGACAGACATCCTCGGAGCGCTGGACGTGCAGAGGGTCCGGCGCTCTGATGATGTCTTCGGGAAGGGGTTGGGGCGCTCAGCGTGTGGCTGCCCCTCCCCTTCCTTGCCCTGAAGGCGGCACTTTGTGCCGTCTGCTTCCCCCCTAAATTTGGGTGATATTGGTGGTGGTAATTGTGAGGTGGTGATCTGTATTTTTTGGTTTGGAGGGCAAGAACTAACTCTGCAAGTGACAGGGGCCTGATCTGGATTTGAGACCATATAATGTGCACATGACACACACTCTCTCATTTAATACGAGGTGTACTTTGTCCCTGAGCCATTATAGGTACCCTGGAGGAACTTTTAGTAATTCTGTTGTCATGGACAGATCATTACCTAATGAGGTTCAGACTCTCTGAACTCAGAACCTGTGCAGGGGTGGGGAGCTGATTCCACCCTAGGAGACTTATGGCTCCAGATGGATTCCTGATGGCTCTTGGGGAGTTTCCTGTTGCCTTGGCAAGTAAACTGTCCAAGCCTTGGCTGATTTCTGGAATAGGGAAATGCCCAAGATGGTGGACATGATTGTTCATAGACATCCCTTTCCATGGATTGGAGCCAAGTGAGCACCCTAAGCTGGTGGTGATGAAATGAGTGGGATGAAGACTGGAGCATTTTATCTGTATGTCTGATGTTTATTTGTATGTCTGTTTGTATGAAGAAATCCTTCTTCACTGCCACCATTGGATCTGCACAATGTTGTCCAGCAGACACAATGCACAATGTTTCCTGCCTGACTATGGGACAGAGACAGCTTTTGTTGCCTTGGTGAATAACCTACGCAGAGAGCTGGACGGGGGAGTGTGTCCTGTTGATTCTGCTGGACCTCTCTGTGGTTTTTGATACCATCGACCATGGTATCCTTCTGAATCACCTCTCTGGGATTGGACACTGTTTAACAGTGACGCCTGTCCTTCTTGTAGGGCTGGACACAGAAGGTGGTGCTGAAGGATGCCTATTGGACAACCCAATCACAGAGTTTTCTTGGTCATTACCATCTTCTGAGGTTGAGAGAGTATGACTTGCCCAATGGGTTTCCATGGCTGAGCCAGGATTCAAACCCTGATCTCCAGAGTCATAGTCCAAAGTTCAAACCACCATACCATGCTAGCTCTGTTTTAATATTAGAGTTATTCAATTATTTTTAGATTTTTATAATCAATGTTTTAATTATATCTTTTTAAATTATTCTAAGCCATTCCATTTTGAATTCCATTTTGGGAGAAAGGTAGGATATAAATACAGAATATAAATAAATAGATTCTGTGGGATATACATATATTAATTTTTAGGTTGACAGTCTGCATTTTTCTAGACTATTGCATGTAAGAACTGGATACTTCATTTTTAACTTTTAAAATTTTGGATATTATATTTTGAAACATTGACAGCGTCCAACAGAAACACATGCAGATTTATGTACATATAGATGTGAAAATGTGCTTTTGGGCTTGTACAGAAAGAGGTCAAAGGAAGTATGCTTGTTTTGGGATGCCAGGAGTCCTCAGGATTCTGTGACTCACTTGAGGGCTGTGTTTGCTCACAGCCATGTTGTAAATGTCATGTGCATTTGAATATGTATGCTGAGCAAGGGAAGGGAAATGTAACACTTTTAAGATGTTTTAATAAATAAAATAATCTGTCAGTCTGTGTGAAAATTTCTCTGGGCATTTCTGGATAAGGACTTTGGGCAAGCCACAGTCTCTCAGCCTCAAAGGAAGGCAAAGGCAACCCCCCCAAAAAAAAATATTGCCAAGAAAACCCCATAATAGGTGTGCCTTAGGGTCACCATAAGTCTGAATTGACTTGAAAATACACAGCAACACAATTTATTGGTGAAGCCAAAACAATGTTGTGCCTGGATAAGGATGGGAGGAAAGTATTATCATCTTAAATGCTCACTGCTGAAAGCTATAATGTAGACCTTTGGTACTGTGTTTAAAAAGTTGTACTAATCAGCTGTTTATATCAAATTACCAATGCTGTGAACAGATGCACAGTGCGAATGCTGTATTTGGTACAAGAGTTTGTTCCTATGAAAACATAATGGAAACAAAACTTGTGAGATTAACTGGCACAGTTAGAGAAAATGTTCCTCCCCTTCCCAAGTGAATCTTATCTGTGGTTGGTTGCCTGTTTATTTTGCAAAATATGTTCAGATATCCTTACATTTCATTTTTATATTAGAAAAATAATATAAGAGAGGGAAGATGTGTCTGTATGAAATAACTGTGCTTAGAAATCTTTCCTATTGTTGCAGAGTAAAAAACCTCACATACCAGTTTCTAATTGAAAGAATAAGTTTTGAATTTTCTTGCTGTTATCTTGAGAATGTTTGGTTGTTGATAAAATTTGTGGAGGCTTAAATGTTCTGTGCAAATAGGGGGGGGAATCCTACAGGCAGAAGCAAAAAAGATGCCCAACATCATGAGCAACAGGGGAAATGTTTGGAGTGAAAACTACTTGATAACACTGGAGAAAACCTATGGAATATGCCAGTTATGTTGGCATTCCATTCCTGCAAGGCTTGGAGCTCATGGGAGGATTCTTCTAACACTTGTCACAGTTTGATTTTGAACCTAGATATGAAGCTAATAGTTTCTAACGGTTTTTCAAGTGCCACTGAATCAAATTACTGGAGTAGAAAGGAACGGTTGACATTCTGCTTTAAAGTGACCGTAAGCCTGACCCAGTTCTACTACAGTGGTGTCATCACAATTGTATCTCATTGCTGTGGGTTCTCGGATGCTGACAGGCGGAACAAGTTGCTTTAGCTCGCAGTGCTCAGCTGTCATACAGAACAGCTTGCAGATTCTTCCATGAATGAAATGTGCAGGGAGTTCCTTTCTCTCTTTTATCTTCCCCCCCTTTTCACACCACTTTCCCCTCCCTGATGCCTGCTTTCTAGGCTACCAGTGAAACTGTGTTTGCATGGCAGGAAAAAGAGATAAGGAAAAAGATTTTTTAAAAAAATACATGGAACAAAGCTCTTGTTTGTTTTGTGTCAGAAATGTAAGTACTTGACTCATCTGGTAAGTTCAAAGATCTGCAAGGTTTTAAAGCAAGTTCAGAGCTATCCATGAAACTTGCTTGTGGAGAAGGGCCTTGATTACTTTTATACTGTCTGAGCAGAGAGATGAGATGCTGTCACCTTTTGTCTAACTCTTGTTAGTGTCTCACACAGTTGAACAGAGAGCAAGGATGCTGACTTCTCATATTTATTGAATGATGGTCACATACTTGAAACAAGGACACCAGAGATTCCCACACCAACAACAGTACTTTAAGTAAGTGACTGGGTAAGTTATATTTTAAACAGAAATGACCTTAGTTGCCAATTATGAAAACAAACTTGATAGAATTAAGCCTAATGTTTCACAATTTGAATTCAATCAAGATACATTGAATTTGAATTCTATCAAGACACATTCTGAGACAGCTTTACTAATTTATCTTAATAATAATAATAATAATAATAATAATAATAATAATAATAATAATAATAATTTGTATCTCGCCCCTCTGAGAACAATTGGGGCGGATAACAATGTTAAAATACAGAGATACAATTATAAATAAATTGATTTATTTAATCCCAAAAACATCTCAGAGGAGGGAAAACCAGAACTACCTTAAGAAGAAACCATTTCACTGAAATGTGAAATGTTGGCTGCTGTTTAGAAGTATTAGAAACATTGTTCAGGACTTTTTTTTATTTGTTTCCTTTGGTGGCTATCTGCTAGAGCAGGGGTAGGCAACCTTTCCCCTTTAAGGGCCGAGGGACTTCAGCTCCCAGAAGCCTCAGCCATGTTGGCCAATAGTCCCATGTTGGCCAATAGCTCCTGGGATTCTGGGAGCTGAAGTCCCTCGGCCCTTAAAGGGGAAAGGTTGCCTACCCCTGTGCTAGAGACTCTGACTTGGCAAGTGTACTATATAGTTTTTTGTGGGTTTTTTGGGCTGTGTGGCCATGTTCTAGAAGAGTTCCTTTCTGACATTTTAGAACATGGCCACACAGCCCGAAAAACCCACAAAAAACTATGGATGCCAGCCATGAAAGTCTACAACTCCATGTACTATATGGAGTTCAGTTTACAAGCACTTAACCAACCAAGGGAAGGGTGGAAGAAATACCAGGAGGAATGCAAACAGTATAAATGGGAACATAGGGTAGTTGCAGACTGCCAAAAATAGTGCAAATTGAGTCCACTTTTAGAGTTAAGGTTAGGAAATCATGGGAATTGTATTTTATTGTGGCACCAGAGCTCTCTGATAGAGAAGGCTCAATGTCTCAGAAAAAAAAACAATTCCCATGACTCCCTAGCATTAACCCTAACCCTTAAAGTGGACTCAATTTGCACTATTTCTGGCAGTCTGTAACCCCCCATAGTCTACAAATATTTAAAAAAATATTTCTCTGGAACCACAAACATCTACAACAGTGAAACCTGAGATTCTTGAGACTGTAACAAGTCCTTGAAGAAGTCCATAACTAAATGGCAACAGCACTTAAGATCATCAATCATATTGTGGTGATCACTGATATAGAAACTGATGTTTACAGTCCTTTTCCTTTTTGTGGACTAGGTCCTGCTAGTGCTGTATTCCAAACACAGCAATAGTACCTTCAGCATCTTGAAATGAGACCAGCATCTGAAAGTCAAGGAGATATCCCATCTTTTGTTACCCAATATATATTCTGAAGTTAATCCTTATTAACAAAACAACTCAAGTGACTTGAAATCAGGCTACCCCTCTGTCCTGTAATTCAAAAGAAAGTGGAGACAATTTTTAATTTTTAAATTGGCTAATTAGACTAGATAGAACAGAGATATAACTGCCATGTCAGAACTGCTCACTCCCCACATTTCAGTAAACCAGTAACCTGTAATCAAACAGCCAAACTTTATTTCAGTAACTGGAAATATTAACAGTAAGATGTCGGTTAACAGTAAGATGTCTGCAAACACAACAATTAAACTCAAGCATAGAATAAGCAATGCACCACCCTATACTTTTGCACGCTTTACCTTGGTACTTGATACTTCATTGCACTCTTAACAAATTAAAACATCTCTGTACCCAACCTTAATTTTCTGCTCCCCTTCACACCATTTCACTTTTGTCTCTACTTTCTTTCCCCCAGGGGACTTCCCTGGGAAAATCCTCCCTCCCAATCCTCCCATCTGTGCATTCTTCACCCAGGCAATTATCTTCTCTTTGAACTAACAGTGAAACACTGTAATTTCCATCACTCCCAATTATATACTTTACTCTCTAATACAACTTTTAAAACCTATGAACTTTTATGCACTACATCAACCAAATTAATACAACAACAAAACACATGGAAAACTCTGCCAGATTCTGGCATGCCTTTACAACTGGTTATTGATTTTAATTTGCAATTCTCTTTGTGTAATTTGCCTTCCATATTCCCAGCTCTTTCCAGTCAAATACACAGATTTCTTTTTGTATACCTTGATACTTCATTGCATTGTCTGCAAAAAGAACTTTGTGTTTTCTGCATTTTGAGAAAGTAAATCCAAAATACTTTCCATTTAAAAAAACAACCCTCAGAGCTGGGCTAAAGACAGGGGTCCTTTGTAATAGCTGGACATCAGAGAGTGCTAGTGATGAGCAAACTGCTGTAGCAACTATCAGTAATTCCATTTTGTGGAAATATTTTTTTGGAGGGAGGGATAATTCTTTTAAAGCAATCTAACCCTCACTGTAGAAGCCCTAAATCAAGGCTAAGAGAATGTGTCATGCCCAAGATGATACAGAGTTTCCCATTCATTTATTATTTTTAAACAAACAAACAAACACCCTTGCCTTTCCTCAAAAAAGTCAAGGCCATGAGCAACAACAAATTAAGATATTAAAACAGGAATAACAATTCAATTAAAACAGCAAAAACAGTACTACAAAACTGAATTTGAAAAAAAAAGAGTTGTACAAATAGTCAAACATCAAACAGACAAAAGGCATCAATAAATAAAATTAAGCTCTGCTCTTCTTCATAATATTGTAACATGGCATTAAAATGTATTAAACTGGGCTTCCTTCAGGAGGGAGTTCCAAATTTTAGGTGCAGGAACTGGTTCCCTACAGATGTTTTTCAGGGAGTGATAGGATGCAAAGACTTCTTTTGATGATCTTAATATACAGGTAGGCATCTACAGGAAAAGGCAGTCCTTCTGACATATTGGTGTTACACTATAAAGGTTTCAAAGGTCGTTATCATCAACATTTTGAATGAGAAACAGAAGACTTTGGGCCTATACAGATCAACCAAAAGGGCTGGCCTGGGGTTGGAGTCAGGGTGTGGCGACCGCACACCAGCTGCCCTGACTCAGCCCTGATGCGGTGGGTGGTGTCAGGGTGCTCCCTTGACACAGCGGACAGACACGCTACACTAAAGGAGCGTAGAAAAGCTGCTGCCACTGTGGTAAAGATGACTTTTTGCCACTCCAAAAAAGGAGTAGCATTTGCCAGCTCTTTTTGGAGTGGCAAAGTGCTGGATTGGGGATGTGGCATATGGTTGCTGTGGCCCTGATCCAGCGCTCCCAGGGGAAGCACAGAGCCTCCTCTTAGGGGCTGTCTGTAAAGCCCCTTTGTCACACCAGGTTGCTAAGATGCCACAATTGTGTTAGAGCAAGAAACACAAACTTACCAGTTTAGGAACGGTCATTTTCACACAGCTTTTTAAAAGTACCAGGGTGATGCTATAGTCCTGGGCTCTGGCTTCTGCATGCTGGTCTTCATAACCTGGACTTCCTGCCATATGCTGGACTTTCCTGCCATAACCTGGACTTTCCAGAATGCTTTTTTGGTTTTCATTTTTAAAATTTTCAATTGCACAGTCAAGGCAATTGATTAAGGAAAAGAAATTAAAAAAGAAAAACAGCCTGCTTGGGAATAGCAAGGGGGAATGGGGAGAGGAGCATAATCATACCCACTTGCACCACGTTGATTGCCTACATATTGGAACTGCAGTAGGAGGAACTTACCACATATGAATCAGTACTGAAATGGCAGCACAATTGGGAGGTGCTGATGGGTGAAATGGAGAGTTCCAGGAATGGATGAAGCAGCTACAAGAAAGACACAGTATTGTGTCCTAAGATTCAGCCACAAATGCTACTATCCTGCTGTAATTCCACTTTGGCAGTCTCATGTGATAAAGTCCAACACTTAAGCAGGAGAATCATTGTGCCCAATAGATGACCCCAATTAACTTGGAAGTCATGTGCTTGATCAAAATCAGTGGTGGTAGTGGACATCCAAGCAGCTCAGCAGGATGCACATGCACTCAGATGCTCAGTGGAAGAATGGAGGGCCTTTGTAATGGGGGAGGGTCAGGATAGCTCCAAGGCCAGGATACTCCAGGCTGCCCTTGGCCAGTGCAGATAGGACCTAGGACTCCGGGGAACCAGAATTTGAATCCCTGTTCATCCATGAAAACCCACTGGGTGATCTTGGTCAAGTCACAGTCTCTGATACTCAAAGAAAATCTATGGTGAACCTTCTCTGAAGAAATCTTGCCAAGAACAGCCTAGGATAGGGTTGGCAGAAGTTGGAGTCAACTTGAAGGCACACAACAGCAGCAACCACCCACACACCAGATGAGTCTGAGAAGTGCAGGGTTGATCTTCCTTTGTAGGGAGTTCTATAGTCTGGGAGCAGCTGCCAAGAACTCCTAGCAAAGATGAAGAAAAAGATACAGGAATAGCACATTTATATTTATTTAAATTTTAATAAATCATCATGCAGTGTGTCCCTTTCCATGTTCTCTTTTCAGTGGCTGGCAAAAACTTTTCTCTTCAAGTAGGCTTTTAATATGTAACTGCATCCAGGGAGGCTTCTCATCAGGGTGCTTGCTTTTGGATGTTTTTAATGTTTTTAACTTATGTTTTTTTAATGATTTTGTATTTTTAACTTGTTAGATTAATATGATGCTTTTAATTGTCTTTTTAAAATTTTACTTTTTAAAAGCATCTCTTGTGAGCTGCCTTGGGTCACAAAAAATAGGAGAAAGGCAGCAGATTAAATCAATCTATCAACAAATAAATGAAATCACATTGAAAGAACTAAAAGGAGATATCACCTTAACAGGCAGGAAGCTGCCTATTTTCCTTTCAAATTCTTTGTACAGTGCACATATACATTCTTTTTTAAAAGCTACTTTTTAATTTTAAAAAGGGACTCTGGGGTAGTCATTCAAGTCATGACTTTGTTAGAGTTTGAGAAGCCTTTAAAATCACTTAGTAGAATAAAATTCCCAAGTACAGTAACTGTCAGATTGCTTTATCTAATTTATGGAATGAAAGCTAAGGAATAAACAATAACACTCCATTTAGAGTTATTAGATTAGCCATTATAGAAACCACAGAAAGTACATAAGCCTTTACTTTATGTTCACTTGAATTTGGCTATTAAGCTTTGATGGAACTTTCATTTAACCAAATGCCTTTGTTTACAACAATAAACTGGTTAACTCTTATTTCCCCCCTAAATTAAATATGGCAGCATCAATATTTGCCTACCTCATTGGTTTTTAATTTTGTGCAATCAGTTCAATTAGGGGGTCTGATTCTGCAGAGATTTATGGCCATGTTCTTTACTGCCATGAACCACTAAGCAGGCTACTTACATGTGAAAATGTTTGCCTAGGTTTTTCTGGATTATTAAAAAGAACAGAAAGATACTCCTTTCTCCAAGAAAACCTACAAGGCTACTTGCCCCTGCCCCAAATATTTGCTCACTATTGGCTTCTGAAGAAAGGTGAAATTACACACTAAAAGAAACAAGGGCTTTTCATCTAAATCTTTAGTTTTTTGTTACCATATCTCCTATAAGTACTGTCTGGTAACTTCTGATCAACTGTGGCTCTCTTGTTATTTTGGGCCTACAACACCCATCAGCCCTAGCCAGCATAATCAGTGGCAAGGGGCAATAGAAACTGCTCTCCCTTAACCTCTTAGAATAATAGAATCATAGAGTTGGAAAAGACCCCAAGGGCCATCCAGTCCAACCCCCTTCCATGCAGGAACTCATAATGAAAGCACCCTCAACAGATGGCCATCCAACCTCTGTTTAAAAACCTCCAGAGAAGGAGACTCTACCATCCTGTCGAACAGCTCACTTGGCTCAAATTATATGTGACTTTTGTTACATAGTTCTTAGGATTTCAATACACTCTGTGTTTTCCTCAGTTTCTAGGCATGCTACCCAGTGCCCATTTCAATCATCATCTGATCCAGATGCCAAGCTTTCATTTTTTAATAATAATAATAATAATAATAATAATAATAATAATAATAATAATAATAATAATTTAAAAAAGAAGGAAGTCTCTAGTCCTTGAAGGTGCTGACATATGGGGCAAAATGTATATGCATTCTTCTGGGAAATGGTTCTATGAGAAAGAAGTCTGCCCATGAATTTCAGATGCAAGGAAAGGGAGAGCAAGTAGTGTGAGTGACACAGTGCAAGAAACATTTCACAGAAACATGGAATCATAGAGTTGGAAGAGACTCTATCCAGTCCATCCCCTGCCATGCAATCAAAGCACCCCTGACAGATGGCCATCAAGCAAGATATAAGCAGCAAAGAGCATGAAGTAATGGGTGCATTGTAAGAGCACAAGGTGAGGCAAGGAAGGGAGAAGAAGTGAAGGGAGACTGAATGGGTTGGGCATTGGAAAGCAAGAAGCAAGATTGGGGCACATTACAAGGGCACAAGATGTGGGAAGGGAAGGAACAGAAGAGAAGGGAGAATAGTATTTGGAGAGGCAGAGTGAAAGAAATAAGGGAGGAGTGCATTGTGAGGGGTCAAAACAAGGCAAGGGAAGCAGCAGGAGGGAAGGGAGAATGAGTGGTGAGAGGAGAGTGCAGGAAGAATGGAGGTCTGTGAAACTCAGGTTTGCTGAGAGGAAGTGGCGGCACATGGTCACATGGATCTTTTTATGACCAAGTGGAGATTTCAACGTGGGTCTCCCTGTTCCAAGCCTGGTACTTAAAAGATTGCATTAACTGGTTCTCTCAGATGAGTAACTAAAAAAAGAAGAAGAGAAATGTATGAAGTTTGAAACATAGTGGAGTTAAAAATCTCCAAGATGAAGAGGAGCCATTGCTGAGCACCCTTTGGGTTTGGCTGGTCAACCAGTTACAAATCCACCTAACAGTTGCATTGTCTAGCCCACATTTTACTAGCTTGAATGAACAGAACTATTTTGTATATTGCAGGCACTGCTCCCTATGGAGAGAAGGCAGGTTAAAGCCAGCACTGGTGACAACCAATCAGGACTGAGCTGGCAACAGCCAATAGAATGT
>CM034703.1:309244469-309271719 GCA_020142125.1 Phrynosoma platyrhinos
TGGTATGGGACAGAAGGAAGTGACAAGTGCCATCTAATTGTCTCTTAGTGTTGTCCAGAAACATCCACACTGGTACAAGAATATCTGTGAGAACAAGAGGCAATGTGGCTCAATGAGAGCAATATGTTATTTCCCTTTCATGTGGACACAGCCTGGAGGAGAGGATTTTAGGATTTGTTATCATGGATGTCAGCATTTTGTGGTGCATGATAACAGTACTGAACCCTTAAAAATAGTATTTTTTTAAAAAAGAATTTCAAGTCAAATCATACAGGGTTGTGTCCCCTGATTCCAGGGCCTGGCCCCTCTTCTTCAGTCCTCAGGGTGAGAGGAAGAATTTCCAGGGCAAGACCGTTGCCATGAAAGTCTGTATTTGCCATCCTGCAACTACTCTCTACCCTTTCTGTTGAAAGCAGAGTTTGGAAAACTTTTGTTGGTTGGTCTACAATTCCTACGTATTCTCCAAAGCAGTGTTTGCACAGATGTTAAAACATAGCTGGGGAAAGAGTGTGTGTATGTGTGTGTTTTTCTGTTCAAGGCAGAATTTGGAAAACTGATTTCCAAACAGAGAAATATTTTCTCCTTTCTGTTAGATTTGGTGTTTATTATTTGAATGACATGCCTTAAGCAACTACGGTTGATGCTTAATGGACCGTGCTTAATGACACCACTAGGGGATGGCCTAGGGTCTTAGGTTTTGACCTGGAATTCTCAGGGACCTGAATTTTCTCACCATAAGAGAATGTTTCTCCCTGTAGTTTAATTAATTAACTTCTACCATTAGAAATGGTTATGTTACACTATAGCTGTATCTTTAACCCTCTTGGTATTATGCTGTATGTTGAAAATACATGACATCTGGGACCACTGTAGAAAAAGTAGAGATATAAAGAGGAGTACAGCATGATAGATAATTGGAGTCTTATTACTCAAGATCTCCATATGTGTGTTTAATTGTCTTCATTAAACATGGTTGTTATTTACCCTTTCTTCCTCCTCCCACCCAACTTGGTAAAAATAGAGTTTTTCATTGGGATGTGCATCAAAGACAGGTCACACAAGTGTGATTGTAATAAATTTAAAATGGTCAATAGCTTGATGTTCATTAGTAAATGCTACAGTAAGGCATGGAATAGATCTCACAGAGTAATGATTAACATGCATTAGCTCTTTAGAAAGCCTGATTTCCTATTATTTTGGCTTCTACAGCATGGATTATATTACATAAATAAAGATAAGTAAATATCCTTAAAATCCACACTGCACATTGGCAGAGTAGCATATGACATGGCAAAATAAGCCTTTTAGTTTTTCTTTAAATATTTGGTTTAATTATTTATGTTCTATTTCCCAATCTTGTGAGCACAGGGTCATTACATTTCTCAAGCAAGGCATAAATGTTTGTAGAAGGGTCTATTCAAAACACTCTATCGCCAGGGAAATGTGACAGTTTAACATAATCTTTATAATCAGTTGGCTGGAAGACCAATAACACTATGTGGGCATAAAATCAAGAGCCAGCATGGTTTGAGCATTGGACTGTGATTCTGGAGATCAGAGTTCGATTCCCTGCTTGACTGTAGAAACCCAGTGGGTGACCTTGGGCAAGTCTCACACTCTCAGCTGCAGAAAACTGCCTTAGGATTGTCATAAATTGGAAACTCCTTGAAGGCACATAACAAGAGGCATAAAATCCTTTCTCCTATATACTCTGGCTTCCATAGGAAGCCAGAACATAGAATAATGAGTTGTCAAAGTGTCATCTGCAAGTGAGATCATAGATTTTGTACTTCAATTTAAGTTGTATTCTTTCCCCCTTTTTCTCAGGTCACATTCTAATAACCATATTGTGCATTAAAGCCTGTGATTATCTAAACACTTGACAGATGGCAGGCTGTTAATTTGTATATAAGAGACAGTGATTGCCAGTGCAATGATAACATTCAACAAAATATGAAATGTCAGAATCCACAACCACCCCTGTGCAATATTCTTGCTTGGCTTATTTTAGAAAGGTAATTGTAGAAGAATGGTGTCTTCATTGCTAAGCATATGCTTCATACTGTAAGAGCTATTTTGTTGTTGCTGTTGTTGTTTAAGCTATCAGATACTGTAAAATAATTGGAGAGGAAGGGAGTGAGTGAAGAAGAATGGTATATTATCACCAAGTAATGGTCTTTTTGTTTATCTTGATCAAATAGTCAAGAAGCAAACAGTAGCTGTAAAGTGATGCAACCTGTCTTTATTAATGTGATGCTTGAGATAAATTGAGATAATATTATTTATATTACCTTAAAAAATGAAATAGGTTTTGAGAGGAGGAAAATATTATGGGATATCATTAGGATGACTACTATGCCAAGCTGTTAAAATGAAACATGCATGTTAAAATCCCCCAACTCTCATCTCATGTTTGTTTTCTGTTCATTCTACTTCTCTGTAATTCCAAGCCTTGTGATCATCTTAGACTGTGATACTGGGCTTGTATTGGCAAGGGAGTTAATGCTCTTCTGTCTGCCCCTGGTTTAGCTACTCTAATGTCTTGGGTCCTGTCTACACTGACCAAGATACTCCAAGGCAGTCTGGAGTATCCTGGCCCCAGAGCATCCCTGAGTTCAGGCCTCCATTCCCAAAAAAGCCACAAAAAATATGGATGCCAGCCATGAAAGCCTTCGACTTTACATCATTTGATCTGTTTACTCCAAATTCAAGGTTTGGGCCATGAGCTACCTGGACTCCCAAATGAGAGGACAGTGAGAGGCTGCTTTGTTTGGCCTATGCAGGACAGGGTCTTGGAAGAAGAGGAATGGATTTTGCAAGTGGGAGGTTATGGCATTATTTTGGTTTAAGGTCTAGATTTTGAAGCTCATTTGTATTCTATAAAATAATGTCCAATGCTGACCTGTGTGCTGACTCTCCCAGCCCTGGTGTTCCATATATGTGTTCATATTCTGAATTAGCATCAAGTTGTATGTCAATCTGTGATCTGAATTTCCCTGCTTGATGGGATGTAGCTCAAACTATAACCTCTTGCTTTAAACCAAACTTTCCAAATTGGTTCATTGGCAGTTCTCCACTGATCTCCATACATCTGCCAGTTCCCCACTGATCTTTGCAAGCCTCCATATCCCTGTGAAAAATGATCTCCTCAGTTGGAAGGGGATTGACCCTGAATGGTCAGTGTCTTTATGGATTTTACAGTTTTCTTAGGGGCCTTGCAGACTTGCGGCTGTGGGCCACCCTGGGAAGTGGAGGATTGGGGCTGAGGCTTCCCCACACCTCAGCCCCAATCCACCCTTTTAGCGCCTGGGAAAGAAGCACCAAAATAGCGCTCCTTCCTCAAGCAGAAAAAAGGGTGCCGGAAGAGCTGTTGCGCGGCTCTTCTGCGTTTCTTCTTTCGCAGCATGTACAGAGGCTGTGAGGACATCATCAGGGCGCTTGGTGTGTGTAATGGTGCATGCTCTTATGACGTCCTTGGGAAGAGGTTGAGGAGGCCGCCATGCAGCTGGCCCTTCCCTACCTCCAATATGGCGCTTTGTGCCGTCTGCATCCCCCCTTAGAAATTCTAAGTTGCAACATCTGAATTGGCCACTTGTAGAAATTGGGAGCATTTTCTTGTCTTTTTCAAAACACTGTAACAATAGTACATTGTAGTAAAAGTTATGGCAGCTTGTTAGTAACATGAAACACAATGACATACCTGTCTGAACTGCTGTAACAGTAACAAGAAACGACCTGCTGGGTAATGAGTAAAGTAACTAGCTCCCTTTAAGAAATAACATCTCATACTTTACTTACATGATGAGACAAGTGGTTTGGTTTTTAGAGAGGTGTGAAGAGGAAGAAACAATGAAGTTAGAGTAAGGATTAATGGGATTTTTTAAAATGAAACATTGAAGGATGCTGGCCAGGGAAAATAATCTGAGCAGTATTCCAGAAAGCCTGGACTTAAGCTGTATCATAACCAGCACTATATACTTAGTGATATATAGATTTTGATAGGAATATATTCACAGAAAAGGCTTCACTGGACTTTGGAGTGGTGGCTCTAACAACCATAACTTTTATAAAAGCAGTATGCTGGCTCTTCTAATTATTTTGATTCTTTTGTAACTCTCTCTCTCTCTCTCTCAGTTCCCACCTACTCTTTCTCCCTTTTTTCTTCTGCCAAAACCTTAGCTCTCAATCAGTTTAATCTCATACAAGTATCGTTCATAAGACTCATAATAGAAGTATGTATGTGTGTGTGTGTGTGGGGGGGGGGGGAGGAAATGTCCACATGTGGAAATCTATAAGTAATCCTCATTGCTAAAAGGTGAGGAGGCTAAATGCCGAGAGAGGCTTCCAGAAATCCTTCATGCAAAGTGCTCATAAAAGAATGGGTTGTACATTAAAAACTCACTCTAAATCCCCCCTCCCATTTTCCCATTTCTATTTTTGCTTTTTAAAGCCTCAGTGCCAGAGTTGCAATGAAATGTTAGTACAAGCATCCTGGGTACTGACATTCAAGTAATCATCCCAGAACATCCCATTTGACATTGGGATTTCTGTCTCCCCCTTTCCACTGCTACAAGTAGCTTTTAAATCTTCTGTACTCATTGCCCTTCTCCTGTCGGCAGCATTGCCATGTTTCAAATGAAAAGAACAATTTATTTATGACTTTTAAAAAGAAAGTAGGACAATTCTGTGGTTCATCTTTTTTTTTTTTAAAAAAAAAAAAAAGCTGTCCATTTTGTAAGTGTTTGATTTATTCTGAAAGAGTAAACACTTATTTTCTCAGATTGCTACCAAGGCAATTTATGTCTGTCTGTATGTATTTAATAGACTACTTTTCTCCCATATAGGACCCAAAGTGGTTTACATGTTAAAAGTTAAAACAATATTCAAGTAAAACAATTAAAACAATATACACTCACACAATGTAGCTAAAACAATCTCTAATATAAAAATTAAAAATGAATTCAACAACAAAATCCAATGAAAAACATTAGTTTAGAAAACTTAAAAGCATATTAATACCTCTTACACATTAGGAAACAGCACATCTGTTGGCACTATCCTGGTGGGTGCATCTACACTGTAACCGTTTGACACCACCTTAAGTGATGTACATTCCTCCTGGGATTTGTAGTTTTACAAAGCCTTTAGCCTTCTCTGTCAGTGTGTTGGTGTCTCAGAAAACTACAAATCCCAGAATTCTGTAGGATGGAGCCATGTCAGTTAAATTGGTGTAAAACTGCATTATTTCTACAGTGTAAATGTGCCAGTTGAGTTAAATGTGCCAGTTGAGTTAAAGGCCTGCATAAATAAGATATTTGCCTGCTAGTGAAAAGAGAGCAGAGAGGGGATGAACTGAGCCTCCTTTGGACAAGCATTCCATAGTCTGGGAATAACCACCAAGAAGGCCCTCTGCTGAGTCTTCACCAGATGGGCCTGTGATGATTGTGGGACCGAAAGAAAGCCCTGCCTCAAATATCTTAAAATTCAAGTAGCCTTTTATAGGAGATATGGTCTTTCAGATTACAATATTTAATAATAATATTACTTCTTACCTGCCTCTCCCCGTGGCTTATATAGCCTGGACCTAAGCCATGCGTATAGGGCTTTGTAAGTCAAAACCAGCACTATATATCTAATAATATATAGAATTCAACCCCCCTCCCTTGTGTGTGCAGGTGGCTTTCTTACCTCTTGTTGTTGTGTGCCTATAAGTCATTTCTGATTTATGATGACCCTAAAGCAAACCTATCATGGGGTTTTCTTGGCAAGATTTGCCATTGCCTTCTCCTGGGGCTGAGAGTGTGTGACCCATCCAAGGCCACCCAGTGGGTTTCAAGGCTGAGCAGGGAATTGACCCCTGGTCTCCAGAGTTGCAGTCCAGTGCTCAAACCACTATGCCATGCTGGCTCTGTACTTATGAAATATACCGTATGCCTCTGTGTATGTAGCCTATTCAAATTCCCAACTATGAGATGTGGCTGGAAAACTGGAAATAGTAATAATAATAATAATAATAATAATAGAAATCTTGGTGTTCATGTAGAAATATACTAGCCATGCCTTATAAACCATTCTTGCATGGCAGGAAACAGCAGTAATTGTGTGATCTTGACCATCGTGGTACATTTGTAGTTTCAAAGATTGCTTGAAGAACTTAAAGGAAAGGTGGGAATTGTTTCACAAACCATACAAACATGCTGGTAACCAAGGTGTCATTTTAATTGTTCCCTCCTTTGATGGCCAACATAATTTATTCTGTGTTTATCTACATGACTCTCAGTTGTGAAATGTGACCCAGATTCCATATGCACTCCCGACTTTCATTAGGCAAGAATGACACATACTTATCATTAGAGTGTACTAATTACAAGAGAAAGTGACATTTCAAAGTAAAATCCTTCCCTGGGGTTTAATGAAAGACTACCTGGTTTATTTTTGTTTTAATGAACTAAAGCAGTGTGTCTTCTCATTTCTGAACTGGCTTTCCTCTCTCTCTCTCTCTTTCTTTCTCTCTCTTTGTTTGATTATTTTTTTTTAAAAAAATAACAGTTTAAAAGTCTCTCTCTTGTTACCTGTGTTCTCTCTCTGTCATGACTAGGTTGGCATATTGTGGATGAAATATGGCCTTGTAATAATAGTGTGTTAGTATTAATGACATTTCAGGGAGATAGTGTTAAATCCAGTGGTGTAATGGAGGGAAAACTCCAGGGAGACCAAGACTTTTTCCAGATAAAAAAATAATAATGATATCTGCAGTAATATCAGTGTAATTGATGGATCCTTCCCACTCTGGAAAATGAATTAAGCAATAACAAGGTTTTTTATATCTCACTGTTTTTTAGTGACTGATTAGCCTACTGTATGTCAGAGAATGAAGAAAATAATCAGGCAAAGGCTATATACTAATTTATTTTCTTTGATGCGGTTCCTAATTCATGATGGTAGCAGTTTAAGTAGTACCACTTCTCTTTCCAAGATCATTTACTATTCAAATTATACGCTAAAGGTTTCATTCCAGCTGATTCAAGAACTTTAGTTAGCATACTTTTCAAGTTGAAACTGTGCCACCAGAAGTGAACTGAAGTGAAAATCAATGGTGCTTCCTACACTTGATCTTAGCCAAAAGGCCGAGAAGCGATAATGGTGCTTCCTCATGCCTCATAAACATAATTGTGAGATTTTTTTCCATAGTGTTTTTGTGTATTTATTTTTGGAAATCTGTATTTTATGATGATATTGTTAAGCAGTTCCTGTCACAGTTTGGAATGTTCACCTTTGGATGGACAACAAACACACTTTGAGAAAATTTGGGAAAAATCAAAAGGAAATGCAATTTTGTTTCACATATATCATTATGTTTATGTTATTTTATGTGTTTTACTTTTATTTATCTATATGTTAGATATGTATGTATCTTTTATAGATATATTATTTATATAGTTAATTTATATTTATTTATACAGGTGATATATTTACTTTTGCAGGTGGTTAAAAAGCAAACCAACAACATTTCTCTTAAGTGTGTCCTTGATTTAAAAAGCAGGATCTGCCAATTGTGGGGGTTTAACATTTACCCCACTGCTTTTTCAGCAAATGTGAGGCTCTGGCCAAACCTCCGTCATCACCAAATGTGAAGACTTCCACAAATCCCAAGAGTGAAAGCTTTCCCTTGTCCCCAACTATGCCACCAGTGTAAGGACCTCCTACTGCCATGCCCACTATTGTGGGGACCTTCTAAATGCCCACAAGGTACCTGTGTAAGAGATGCAATTTCTATACTCTCCTTGCACCACACTTCTTTATTCACTGCTGCCATAGAGATCATATCTCAATATCAGCTTTCTAATATTATTATAGCATTCCATTAGGCCAAAAAGGGATACAAGCTTCTCCCATATTTTGATGGTTCAGTTTCCAATGCCCTGCTCTTTTGACACTTGCAAATTATAGGCAAGTCCCATTAATTTGACAGGGCTTCGGCCCTTTCTTCAGTTCTTCTTGCCTATGAGACTCACTTGTGACAGTTTGCACACAATTTTGGATCTCTATGTATGTATGTATGTATGTATGTATGCAAGTATTCTCTCTGTGTGTGTGTGTTATGTGTTGATTTAGTGTTTGAATGCATTGAAACATGATATTTAGTGTGCTGTTTATGTTTTCAGTGACCCAAATGCATTTGCAAACTAAAAACTCCCTATGTTCCACTTTTCAACCAATCCCACTTCCTGACCGTCCTCTACTGCCTACCCCATCAGGTAAGTGAGGGCTTCCTGTAAATACAAAAATAATAGTTTATTAATAGAAACTGAATATAACAAAACACATATATAACAATATATGTAATATAAGGATACAGTTACTCTTGACTCAGTGGAAATTACTAGCAGAGGAATGAAGGACAGATTTTTGGCCATCCCCACTCCTGATTTTTCCCTTATGCTTCACAATTTGCTCTAAGAAATTGACATACCCTTTTTTGGGGACAGTGTGAATAGTGAGTTGGGAAGGTGTTTGTTGTTGGTTTGCAGGGAGAAATCCTTCCTCCCTGGTCTGCTGAGGAAAACCACTATTAGTTCAAAAAGCCTTTGGTTGGTGAACTGACACCAACTTGGTACGACTTCTGTTGTAGTTGTGTGCCTTCAATTCATTTCCAACGTATCGCAAACCTAAGGTGAATCCATCACAGGGTTTTCTTGATAAGTTTCTTCAGAGGGGTATTTCCTTTGCTACTCTCTGAGGCTGAGAGTGTGTGACTTGTCCAAGGTCACCCAGTGGATTTACATGACCAAGCTGGGATTTGAACCCTGTTCTCCAGAGTCATAATCCAGTGCTCAAACCACTATGCCAAGATGGCTCTCTAATCATTTATAATTTTAAAGGATTATAATTTTTAAGATGACTACACTTTTTAAAAATTCATGACATTTTAAGACGGTAGCTTATTTAATTGTGTTAGAACATTTTCATCATAACATTTTTAGCTTTCACTTGTTGTAACTTTGTTGTAAATTGCCTTGGGTCCTATGTCATGAGAAAGACCCAATATGAATAAAATAAAATAGCCCACACCAGGTAAGTGAAATTTTTGAAATGTAGATACCCACTGAATAATAATTAACATGTTGGTAGTAAACCTGGCTCTTGGAATAGGCCTTGGTGGTAGTAAACCTGGCTCTTGCAAATGTACTTATATCTGAATGTATTCAGTCTTTGTGGTATAAGGTTTGGCCAACAGATTAATTTATATTAAGTCTTATCGGTTAGCAGAAATGGAAAAATATTTCATTGCTCCATGATTTCACCCCTATGCCTGAACTGAGATACAGTACAACTACTTGGCTTCTTTGACCATGCAACCTTTCAGATTTGTATGTATTCAGGGAAAGTTTACATGGAAGTCTTCCAGTTTCCAGATCTGCCATTAATATTTTTTCACACATAGTTCATTTCCTCATTTGAATTAATTTAGTATTAGAAAGTCCCTAATCTACAGATACCAGAAACATGAGGCTTGTCAATCCAGATTTGGGGTACTTGGTACACTTATTTATGGATAGTTTCCCTATAAAAAGGATGCCTAAAGCATGTCAGAAACATAGCAAAATAAAACCTCTATCCCACAAGCACAATATTCAGAATTGTGTGTTGGATTTAGAACCTTTATCAAAAAATAGGGGTAGCATATTGTCTTGTAAGGTTGGTAGCTCTCATCAGATTCTGATTTTCAGTTGCAAGCATGCTCCTGTAAATTTTCTGGCTGAGGGTGCATCTACACTGTAGAAATAATGCAGCTGGCCTCACTTTAACTGCCATGGTTCCATCCTATAGAATCTTGGGATTTGTGTTTTGTGAGGCACCAGCACTCTTTGGTAGAGATGGCTAAAGACCTTGTAAAACTACAGATCCCTACAAATAGCATAGGATGGAGCTATAGCTTTATATTAAAGTGATGTCAAACCATTATTTCTACAGTGTAGATGCACTGTCCCCATATGTGCACAGAATTTGGGAGATGTGTATAAGGATGAGATCCAGTGTGATGTTGGTACAAGAGTATTCCAGAAAACTAACTCCTCTGCCCCTTCCTTCCTTCCTTCCTTCCTTCCTTCCTTCCTTCCTTCCTTCCTTCCTTCCTTCCCCCCCTTTTTTTTTTGCACTCCCCAGGTAACTGAAAATGGAATAGTTACTTTTAAAAGCAAGGTATCATTGTGTAATGGTTTGGGTGTCGGATTAGGACTCTGGGAAACCAGAGTTCAGCTATGAAAACCCATTTGGACATTCCCCCTCTCTCACCCAAAGAGGAAGGCAATAGCAAACTTTCAATGAATCTTGCCAAGAAAAGCCTATGATAGGATTGACATAAGCTGGAGTTACTTGAAGGTATAGTAAAGCCACAAAATACTTGCTAGACGCTACTTTTTATGAAGACCTTGTTACTTGTGAATGATGAATTATTTATAGTTATTAACATGTTGCTGTTGACTTTACCCCAAATTAACATTTCTGCAATGACAAGTAAACATTATTTGTTATGCTACCAAAACCAAGGTATTGTTAACCTACTGAAAAGTAATTATGCTGGACCTTAAAAAGAGAGAGGAGTTGCAAGATACTTCTAACATCTTACTTCCCAGTTATCATTCTATGTAAGGTCAGGAAATCCTCCTATGTGGTGGTGGTGGTGATGATGGGCTGACAAAAAATCAGAATCCAACAGTATCAGATCAGAATTTCAAGTAGTTTATGTAGGGTGCTTGATCCTGAGTGAGTCCACATGATTTTGGAGGATTCTCTCTCCCCTCTCAAGTCTCTGCACTACAACTTCTGATATTCTCCTCCTCCCCACTACCACCACCACCACCATAATCATCACCTTTACTGCAGAATAACATCCATTTTACACACAGGTGCCACATGGGTTGTTGATGATTTCATATTTGGAAAGCATTTTCATTTATTTAGAGCTTCCAAGCTTCACATAGTATAGCAGGGCAACACCTATGATTAAGTCCCTGTAGAGAACATAGATAAATCTAGTTGGTGATCATTCTCTTGTTTTTGTCATTCTATGCCTTCAGGTCATTTCCAACTTGTGGTGGCCTAAGGAAACCCATCTTAGCATTTTCTTGGCAAGATTTGTTTAAAGGGGATTTACTCTGAGGCTGAAATAGTGTGAGAGGGATGCAGTGGTTCAAGTGGTTAAGATGATGACTCTGTTGATTGCAAGATTGACAGGTTGGCAGTTTGAGGCCAGGGTCCTGCATGATGGGGTAAGCTTCTGTCACCAGCCCCAGCTTCTGCCAAGCTAGCAGTCTGAAAGCATGCAAATGCAAGTAAATAAATAAGTACCACTTCAGTGGGAAGGTAAACAGTATTCTGTGCAATCATGATGGCCACATGATCACAGAGTAGTCTCTGACAATGCTGGCTCTTTGGCTTAGCAACGGAGATGAGTACCACCCCCTATTTCAGACACGACTTGACAACCTTGTCAATGGGGAAATACCTTTACCTTACCTTTACTGAGACAGTGTAACTTGCCCAAGGTCACCCAGTGGGTTTCCATGGCTGAATGTGTATTTGATTTGGTTTTCTAGCATTCCAGTCCAACAGTTAAACTACTGTACCATACTGGTTCCATAGTTTCCTTGCTACCATCTAAAAGCCTCATTCTTGGCAGACTTCTAACTTCCTTTTCTTGCATAATTTTCTAGATAAAATAAATACTTTACCCAAAGTTCTAGCACAGGGGTAGGCAACCTAAGGCCCGGGGGCCGGATGTGGCCCCCCGAGGCCTTTGGACCAGCCCCAGGCCGGTCCTGCTGCCACCGCTGCCACTGCCACTGCCGCCCCCCGCTGCTGCCGCTGCCCGCCATGATGATATTGATTATTGTTGTTATTACTTGTTCTTGGGGTTTTCTTGGCAAAATCTCCACAGGGGTTTTGCCATGGCTTTTCTGGGGCTGAGAGAGTGCGCATGCATATTTTTTAAAAAAAATTTAAATTTTATTTATTTATTTATTTATTTATTTATTTATTTTTGGTGCTTTGGCCCCCCCCGGCTCAAAAAGGTTGCCTACCCCTGTTCTAGCACATGAATGCACAATGTCTGTCATAGTAATAAGGGTTTACTCCTGTATCAACATAACGCCAAACTGAAGCAGAGTTAGGACAAGCCTGTGCAGTGGCCTCTTGTGCTTCTACATCTGTATAGATGCAACTCCTTAGGTTGGCTGACCTCATAACACTCGAAAAGAACATGATGTATGAAGTTCAAGTTGGATTTTTAAAACTTGTTTTACAAATGATGGGATCGACAGCAGCCCCACTGGCTGGCGGGGGTTTAAAAATGACTATTACAATGTTAGTCTGTAGTATTAGTATGTAGAAAGATCTTGTAGGACCTTTGAGATTAACTGAAAGAAATTGAGACTGAAAGAAATAAATTGGTAGCATGAGCTTTCGTAGACTTCAGTCTACTTCCTCAGATGCAATTGTAATGTTTGATTTAGTTTCAAGACACTGCCAAACTTTGGGGTTTAAAAGTATATTTGCTCTGTTCTAGGATTTTTTGCTGGGTGTCTTTGGATTATATCAAGTCCTTTCTTAATCCTTTTAACACTTTCATGATCAGATTGCTAAGCATGAGCTTCACAGTTCATTGGTTACCACCTTCCAAACTGAATTAAGTGGGAAAAGATATCCTGAAAAGTTTGCCATCAAGCCAAACAGCTAATTCCATAATGGAGGCATTAGTGCACATTAGCATCAAAACCCAATTTTCATTGCTTGCATGACCACACAGTGAAGGTCCATGCCCATGGTTTCCCAGAAATTAAAGCATAGATGGTTGTGTATTTTCACTCTTCTTTTTAAGATCAATACTTTTATCTAAATATGCTCTGGCCTTTAAGACATCAAGGGTATTGTTTATTCAAAGGCATGAATGGACGTGATGTTTGGAAGGAACCATAGATTAGTGAAATTTATAATGACAAATTTGTTACAATACCATAGCATCTCAACTGGCCTCTTTTATTAAGGTTACAGAACTTTTGTTAGCCCTTACAGTTTTAAAACATCGATTCCATTAAGATGAAGGGTGCTTTCACAAACAAATAATCTGTGAGCTCATGCAATCAGACCAGAATAAACCTTGCCAATGTCTCTTACTTATTGGAAAGCAAAAGGAAATATGTGCCTTGAGTAAATTATTTGTATCTGTCAATATAAAACTGCACATTTGTTTGGAGCAAAATACCCCCCATCATCACCAAAACAAATTACTACCTCCCACTCCTTTGACATCTCTGAGTGTTCAGGCATAGGAATCTTGCTTGTAATAATACACTGGTTGTTCTTTAAGTATTTTGCTATTTAACAATACTTGAAAGCAGCCAGTGGTTGTAGGAAGGCCAGTCTTAGTATACAAAATGAAAGCATTTGCATGTAGAAATGCTGTCAAATAATTGCATACTTGCCCTGCTCTCTCTGTGTGTATTCTGTAGAATCTATGTTTCCCTTCTGATATATAGTAGCCAATACTTTAAAAATACCTAGCCAGATTTTATGGAATGTTTTAGAATGCATTTGAATGAAAAGAACAGTAATTTAGTTAAAAAGTGGATGAAGGCGTAGAGTGAGGACTGTATCACTTCATACAGCAGGAAGCATATTGTGGTGTTAATGGTTTACAATGCAAATATAGCAACTATATAAATTGTGAAGTCATAGGCTTTCATGGCCGGCATCCATAGTTTTTTGTGGGTTTTTCGGGCTGTGTGGCCATATTCTAGAAGAGTTTCTTTCTGATGTTTCGCCAGCATCTGTGGCGGGCATCGAAAAACCCACAAAAAAAACATATAAATTATTTTTAAACATAAAGAACTATGGGCACCAGATTCTCTTTATTGTTATGTGCCTTCAAGTTGACTTCAACTTATGATAATCCTATTATATGGTTTTCTTGGCAAGATTTATTCCAGGGAGGTTTGCCATTGCCTTCCTGTAAGGCTGAGAGAGTGTGACTTGCCCAAGGTCACCCAGGGGGGCTTCAGGGCTGAGTGGGAATTACCCTGGTATCCCAAACTCTGGAAGTCAAACCACTACATTATGCTGGCTCTTGGCAAAAGATTAAGCTAACATTATTTTCTCTGGTGTGTATATGCAAAAAGTTTTTGAAAAAGAACCTGAAGGCATTCAGTTTGTTGTCTTCAGAGATACAGTATTGACACTTCTTAAACTGGGAATAAGAGGATGTCCTGTTCCAAATTTTATTTGGTTGTTCTTATACGTTAACCTGGGAATCATTTGGATGTCCTTTGATTTTGCTTCTCTGCCTTCCACCAACTTTGCAACCTTCAACGGATGAGCTCACCCTTTCCGGCCGAATCACTCCAAGTCCATAACTGCATTATTAAATTAGTTTGATGTGATATGAAAGCAAGGCCGGATTATGTGAACTATAAAAGAAAGCGGATTGCTTCTCATTTTAGGCAGTGAGGACTGAGATTGTTTCAGAATCACTGGGCTCAGAAGATCACTGGGGAGTACCTAATCCAGCTTTCTTCATTAAGACAGGATTTACGATCATGAAAGCTTTGAAAAATGCCATAAGGAACCAGCACAATAAAAAGTACACCTGAAAAATTGGAATGGGTTTTTAATATTATTATTTTGGTCCCTGCCCTGCCATGACACCAGGACAAGTTTTCCCCTCAATGGCTGGTATGTACCACAATTGGCTGGCAGAGGCCAGATCGAGGGACAAGTGATGGTGGGCTGGCAGCGCAGCAGCAATTTCATGTGCAGTAAAACCCGTTTTCCCCCATTCCAGCCCATTCCTGCCCCATGCTCATATCGGGCTGAAAACTGCATGCTATAAACTCTGTAGGTGCATGTCATATTAGGAAAAGACAGACAAAACCTACTTTATCCAAGTTTCCTGTTTCTCCAGTCCTTTAATTCCTTCATGGCTATTATGACCATGGCTTGTTCCTTCATACAGTCACTAACAGTATGTTAGCAACAGGATTAATCTCTATGTCTTCTATTTGTGATCTTTCTCTGTTTCCCTACCACCTCCCCCCTTTTTTCATGTCCCCTCAAAAAAAAAAAAAAAAAAACACCTATGGGTGGGGGGGAGAAACCAATATAGTTGCACAATGTGTTGATGAACAGCTCTATCTAATAAGGAACAATTTCAAACAGCATAATAAGTAACTTCACTGTTGGACACATCGTCATCCATAGCTTACTAATAATATTGCAGTTAAGTTATACATGACTCTAGGAGTTCATTTGCCTGGAAGAACTTGAAACTTGATCTTACATTCTTAAGTTAAAATTTAACCAAGTTAGTGTTCAGCTAAGTTCTTCCTTTTCAGTAAAGTGTATATTTAGCTTAATAATTTTTTTCATCCCCCATGTTCTTTTTTTTCTTTTTGGAAACCAGTCTTAAAAGCAGAATATTGTATACATCCCAGAAGAATAATTGAAATATTGTCCTAAGTAACTGTTGCTGGCATTTTAAACTTTTGTTATCAAGAAGGATGAAAATATTACTTGCACCTACTGATTTTATTCAAAACTGTACCTTGTTTCCTCCCCCTTCCCACTTATAAATTAAATATGTTTCTGTTGAAGTACGTAATAGCTCTTACCTAAAGGTTCTTTTTATTTTGTGAACCATTCTCCATAAAATTGCTCTCCATTCTGTTGTCAAGTGTTCTTTTAAAATGTACTACAGTAATGCCGATGTAATGTGTTTTGGGAATGAGGGTATACCTGTAATTGTGGTGAGTGCTGATGTTCCATTCAGTAAATAGTGAATTATCTTAGTATACTTAAAAGAATATGTATAAAATTGCAGGAAGTAAATAAGAAAAGGAAATGGAATCAAGTGTTAAAATAATAGTACTGAAAAGGGGAACTACAGGAAACTGTATGTTATGCACTCACATGACAAGCTTCCATTGAAATGAATGAGAATCAGTGATTTTAATAGTTGATTCCTGTGCAGCTGAGGACAGAGTGAGGTGAAATTTAATGTAGGAGAAATTTAAAGACAAGTCTATAGATAGAAAAAGCAGATTTCTTAATTGATTTAAGAATTTCTCAATTTTTAGTCCTTGAGATGTTTTGAACTGACCATTGCATATGATGAGGCTTCTGTGGGTCAGAGTCAAGAAAACCAAATATTATGAAGTACTGAAATAGTTACATCTGTGAGGAAGCTTGATGTGGAATTATATAAATCAGGGTCAGGGAGTGTCAGCTGGCACTTGTTGGCAGTGCAAGAATCATGGAACAGATCAGAAGGGATTCATTCATGGACTAGTCTGAAATCCATAGTTTCCAAGTCAAGAAAAGGAATACTACTGTATATTCTGTGCTGGTCAGGCCTCATGGTTAGGAAAGCATTCATTTCTGGACATCTACTTGTAGGAAGGATATAGACAAGTTGGATGGGTTCAGAGAAAGGCAACAAGGATGATAAGAGATATGAAGAACAAAACATTTGAGAAATGATTGAAGGAGCTGGGCATATTCAGCTTGGTGAAGAGAAAGCTGAGGGGTGACATGATTACACTCTTTACATCAAGGGCTGTCACAGAGAGGAGGTATTTAAAGATCTCTGCTGCCCCAGAGGGTAGAACCAGGTCTAATGGTTTTTAGTTACAGGAAGGTAGATTTCAATGGAATATTAGAAAGAACTTCTTGACAATAAGAGTGGTCCAGCAATGGAATCAATTACTTAGAGAGATGGTGGAGTCTCCTTCTCTGGACATTTTCAACAGGCTGGACAGCTACCTGCTGGGGATACTCTAGCTGGAGACCCTGAGTAAGGAGTTGGACTCAGTGTTCCATGGGGCCCCTTCCAATTCTATGATCTTGCTCAACATATCATATATCCTGTCAGGGTCAACTGAAAAGTGTTTATCACATTTATCAACTCTTATTTCTTTTTTTCATGCTGTAAAGTTTTATTTAAGAACTCATTCAACATCAGTACACCAATCTAGAACCATCTAAAAACAGCAAATCCTTCCAACAGCTTATCACCTTTCAAATACATCTGTCCCAATTATCTCCACATAACAGATCCATCCATCCTAATAATCTTTACACACACCTCCTGACAACGTTACTATTCCTTTCAGTGTTAAAGCAGACTTATAGAATTGGGTTACAGATACAAAAATGTTTGAAAGCTATTTGTTACAGGGTATTGGTTAGTTTTTACTCAGTGTATGCAGGACAGCAATACCACATTCATAGAAGCTACGAGGGTCTTCCTTAGTAGCAATTTCAAAGTGAACTATGAAGAGCAGAACTGCACAAGTGAAATTCAGATAAACAGGCAGTGTCACCACATTTGACTTTTTATCAGCATTTGTTTGCTTGATCCAGCAAAGCTGAGTTATGGGCAATTCTATTGAGATAGCATTGGAAAGTGACAGCTTGTTGTTGTTGCATGTTGCCCCTTGAAGCTTCAGACCTGGTACTCTAAAAACTGCAGGCATCTAGTACTGTATTCTGAGTTGTTGTGACATTGACTTCTAGGCAAATTTCTTCAAGAGACCAGCTGTTGGCTTGGGCCACATATTGCCTTGTAGCAGTAATGTAGGCCTCAGGTACAAACAGGCTTCCCAAGCATACATGAATGTTCTTCAGTTCCTTTGCTCCACCTGAAGCAGCAGCCTGGGAAATATCCTGCAGTTGTTTAATGCGTTCACTGAAGTCTGACACCCATTGTATGACTGTCATACTGGCTGGCACAATATAGTGAGACCAGCTATGAGGCAAGATACCTTTCACTAGTTCATTAATGACTTTTCACAGATAATTAGTCTGTTTCTTCTTTCCTTCACACACTTGAACTACATCTGCAAGATCTTGACAAACATCCTGAAGAAGTTTGGCTCCCATCTTCACTTCTCTCTCAAAAAACCTGAACTATTGATCCTTTATGTTTTCCACTGTTCGATTCAGATGATTCAGAGTCTGTATGATGAGACTGAGCCAATTGGAAGCTGTGGTGTGTAGTGTTCACATCCAGGTTGGACACCCATCTGAAGTAGAGTCTGTTCGTGCCTTTTTCTCAGTCTCTGCATAGGCTAAATCATCGTCATCTTCTAACATTTGCATTTTCAGCATTTTACTGACCATATAAATTCCCTGTGTGCTGAGAAGAACTTTCTCAGCATTGTTTGGTAAGCCAAGCCATGATGGGGTTTGCGTATCTGACAGTAGCTCAATCCACTAGACAAATTCTTCATGTCTGATTCCATCTGGCATCTGAATGTCTTCAGGATGTTTGTCAGCCTTGCAAGCCAATTTGAATTTACTGTCAAAGCTCAAAGTGGTGAAGAGGTGTTCCAGGAATGTATTCAATAACCACTGGTCAAATTCATTATCTATGTAGCCTCCATAAATTGATTGAGCCATCAGAGTCTTCAGAGCAGACCATGGGATCTTGTCAGGTGAGATAGTCTGATGACCCTTTGCTGTATCTTCCAACCATGTGTCCACAGTATCACATGCAGACCTTAGATATGATTCACCAAATTTATACTTTTTGGACCAGCCAAGTGGAGCATACTGCAGGCACTCTTGAATAATGATATGGAACCATGAAAGGAGGAAATACAGATGAGCATGTTCATTTGGTGACTTGTACATTCTAGACACTGGGATGCTGCTAAAGGTTCTCATCATGTTGGCCTTTATACCAGGTGGTGGTTCAAACACAAAAATTCTTTCAGCACATAGCAAATTAACTGGCACCTTTGGATTTATCTCCATGGTAAGGAAGAGTCTAAAACAGGCATGAAGAGAATGTAACTTCTTTTCCAGTTGTATCAACCAACCAGGTGTCAAGTGTACATTCTTTAGCATGACCCACCTGCCTGACTTCACTGCTTGAATTGACTGCCTTATTTGCTTGGTTAAATCCTTCAGCAGAACCATAGCAATAGAGGTTGTCTGCTTGTTTTGCTCTGCAGCAGTCTTCAATATGTCCACTGGTGACATAGCCAGGCACAGAACACATCAACACAGGGGTATTAGGCTTCTACAATGTGTACCAGATCCAAGGGCTGCTCCATAATAGCATCAAATTTTCTCCAAGATTTGTGAAAACATAGGGCACAGTCTGCTCTGATGAACTGCTGTCTAAACAAATGCAGAACTGATCATCAGCTTTAACTTTAGAAATGAGATCTTTAAAAGCAGGCAGGAAACTCAGTCTCATCATGGCTTCTAGTTGCTCTATAGCCAGGCCACTGATTTTGGGGAGAGGTGTGTTGCTGAGTACAATTTCTTACCTTCTCAAGAAGTGCTGGAATTCTGCATCATATGCAGGTTCTCTAATGGTGACTTTCAGTTTAATTCTGGCCAACAGCATAGCAAAAGTGATATGATCCTGATGTAGCATGCCACTAGCAACTCTGTTGAAAGCCACCTGGAAGAGATCCTTTGTGATGATGGAAAGCTGTTGGGTATGGTCTGTAACTCCCACATTTATCACATCTTCTGTGGCCCTTGATCCTGATTCTTCATTAATAATGAAATAATAAAATAAAATTTCTTGAACAGTTGGGAGATTCTGAGCAAGCAGCCACTCTGCTTTATGCCAAAAGTTTTGGAGGTAATGCCAAGCTCATTCAAAATTACTACTTCTCTACATCTGAGAAAGTAGACTGGAGTCTACGAAAGCTCATGCTGCCAATTTCTTTCTTTCAGTTAGTCTCAAAAGTGCTACAAGATCTCTCAACGTACTAGTTCTCAGACTAATATGGCTATATCTTTGAAATCTACTTTGTTGTAATTCATAGGGAACATGGATGTTTCCTTTCAAGACTAGATGATTTGTCCATATGTGGATGACTCATGTATAAATCCTTTGATTTTGAGAAGTTTCATCTTTTCAAATCAAAATTTACTATCTGGGACTTTTTTGTTAATAGTCCATGCACATAAACTTTGATAGGACTGTGGTCATTGTTTTCTATCAGCTAAGCTATACTAACATCTTGCATTTGGTCCCAAGCAATCCCTCTTAGGACAGTGGTGGGCAAAGCACAGAACTTGTGTGATAGGGTGCATAGTCCACTGCCCCACTTCCTAGAACTGCCCCTTTCTGAAGAAAAAAAAAACCACACACAAGTGAATTGTCTCTCTTTAGATGCCATTTAAATAGATACCCCTGCATTGTTTAACATAAACCCCACTGTTTGTTAAAACCAGAAGTTAAACCAGAGGTTTATTAAAGCCAAAGCAATGGGTCCTAGTGGCAGAAAATAGGCTGTGGATCCATTGAAATTCCTCTCTCTCAGTCCATGTTTGCTTCTCTTCTTGTCAGTTCTATGATCAACTATTTAGTCACAGCCATTTAGGGTATCGAGAAGTGTTACTGTCTTGTTATGAGTAAATATGCATTCATTTGGTCTATGTGAGAGTAGAATCATACAATTATAGAGTTGGAAGACACCCCAAGGGCCAACCAGTCCAACCCACTGCCATGCAGGAATACACAATCAAAACATTCCAGACAGATGGCCATCCAGCTTCTGTTTAAAGACCTCCAAAGAAGGAGACTCCACCACTCTCTGAGGCAGTTTGTTTTACTGTTGAAAAAGCTCTTATCATCAGGAAGTTCTTTTTAGGTGGGATATCTTTTTTTCTGTAGCTTGAATCCATTGCTGTGTCCTAGGAGATTATCATACTGTTCTTAAAGAGTGAGATAGAAGTGGGATTGTAACAGCAGTGGTGGGATCCTACTGCACAACCTTGTGTCTTGGCAGTTGGTATCCTGTAGTCAGTCTGTGCTTCTGCCACTGCTTTTAATGAATGGGAAAATCCCATGAATAACTGTCAATCACACAGTTAACCCATTGCTGAAGTATGTGCAACAGGTCATTCCAGGGTAATTCAGACAGATGGAATTAAAACAGGTTTCACTGAACACACCCCACTCCTGATGAAGGCAAGACTTTTTACTCATGTAGAAGTAATCACTTATCTTTGGAAGAAGAAAGAGGATTTAAACAGGTTTCACAGCACACACACCCATTCCCAATGAAAGCTAGACTACTTAGAGCCTTTACAGACTGCCAGAAATAATGCAGAGTGAATCCACTTTAACTGTCCTGGCTCAAGCAGCATTATTTCTGGCAGTCTGTAAAGGCCCATACTTACTTAATCTCAGATAGCTGATGAGTAAACAGAACAGTAGTGTGATAACATGTATCACCAACCTGTTGTCAATTCACGATTGCATGGTAATGTGAAAGAATTGTTGCTGCTTCAGGTGTTTAAAAGGTTGCAATTATATCAGGAGACAAGCTTCATGTGATAATCTCCTCAGTCTCTGGAGCAGCAGAAAACAAGTTTGCTCCATCTTCAATGTGACATACCTTGAAACTGAAGGGACTGAAGGTAAGTGAAATAATCCATTACTTTCCCATTTTTATGTTTTCCTGTATGCACAAGGCAGAGATATCAGTGGGTGTGGATGGACTCCATGGTTTCCAGCAATACAAAATATATTTAGAAGACACCTTTTCTTTTTCCACATTTTTGCTATTATTTCCCTTATTTCCTATTGCCTTATCCCTGTATTTGTACTAATAGCCCTTTCACTGTCCTTTGTATCTTTCACAAATACCATTCTCATTCACCAGTGCAGTTTGTCATTTCCAATGCCCTTCCAAAATCTTCCCATCATTACTGAAAAATTTCTGTGTTCATTTGTTTTCTTTATCTTCTTTCAAGCAAAATATTGTTGCTCCATTATGTAGGGGGTTATGAGGATTACTGTTACTCCTTATGAGCACTTGAAAGCATGAAAAGTCCAGGTGTTACAAAGTGGGAGTGAGAAGAAGAGAAAGAAGTTGGAAGTTGAGTTGCTAACTTGTAACTTCATAATGGGGTTTTCTGCATGTTTTATCATTTTAATATGCACTCGATATAGTTTATGAAAATACTATGTTTACCAAAAATAAAATATGATTTCTTCAGAATAACAAAGCTCCATCCACAGCATTTAACATGGCAAAAACATCCAAGTTCTTCTGTTCCATTTGACAATCTCAAAGCACTTCACAGATATAAATGAATTAAATTTTGTTATGAAAGTGCCATTATCCCTGTTTTTGTCATGTATATCTAGCTTAATTGTCTTTCCAAGGTCCCATAAGAAGGCTGTGACAAAACAAGATACAGAAACAAGGATGACATCCTTACCTGTAGCCAGTGACATTCATTTAAATCACATAAGTGCAGAAATGCATACCAGGAGGTGTATTATAGCTTTAATAAGTGTAACAGCTATGCTGCAGGTTTGAGAATGGGTGACATGAGAAACTGTTGTCTGTGGTATATGAGCCAGGGGATTCAAGACTGCATCATGAATGACCCTGATTCCATCTTGTAAGTTACAGGGTCCAGATGGAGAACTCCTAGAGCTACTAGTCCAAATATATTATGCAGCTATTCTAGCTTTTTTTGTGTGTGTGTGTGTGTGTGTGTGGTAAGAAAACAGACAGACGAACCAGGGGGAAAACATGAGAGAGTTTCAGAAGATGAGGTCCCCCAGGCTCCTGTCCCCTTGCAGAAATCCTAGAATAAGTAGTTATTAGTAAAAAGAAAGCTGAGCTGGAAGTACACTTGATCTCAAATAAGACTTAAATACCACATCTATGCAACTACCACATGCTGCCTTGGGAATTCTTAGTCCAAAGAGTAAGTTTTTCAAGCTCTGGAGACTGGGTGCTATTAGTTAGGCCACTATTTCAAAGCAATTTGAACATTTACTTGTTCTGTTTGCTATCCTTATTGCTGCTTCTTTGTTGCATTGATGGATTTTAGGGCAAGAATGAAGGACAATACACTAACTGAGGTCTGTTTTAGTTTGATGACCTGTGTTCCAGGTTGTCTAGGACCCTCACTTATATCTTCCCTGTTATCTTGTATTTGGAAACAAGAACATCTTCATGGAATCAGAACAGTGGTTTGGAGACCAGGAGTACTGGGCTGTTTTGCCTTGGATTTATTGTATGTCTTTGAATTAGTAGCATCACCCTTACTTTGTGATAGTTCCTCCATTTGTAGGGTAGGACTAATAACACAAAATGCTTGCAGATTCATGGAAGAAGTATATTATATAATACAAAGCCTTGGTTTACTTAGTGACAGAAGATTGTGGGACCTTTTCACAAGGGAATTAATTCATATTCTTTACTATTAAAACTGAGTCTGGTAAATGCAAGATAAATGCAATTTTGTTTAATGAGTGATACTGGGAT
Organism: Phrynosoma platyrhinos; assembly: GCA_020142125.1. NCBI lineage: Eukaryota > Metazoa > Chordata > Lepidosauria > Squamata > Phrynosomatidae > Phrynosoma > Phrynosoma platyrhinos. Next base: position 309,267,782 of record CM034703.1, read on the forward strand.
TATGATTCATCACTCATTTTCCTAATTAGTGTCACTTGACTTTTTAATGCCAAAATGCCTGATCTGAAAACTGATCCTTTCTCCTTCTTTTTGCCAGTTAAATAAAATGATGCTTCAGGGCATGAAGTTATCATGCTAAAACAATAATAAAATCCATTTGCCTTGACTTTCCTGATTGGTCATTAACAGTGAAAAGCACAGAACTGTGACACAACCTGCTATTTTCCAAGAGCATTGTAGATGTGACTGAGACAACCTAAGAAGCACCTAATAAACTCTTATGTATGAGGTAGGGTCTTTTTAAATTGTAAAATCAAAGCTTGGAGATTTGTACCTTTTTTGGACTATAACTCCTAGGCCTGAATCCTGTTGGTTGTCTTAACTAGAGTAGACCTATTTAATCAATATAATTTACTTAAGTACTGACTCACCACTCAACAATTGATTCAGTGGATCTGCTCTAGTTGGAATGAACCAGTAGTAGTTACATTCATTAAAGCACATGAGGCTATTGTGTTACATCCATTAAAGCACATGAGGCTTTTTACATTTTCTTAGAGGTATGTAGTTCATCCTGCTTGTAGAATCTGGCTATACTCCCTTTCTGTTGCTTTAGTGCAGGGTAGGGAATTGTACCAGAAGCAGGGGGCATTTCTTTTAACATTGCTTCATTTCTGATTTCATTTTTGGCCATTTTTTTTGACAATTCAAGAGGAGAGTAGCAAAGCAGCTTTTCTCCCCAGAAATAGCCAGGTCTAAAAAAGGACTGGGAGACTTTGAGGATATGCTGAGGGAACAAGGGCTGGAAAAGAGAAATTTTGGGTTTGCATGTGGACCATGGGCCACACCTTTCCCACCTTGGATTTAGAGGAGCCTTTCTAAAGTTGTCACCCTTGAAATGTATTGGGCTGGGATGATGGGATCATCATCTCCAGCCATCAAGAACAATGGATATTTTGAGCAGAGACGGTGGGAACTGTAGTCTGACAGATCCAGTAGGTACCAACATGGGTGTTTTTTGTTTTAAAGCAACTAATAGAAACAACAGGTCCTGTGTTTGTTTTATAAAATATAAAATAGTAGAATTGAAAGAGACCACCAAATATTTTGGACTTTAACTCCGATGACCCATGACAATTGGTAAATTGTCATGCTGGATGGCTCCGAGGAGAAAGAGAACATTGGGAGAGGCAAATATGACTCATCCTGGCTATATGGTATTATAACTTCAAAATAACTATTCACCTCTTTTCCCACCTTTGCTAATGCATGATTGGTTTTGAAGATGATAAAACTTTTGCAAGATCTTGAGTATGCTGGCATCATGAATAACCTATGACAGTATGACTAATATGGGATATTTGTGCATTCTGTTCTGTGTAATACTCTGATCCCATCCCCACAACTATGTAATTATTGCTGTAGCTTAAAACTGTATTCCATCAGTGTGACTGAAGAAGTGGATGGAATAATATTGATTTTTAATATTGGCTGACATCTGCATCAGGAAATGTAGCTGCAATGTCACCCAATGCTACCCTCCAAAATCCTATCTTTGCAGCCTCACAATTCTGTCTCCCAAGACAGCCATGTCCAGGCGACTGGAGAGTAGGGTGGTGAGTAATGCCATATCTCACTTTCTCCTGGTTGTGGGCCATACTGAAACCAAAAAGCTGCAGATCCATGAAGGATTCTGTCAGAATTATGTCACATTTCTCAGCACCCTACTCTCCAGTGTCTTGAAATGGCTGTGTTGGGGGAGACTTCAAAATTAAAAGCCATGATTTTTTCAAGAGTGGGGCCTTTTGGTCATTGCAATTGTGCAAAGATGGTAAACATGAACTGGAATAATTACAGTGTCATAAATCAGGCATATAACAGGATTCCAGCCATTATTAATAATACTTCATATATGTAGGTTTGTGTTGCGTTGCAGAGGGATGGGATAAAAATAAATTATTATTATTATTATTATTATTATTATTATTATTATTATTATTATGTTTGAAAGTGTGGGAGAAATGTATTATAATACCAGTTTCCAAGTCAAGTAGAGTGAAATCATACCTTTTATTTATTTACTAAGCTGGGAATACTGAGAAATACTGTGAAAGAAAACAGAAGACAATATGTGCATCTTGGGCTGAATGGCCACCTCCTCTACAATGGAAGGAAATGTAGCCAGAGATACAATTGCCTTGACCACTGGCTTTGGAGGAAGAAAAATGAAGAAGGCTCAGAATTCCCCAGTCCATCTTTTCCTCCTGCAATGAATCTGCTATAGTGTTACATTCATTAAAGCACATGAGGCTTTTTACATTTTCTTAGAGGTATATAAATGTATCTCTGTGTGTCTACCTGTCTTTCCGTCTATCCATTTACACAGGTTTTTCAGGAAATCTCAGGATAACTATTTAAAGAACATGCTACTTGACAATGTCTTTCTATTTTTAGATGTTAAAAAGCAGACTGAAATAACTAAGAGAAGACGTATGCAGAGGTGTTGCTTAGCAGATTTTTCACCTTTTAGCATGCTAATATATTTTCTGAGTGCTATGAGGGCAATAAGAGTGTTTTGAAGCTTCATCTTTAGGCAAGATGGCTTTATTAATTATTGGTTTTAATGTCTAAGAGCTAGCAGGCAGGTGAGTCAGAAAAAAAAGAGCAACAACAACAAAAAACACACAAAACACCCCCACAACCCTACACACATAGAGAGTTTTTGTTGCATCAAAGTCAATTTTCTTGACTTTTAGGAATTGCACAGTTCAATAAGAAGATGTGAGGTCATACATCTTGTAATTGTATAGTGTAGTGATTGAGGTCTATTAGAGCTCCAGGGTTTCATAACTTGCTTTACAATGAGATTGTGGCAGAAACTGGATAAGGGGAAAAATAATCTCACTGCAGACACAAAGTAATCTTGGGGAGATGAAGTTTGTAGTAAACAACCAAACACAATTAGATGGCAAAAGTAAGGGCAATTCATCACTAGAGCAGCCTCTCTTGGAGGGTGTGGTTGATTTTCTCTGCTGCATGAAGATATTTTTGGGCAGCATTTTTTCCAATTAAATAGAAAAGCCACTCCTCGGGAGCAGATTCCAGATTATAACACTGTTTCAAAAGACATCAAAACAGCAAGAAGGTCCCAAATGCTCCACCTCCGGAGTTGCCTGAAATGGCCATAACTGCTGAGGTCTTGGTGGGGCTGAAAATGACCATGCCCATCCCAGTCCAAGAACATGTATGACCAAACAGTGTCTGAAAGCTCTTGAAAACTATGAAACCAGAGATCACTAGTTATTTAACAGATGTTGAATAGGCTCATGATTGGTGACAATGTCTTCTATTTCCTCTATCTCATCTGACTCTGCCCATCCTGACTTGGTTTGATATTAACAGGATAGTTATAAAATGGTATTCAGCCACAGAGTCCAGGGTGTGTGTTAGTTAGCCTGTGTACTAGTATAGAAATAAGGCTGGAAGAATAACAGTAAATAAGAATGGTATGGGCATCCTAAATGAGTGTAACTGGTGTTCACTAGATAGAGAGTTGTGTAACAAATTGTAACAAGAACAGATGTATATAACACAGGGGTAGGCAACCTTTCCCCTTTAAGGGCCGAGGGACTTCAGCTCCCAGAATCCCAGGAGCTATTGGCCAACATGGGACTATTGGCCAACATGGCTGAGGCTTCTGGAAGCTGAAGTCCCTTGGCCCTTAAAGGGGAAAGGTTGCCTACCCCGATATAACATAACAAATGAACAAGTGAAACATTGTTAACCATCATTCAAATAAAGATTTATTGTTATTTAATTAGAAGCTTGTCTGAACCTGGATTGAATTTCCACACTACTAACAATCAAAAAACTGTTCGGAAGTAAATCACTAATTAAACATAAAAGTGGTCTGGTACCGTATTTTTCGGCATATAAGA
>CM034703.1:309273127-309285224 GCA_020142125.1 Phrynosoma platyrhinos
CAGATAACACCAGTTTCTGTCCAGTTTCTGTCCAGTTTCTGTGCAATGGTGTGTGAAATCGTGAGGCACAAATCCAGTTTCTGTTTCGGATTTGTCTGGATTAACCAGCAGATTTCCCCCATGTGATAACATCTTAAGGCTGTCATACTTCGGACACATCATAGAAGAGAACACTCATTAGAAAAGACAATAATGCTGGGGAAGGTGGAGGAAAGTTGGAAGAGAGGAATGCCACATGCCAGATGGATGGACTCTATTAAGGAGGTCATGGGTATGGGTTTGCAGGATTTAAGCAGAGCAGTGGAGGACAGAGGGTCTTATTTCACATCCATAGGGTCATCATAGGTCGAGAGCGACTCGATTAACAACAACAACAACAACAACTAACCCCTTTTTTTAACCAGCTAGATTCATGAAGAATTGCAGAGAACTCTAAAATTTGCATGATATCATGTAATTGCAGTTGAACATATCAAAGGCATAACAAAGGCGAGCAAATGCTGTGCCTGTTCCTTGAGAATCTAGTTCTGGCTATGGTAACACATGCCTCGATTTCATCCTGTTTGTACGACTGTGATATACTCTTTGTGAGATTGCCTTGGGAAATTGTTTGGAAACTTCAGCAGGTCCATAATGCTCTAGCCAGAATAATAACTGAGACAGTTGTAGGGAACATATAACTCCTTCCTTTGTTAAAATAGCTCCACTGCTTACTAGCTTTTTTCTGGGTCATGACTCATAAAGTCCTATGAGAACCAGCATGGTGTAGTAGTTTGATTATGATTCTGGAGACCAGGGTTCAGTGCCCCACTCAGCCATAAAACCCACTAGGTGACCTTGGGCAAGTCACATGTTCTCAGCCTCAAGAGAAGGCAATTGCAAATCTCTTCTGAACAAGTCTTGCCAAGAAACCCCCATGATAGGGTTGCCATAAGTCAGAAATGATTTGAAAGCACACAATAATAATATGGTTTTGATCTGAAAGATCACAGCTCCCTATATAAACTTGTCAGAATATTAAGATCTGGGGAGCAGGGTGCTTTCTCTCGGCCCCACCACCATCACTGGCTCATTTGCTGAAGACTTGGGAGAGAGCCTTCTTGGCGGCTGCTCCCAGACTATAGAACTCTCTTCTGCAGGAACATGAAGCTATGATGGGCCCTCTCTACTCTCCTTTCATCAGGAGATAAAGACATTTTTATTTAAGCAAGTTTTTGTAATTGCTCACAGGGAGGCTTATTATGAGGGCATGTAATTTATTTTTTAACGTTTGTGTGCCTTTTAAAATTATTTTGCATAGTTGTTATGTGATGATTTTAAACTGTTTTAAAAATGTTATTGTTAGGTTTTAGTTTATTCTTTTTGTCAGCCCCATGGGCCCCATTTCAGAAGAAAGATGGCATAAAAATGAAATAAATAAATAGCACTATCCTCCTGTGGCTTTTGGATTCCTCATCCGCATCCTATATTGGTCTGCTTCCCCATCCAAGAAAGCAGACTCCAATGTATTTATTTGTGATCGGTTCACACCTCTTGTTTTAACACTGGTGGGATATGTTCCTTAGGGTTGGCCTCTTGCTAACCTTACATGGTGGCAGATTCAGCAGGGGAGGGCAGTGAGATCTGCAAAAGGAGGTATGCTGTTTGAAGTTTCTGTGTCAGCCACCTTCTGAAAGACTTTTGCATTTTTCCTTGTCAGTTGCCTTGTCCCTGTCCTGGGGCGAAATCATGGTGTCTTGGTATGCAGTTGACAGTTGATATAGTCTACAATTATTTTTGTGTAGCTGCTCCATGAACCTATATATTCTGGGAGTCAGTCCTTACTTCTGTAAATGTGTGTTGGGGGAAGGTTTCAAACTCAGTTGCTGAAGGACTGTTTGTCTGAAGCAGTCAGAACCTATAACATATAATGTGCTAACATTTGTAATCTGGTAATCCACAAAAATGCTGATATTTCCTATATAGCTCTTCCTCTGTAGTGTATATTAATAGCTGTTGGCTGTCCTGTCACTCTACAACTACTCTGTCGCACAGCCATCCTAGAAATAATTGTGAACCTGAAAACATGATTGTTATGAGCATGTTTTGACATGTTGCTTCATCCTCCTTGCAACACAAGAGCCTCCTTGCAGGTATAGTTTGAGGCTTTCCACTAGAGCTGCCAAAATAACCCTCAGGGTGTTCAAATTCACTCCAGCTACTCAGTACATCTTGCCTGTATTAACCCCTCAGCACTGAAAAACAAATCCTCCCAACTGGGAGACACTAATGTATTTTAGATGAACATTTAGATTTTGGGAATCCCAATTCACAGTGCCAAGCAAACGGTTGATGAAAGAGACTAAAGATTAATGTTGTTTCCTCAGGTCCAACTGTTCTCCAGTTAATATTATTCCTTTGCCCACTCATATGCCAACAAAGCCCCTGCAGCATGCAAAGCCTCCTTTTACATAACTTGGTTTATTAATGCTCTTCCTAGACTAGGGCATTATGAATGTTTCACACAGGAATACAATACAAATATGCTTTTTAAAACCCCTAAAGACAAACTTTTCAAAAACAAAACAAGCCTCTGACAGCCAAAGAAACCCTCAGTGACTGAATTAATATCATAGTAATGTGATACAGTCAGTGATCTTTGGATAGGGAGGGCAGAATGCTTCAAGCTATGTCCAGTTCTTCCTTCAATCTATGTATATTGTAAAACCTGTGAATGTAGTTCCATTAGCTTAGCTAATGTAGCACTTTATCACACCATGCTTGAAAAGCAGAATTAGAGCAGGACATGGTCATCACTATCGGGGTGCAGGAGATGTGGACCATACCAGATCACACCCTAAGAAGGGGTGACTCTACTCCTCCCCAGAAATCTGCCTTTTGACAGAAACATGCTGTAGCGTTCATCTGCATCCTTTAAAATGCTAAACGGAAGGTGTGAATTGGGTAAGGCTCAATGGGAGGAGAATAAAGCGCCCCCTGTTTTTTAAATAAAATTCAATTTTTTTACATTTTTAATTTTTTAAATTATTTAAAATTTTCTTTTAAAAGAGCACATTTTACCAATTTTTTACTTTGAAAGTATGGACATATAATACATTTAAGCTGTGTGTATGATTTTGCAACTTAAAAGGTATAATTTTAATATTGCTAGTTATTCATGTTACAACTATTGCCATTACATGAAGTGATATATGGAATATGGAATCAAGATTTATGAGTAATATTAGTGAAAAAAACATTACTAAGGATTCTATTTGGTGTGATATGGGAGGAGGTCAAGGGGGGGAGGGATAACATAATGAGTTATTGCACCAGATGTTGCCAACCCTAGTGATGCCCCAGGAGCAGGATTGCAGCATCTGTGGCTATGCCTTATGTGATGTTGTATCTGTCCAGTTGCTAGTCTGTGGTCCATCCACTGCTAGGTTGCTCCTTTTCATTGATGGGCAAAACCTGTCAATGACCTCCCAGTTGCACAGCTTTTGCACTATTGAGTGAGTGTGATATGTTCTTCCCAAACTAGCTCCAATATGCAGGCAATCACATGGTTGAGTGGGTGTGATTATGTTCCTCTCCCCCTCGCTATTCCCAAGCAGGCTGTTTTGATTTTATTTTCCTTTTTTCAATTTCTTTTCTTTTCTATTCTTTCCTCTCTTTTTTACTGAACGGATTGCCATGATTGCACTATTGCAGCAAAAATAAAAATAAATACAGAATGAAAGACATGCTAAGAAGGACATGGAGGGCATGGAGGCAGGGTATGGAGACAGAGGCCAGGACAGAAGCAGCACTATCGCAGCTATGTAGTAATGATTGTCCCGAGCTTGGTATGTTTGCATTTGCTAGACTAACAGGATTGTGGTGCCATACAAGCCTGGTGTGATATAGACCATAGACTGAGTTGTCACTTGTCTGTATGTTGAAACAAGCTCATAACTTCTCCCATACATAACAAATTCTGCATATGTTGACTGACAAAATTGGGATGGAAAGCAATTATCTTGGTGTCATGATTCTTGACAAAAGTTTCAGATTTGTACCTCTTGAGACTTGCTGCAAGACAAAGGGCACGTTGTCTTAGAATTCTAAACATTTACAAGGATTCAGAGAAACAAAATATGCATACATTAGGAAAAAGGTATATGGAAAATGGCAGGCAGAACTTATGTCGGGTTTTAATAATAACTTTATTTAATAGCATCAACATTATGCAGCTGGAATTATTGAAGGACATGTTGCAAATTGTAAATGGGTCACAGCAGTGATTTTATATTTTGGCAGAGTGATGCATTTCTCCAGATGGATGACTTGAAAGTAAACCAAAACTGGTAGATGTACCACTAGATGCCATAGTCCTATGAAATCTCACAATGAAGATAACTGTTCATAGGGCATATCCTTTTGAAGAAGCACAATTCTTCCTAATGTTTAGGTGGAATCTCTTTTTTTATAGCTTAAATCCATTGCTCTGTGTCCTAGTCTCTGGAGCAGCAGAAAACAAGCTTGCTCCATCCTCTGTATGACATTCCTTCAAATATTTAAACAAGGCTATCATGCCATCTCTTAACTTCCTCTTTCCCAAGCTAATCATAACCAGCTCCCTAAGTCACTCCTCATAGGCCATGTAGGCCATGGTTTTCAGACCTTTCACCATTTTGATTGCCCTCCCCTGGACACACTCCAACTTGTCAATATCCTTGTTGGATTGTGGTGACCAGAATTAGGCACAATATTCTAGATGAGGTCTGACCAAAACAGAATAAAGAGGTATTATGAATTCCTTCTATCTAGACACTACACTACTGTTGATGCAGTCTAGAATTGCAAGGTGACTAGGCCTAGCTGGAGAAGTAAAGGGGTCTGGTTCACAATCATCTCCCCTATCCATGGATCTCTACATGATGCAGAACCCTTGTGCATGGAGAGTCTCCACAGATAGCAGAGGCTCTTCTATTCAAACCTGTTGCCTTCCATGCATAGGTAGGTGATGAAAATGATGATGAATTGGGCAGAGTTCAACATTTCCTCTCTTTTATTTAAATATTTGCTTAAGGCTATTTGTGAGTATATAAATGTACATCTATGATAATTGGGTGTGCAAATGCAAGCATAGGTAAAGGTCACTGAATGTTCACCCAACACATTAAATGGCCTTTAATTCAAGAGAATTTTGCCTATCTCTGTGATGTATTTGTTGTTGTGTGCCTTCATGCATACATACATACGCATCATACACATATATTTGACAAATATAGATATTCTGACATAGGATACATTAATTCCCCAGTACAAATGCTTAGCATCAGTTAGGCTGCCCTTAATGAGATCCATGAATTAATTTAATGACTTTCCAAGACCTTGGAATGTGAAATGTAAATGATTTGGGACTATTTTCTTTTCACACAACCCTATTGTTAAGCTAAGAAATATAGTCTTTTGCCTGACAGCAGTGAAGGATGGCTTTTCTTCCAAGGAGCTGTCTATTGCTGATTTGAAATGAACAACTGACTGTATTGAGGCTGGAGATAGTGAAATGTTACTGCTGCTGTATCTGTTTCTTCTCTGAGGAATTTAGTAATGTCTCTCTGTATGTTTTCTTCCTGATCAGTGAAGTTGTCATTCTGAAGCAAAGACATAACTTTCCCTAACTTTCTAATACCTGGCCAGCTGTATCTTTTAATCTTCAGGATGTTGCCTAATAAACACTAAAATAATGCCATTTAAAAGTGGTTCTAAGCCCATTTATTTTTCCAAGTAAACAAGCTCAATAAATATTCACTTTGATCAAAAGGAGAATTAATGGTGTTTTGTTCAATCCTTTTGGTAATAAAATTGTGTTGCAGCTGATATTGTACATATTTTACAAAATTGTATGTAAATTTGCTCATTAGAGAACTGTATTGTGCAATGTTTACTTGGCCTTGGGATAATTAATCTTTTCAAAGCATACAAGACCATTACTAATTATTAAAAAACAGTAATTGTTTTTTCCCCATTTTCAAGCTGGCATTATTAATTTCCATCCTATGATTTTATCTTGTATACAAGGAAACTTGTGACTGACCTCTAGCCAATCCTTTTTCTTTTTCATTTCCTCAGTGCAGTTGAGAAGACAAACAAGTCAGCTCGAATCCAGAAAATCTGAGTTCAGGCCAGGCCTGTGCTATACTTCTTGTGTACCTATACATGTTTATCATCTTTTGTAAAATGGAAATATCAAGTAATGGTGGGTTGTACAAAATTGCCCAGAAAAGATTAGATACAAAAGTGTTATTATACATTTATATTGTTTATTGTAGTTTAACAACATTTTGTTGAGATTTATAAAAGCCCTGATATGTTTTGTTTCTAATGCCTTTTTCCCTCCCATGGGTGAATAACAGCAGTAATATATATATATATATATATATATATATATATATATATATATACCTTGAGAGAGTCAGTTGATTTTTATTAGAACTGTTATATGCAATAGATATTATTGTTTCTATACAAATACTAAGTTTTTTTTATAAAATCATAGGGTTGGAAGGGATCTCATGGGCCATTGAGTTCAATCATCTGCTCAATGCAGGACTTCCAGAATGTACTTGCCCAGCCTCTTTTTTGAAAATGTTCAGAGGAGAACCACCAGCTCTCTGGGCAATTGGTTCCATTGCTGGGTCATATTTATTGTCAAGAAGTTCCTTCTAATGTTCATCTGAAATCTACCCTCCTGTTAGATCTAGTTCTACCCTCTTAGGCAGCAGACAACAAACTTGCACCCTCCTCTATGTGACAGCCCTTGGGGTATTTAAAGAGTGCAGTCATTCACCCCTCAGTCTTCTCTTCACCCATGCCAATTTTCTCCAACCTCCCTTTTCTCTTTTGTTTTCCATACCTCTTGTCATCCTTGTTGCCTTTCTCAGAACCTGATTCAACTTGCCTACGTCCTTTATAAAATGAGGTGCCTAGAACTGAACACAGTACTCCAGATGATACCTGTCCAGCACAGAATTTAGGTCAAAAAAACACACTGCAGAAATAATCCAGTTTGAGACCACTTTAATTGCCTTGGCTCAGTGCTAGGGAATCCTGGAAATTGTAGTTTGTTGTGGTGCCAGAGCTCTCTGATAGAGAAGGCTAAATGTCTCATAAAACTATAATTCCGAGAACTCCCTAGCATTGAGCCAGGGCAGTTAAAACAGTCTCAAACGGGATTATTTCCGCAGTGTGTTTTGTACTACAGTGGGACTATTACTACCCACAACTTGGAAACTATGGTCCTCGGCAGATGGCTAATAGAGCCGTCCTCGAGGCAAGGAAAGGAGGGGCAGCCGCACGCTCGGCGCCCCTTCCTCCTCCTGAGGTTGCCCTCGGAGCCGCTGGCCTCCCACACGGCCGGCGCTCCGGGGGCAACCTTTCACTGCAGCATCCGGACATGCTGCAGCGGAAAAGTAAGCGAAAGTGTGCCGCATGCTTTTGCGGTGCACTTTCGCTGATTTGTGAAAGGAGCACTATTTTAGCACTCCTTTCAGGGACGGAGAAGGTGCGCCGCAGGATCGAGGTGTGGGGATGCCTCGGTCCCGTGGCGCACCTTCCCAGGGCGGCCCTGTGCCACCAGTCGGCTTCCCCCCTATGTTTCTCTTAATGTAGAATAAAATGGCATTCACCGTCTTTGCTATAGCTTCACACTGCTGACTGATGTTCAACTTATGATCAACAATAATTCCAAGGTCCTTTTCATTCACTATTATAAAACAACAGTGGACCTTCCAAGGTTGGAATGTAAAAGCAACCTAAATTTTAAAGAAGGCCAGTGCAGTTAATGCGGCTTGAGCACCTACAGATTGTGGTATCCACAGGGGGTTTTGGAACCAAATTCCAGTGGATACCAAGGGCCCACTGTAGGAGGGTTTGGAAAAGCATATGTAGACTCTCCAGGGGCCCACCTGGCTTACTTCTCGCCCTTGTATGGTGCATTACAGTAATCCAAACAGATATAGCTACAGTATGTGCCATGGTGACCAGAAGGGATGTCTATAGGAACAGTGTTATAGTTCTTATTTCACCATGATTTTGACCAGTATATACTATAATGTGGCTACAGCATGTATTTGTTTCTGCTGTTTAAAAATAAAGCCCTTTCTATACTAGTTTTTGCATAAGCTCTCATTTGCTTTTGATTGCTGATGCCAGTCTGGAGTTTTAAACTGTTACTGCTTTTGCTTTTATTACCCTGTGTTTTATGTGTATTACTATCTAGTGTGGATAAGGACATTTTTATGTTGCTGCTTTAGTTTTAATTAATTCATATGTACATATTTTATACTTGTTTTATGATAGTGTATAGCTGCTTTGAGTGGGGGTTTTTAGGTTTGGAAAAGCAGCATCAAGCATTAAAATGAAATAAAATAATTAATAGGATATTTCACATATTAATTAAACTACTGGGAAAGGTTATCTGGAGTTTGGGGGTCTGGTGTCATCAATATATAGATAACACCCAGGTCTGTTACTCTTTTCCATCTGAATCCAAAGAAGCTGTTTTGTTCCTAAACCAGTGTCATCAGTAACGGAACAAATGAGGATGAACACATTGAACCTTAATCCAGAAAAGATAAAGGTGCTCCTGGTCAGCCAAAAGGCAGATCAGGGAATTGGGATTCAGCCTCTGGTGGATAGGGTCATACTTCTGCTGAAGATGCAGGTCCAAGTTTTAGTGTGTTCCTAGATTCACCCTGAGCCTAGAAGCTCAGGTTTTATTGGTGGCCAAGAGTGCACTTGCACAGCACTTTGTACTAGTTGTGCCCATTCCTTGAGACATCAGAACTGACCACAGTGACTATGCCTTAGGGACGATGCAGACTGGCACAAAGGGCTGGCCTGGGGGTGGAGTTGGGGTGAGGCAGCCACGCTTCAGCCACCCTGACTCCACCCCGATGCCATCCTGATGCTGTGCACCCATCCACACAGTGTGTGGTGTCAGGACACGCTCCTGGAGCAGCGTGCACACACGCTGCACCAAAAGGGTGCAAAAGAGCTACCATGGCAGCTCTAAGGGAGGCCTTTTGCCACCCCCAAAAGGAGTGGCATTTTGCTGCTCTTTTGGGGGCAGCAAAAAGGAGGATTGGGGCAGCAGTGCATGATTGCCACAGCCCCAATCCGCCACTCCCAGGGGCAGCTCTGTGCCGCCCCTTTTGGGGCGTCTGCATCAGTCATATTCCATGTGGCTGCCTTTGAAAAGATGTTCAGAAATTTCTGTTGGTTCAATGAGCAGCAGCCAGATTGTTAACCCGGGCTGACTACAGGGAACAAACAACTCCCTTGTTGCAACTAGTGGCTGTCAGTACATTTCTAGACACAAGACATGACCTATAAAGCTCTATATGACTGAGGCCCAGATTATTTGAAGGATCCTGTTATCCCATATGAACATGCCAGTGTTTTGAGATCTTCTGTGGAGGCCCTTTTCTCTAACACATCACCCTCACAGGCATATCTGGTGAGAACACGGGAGAGTTTCTCAATGGTTGCTGCCAAATGTTGAAACCTCCTTCCTAGAAAGGTTAGACTGGCACTCTCCATATGTCTTTCATAGAATTACAGAGTTGGAAGGGGCCCCATGGCCTATTAAGTCCAATGTCCTATTCATTGTAGGATCTCCTGCTTGAAAAAGCTCCAGCAGTTATCTGTCCAACCCCCTTTTAGAAGTTGTCCAGAGGTAGAGACCCCACCACCTTTTTAAGCAATATTGGCTCCATTGCTGAACCACTTTCACCATCAAGAAATTCCTCCTAACGTTTAGTCAAAATCTACCTTCCTGTAACTTAAAACCATTAGACCTTGAGCAGCAGAAAACAGGCCTGCCGACTTCTCTCTGTGACAGCCTTGAGGTATTTAAAGAGCTCAATCTTGTCATCTTGCTGTTTTCTCTTCACCAAGCTGAACATGCCAGCTCCTTCAATCTTTCCTCATATCTTTTGTTCTCCATACTTTGTATAATTGTTGTTGCCCTTCCCTGAACCCTCTCCAACTTGTCAATAATCTTAAAATAAGAAGGAACACAGTAGTCCTCTTGAGGCCTGATTAGTACAGAATGTGGCAGAGCTATTACTTTTCCTGAACTGAAAATAATGGCTCTACTAATATAGGCTAAAATAGTATTTGCTTTCTTTGCTGGACCTTATTTATTGCTTAAATGGTTTACATTTTTAACTGGTTTAATTTCCCAATAGTTTAATTGCTTTTTAATTTTTGTATACTGTGAATTTTTGACTATTGTTTTAACAGTTGTTAGCTGCCATGAGTCCCAAACTAGGGAAAAGGCAGTTTAATACTAATACTAACACAACTAATAATAGGATATTATTATGGGATGTGGTGGCTTAGTGGTTAAGATGCCAATTCTGATGATTGTACAATTGAAAGGTTAGCAGTTCGAGGGCCGAGTGGGTGAGCTCCTGTCATTAGTCCTAGCTTCTCCCTGAGAATAATAATATAATGATGATAATAATATCAATAATAATAATATTAAGATAATAGTGTGGGTTGATACACTAACATTTTTGGATTTGTTTGTTGAAGTAATTATTATCAAGTTACAATACCTTGCTTTCTTTGTCACAGTTGGTGGTCAAGGTCTAAGTTGCTTAATGTTATTTATTGTATTCAATCTTTGGGTGGGCAGGGACCCCCCTCCCCCAGGGGATAATTAGGTTAATTGGAAATTACAAATTCCTTTAATTAAATTCAAAGATGGGTATACTTCAATAGGTTAACCAAATTTTATATGATGTCATCAAACAACTCGATGATGTCATAATTTGATAGCATCATAAGATCCCTTATAACATCATTTCCGGTTGGGGGGGGCTTAGATAATTATTGTTGTGCATGTTGATTTAAACAGATGTACTTGATGCATGCCGTGATAGATGTGGTTTACTTTAATAACTGTTTCAGTTATCTACACGGACACATGTGTCAAGAATAAATTCCGGTAATTTTAAAGATTGTTTACTTAAATTGTTTGGAGACCCTGTACAGAAATAAAGTTGTGGCCAGTTTTTACCCAAAGAATATGGCGTACGGAGTCCTTTGTGCCGGTGCAAAGCCACAGTGTTCTTTGAACTTGTTATTAGAAGTTCAGCTTGTATATGCAATAGTATGAGGGTAAACATCAGGGGTGCATGTTCTCTTCTCTCATATGGAGAATCATGAATGGGGAATCATGACCTATGCATAAAATAATTACACATATCCACTTTAACTTGCAAAAAAAGCCCTATGGTGTGAATGAGACCTACTTTAGTGGTCTGCATTCACATACATGGTTGGGTTGATGATAAAGGAATACTTGAAAACTGATGGCTTGCTCTTCATCCTGCCACTTTTACAGGTTACAGACTGGAGCTGCATGAGATATGCAGCCCTAAGTACCACTGATGTCAATGATAAGTATCTTTTAGATCACAGTAACAGGCAGGCCATGACAAACAAATCATACAATGTAGTTGCCATAACAACTTGAGGACTCTGTGTACAAAACAGCTTTATTTTATTTAATAAAATATATCTGTCTTACCATATACATCTCAGGATGGCGTACAATAAAATCAGTTTAAACATTTTAAATATTACAACCATAAATTATCATCTACACTCTAAAATATTAAACCATATAAACATTTGAAACATCTTAAAACACTTAAATTTAGGTACATATACAATTTGGGGAAAATAAACTAGGTTCATGTTTTAGCTTCACACTAAAATTAGGAAGAAACTTTGGGGGTTTTGTATTCTTATTTTAAAATGTTGGGTTTTTTTAACACTACAAGAGCTCATTCCCACTATGATTTACATTAATTTACTGATCACTATATATGTGCCTTGTCCCCATTGAAAATGGTTCAGATGCAACTGCAATCATTTGGACTTGCTTGGGAGCGAGACAAATGCAAAAAAAAAAAAAAATCACTCTTTTCAGACAGTAGCTTCTGGGAGGTTCTTTTGAAAAGAAGTGATTCAGAAATATGTTCAACAAGTGTGAATGACAGATCTGTGCGGGCCTTTGCAGACTGCCAGAAATAGTGCAAATTGAATCCACTTT
>CM034703.1:309300778-309312228 GCA_020142125.1 Phrynosoma platyrhinos
TAGGTTGCCTACCCTGACTTATGGTATAGTTTAGGTAGTTTTCAAGGCTATGTTTTCACAACAAAGCATACAATGCACAGTCAGATACAAGGTACAAAATCCACTATTGCAATTATTAACAGTATTTTGCCAAACTGGTATGGTCACAGTAATATTAACTACTCTATATACTCATGTATAAGTCTAGAAATTTTAGTCAAAAAATTGACCCAAAAAACCCTGAGTTGACTTATCTATGGCCATCCCCCTCCTCCATCCAGGGGGGAGTGGGAGTGGGGATGGGCTGTTTGCCACCTTCCCCAATAGGAGACAGGCTGATTCAAGTCATGCCATGGCAGTTATTCCATGATGTGAGCCCTTGGGGTGGAGCTGGAGTTATTTTGGAGACAGCTGCCCCCAGGGCTTCAGAACTGCCTTGAAATCAACACAGACAGCTTGAAATTGATCACTAGATGGCTTCCCTGCTATACATGTTTCCTGGGTGGGAGGAAAAGGTTGCTCTCATCCCCCCTCCTCTCCCTATCTACCTTGGTTTATACTAGGGCAGGCTGGGGCCTGTCCTGTCAGGGTGATGGGTTTGGGGAGTGGTTGCTGATTCTCCTCTCTGCCAGTTCTCCTCTCTGCCGCATGGGTCTAGATCACCCTTTGCATCAGGCTGGCAGAAGCTTTTTGGCAGAAGCTTCCAGGGGTCTATGATACTACTACTGATTTTCAGATTGAAAAGTTATTGGAAGGCTGGTCTAGAGAGAGAGTTCAGCTTAAGGATACTAGAATGCCTTTGTCTCCTGACATTTTAAAAGATCTGTATGGTCTGATATTGAGATCTGTATGGTCTGATATTTGCGTATCACCATACAAAGTTTTATTATTCCATTGTACAGTGCTAACTGCATTTTTTGGTCCACTGAGAATTAGCGAGCTGGTTTCAGCCACTCAGCATGACAAGTCTAATAAAACATTGTGTTATGGTGATCTTAGGTTTATGAGACAGAATGTTACACTAGTCATTAGATCATCTAAAACTAACCAGCACACTAAAGATGCACACCTCTCTCTACAGCCTTGCTCAGATACATCTATCTGTCCAGTACAGGCTTTGTGTGAATACGTTCGAACCACAGGATCCAGCCCACGACCTCTGTTTGTTCACCAAGATCTTTCTCCTTTGACCAAGCATCAGTTTGGACTGTTATTTCCAGGGTCTTGTCTACTATGGGTTCACTAATGCCCACTTTGCAACCCATTCTTTCCAGATTGGGGCTGCTTTAACAGCTGCCTCCATGGGCTTTCAACCATATGCTATCAAGCAAATTGGTCATTGGAAGTCTTCTGTATACTGCAGATATGTTAGGAGATTACACTGTTAATTGGCGTCTCTTTGTTTTTCAAATCCCTGCCCTTGGCCATCAAGAGTTTGAGTACTACTTTGTGGCCACCAGCATGATCTACTGGTCTGCCCAGCAAGCAACATCAAGCTACTTTGATAGTTACTTTGGCATTGGTGATGTCACATGTTTCCATTGGTTGGGCAAGAAGGGTCTTCATTGGCACGGCCTGTTGCTGTTGTTGTTTAAGGAGCACCGAGGAGGGCCTCCCCCCCCCCCCAAGTGTTGGTGGTTTACCTCAGGGGCAATGATCTTGGTTTGTTAATAGAAAAGGCACTTATTTTCCAGGTGTTGCATGATTTCTGCCTTATTAAACAATCATGACCACTTGTTCAAATTGTTTGGTCGGCTATGCTCCTACAACGTGAGTGGAAGTGCGATGGCAACCCTATTGATACTGCCCAAAGGCAGGCTAATAGGGAAATCTGTAATGCCCTTGAGGCTGGGCTAGGCCATTATCTACACCATTCCCCAGATTATATTTCAGAGGCTGGAGCTCTACAGGCCTGATGGTGTTCACCTTTCTCAAACTGGTAATGCCATTTTCTTAATCTGCAACAAAGTGTTAAGGAGGTGCTCGGTGCTGAGGTGGGATACAGAGGCGAAGAGGATGCTTGCCCTGTATCGGTAGCATAAATAATTGAATTATATTTTGGCGAGCACCTTGGACACCATTTGGATGGAAGGGACGTTTCTGGAAATGCCTCTTTAGGCCTTGAGACCTGGGGAGGTGGCAGAAAGAAATTGCCCTTATGTCTGGCTTGAAAGATAAACCCCTTCTTTAATGTTCACAGATTGGGAGAGAGACTTTTTGGTTAGGCTTCCCAATGCGGGCTGGCCAACGAACTACACAATGTTTGGGTTATTGTTGAGGGCTCAGGTGTTATCATCCAAATAAGCTACAGAGGTGGTCCAAGGAAACACACCAGCTGCAGCTTCTCCCACCCACAGTTGGTTGTACTTTGAATTAGTTGCAGTTCCGATAAGAATTTAATAAATATGTCAATTAATAAATGGCTCTCTTTTATCTCAATCTTGTGTCTTGTCTCATTATTTCAGGGTTGGGAGGCAATGGGTCAATGTAATTATTTTAGGTACTGTACTTTAACTCTTATTTAAAAAGGAACCATCCTCTGATGAAATACAAGAGTGCAATTTGTCCTGGAAGCTCTGATTCCCCTCTACTCTCTCACCCATCCAGCCTTTAGTGTGAACACACGTTATGTCTACAGGAATTTTGTAAATTATTTGGCATTGTTTTCCTTTGTTTCATCCTCTAGATCCTTTGTTACATGCCCCTACATTTTACCCTTGACTTATCCAGGGGTCATATAAAAATTCATAATTTTGGCCCCAAAACCTGCTCTCGACTTATACACTAGGTCGACTTATAGTCAAGTATATATGGTAATTCAATTAAACTGAGCTTTAAAAGGAAAACCTTTACTTTTTAACAAAATGTCTGAACAGAAGTGACATACCCTCCAACTGTTCCAGTTTCACAGGGACACTCCCAATTCATCCTCGGTAATTCCACGTTTTCAGCTGCTTTTAAAATGTCACAATTTCCATCTCCTCCTCCCACTTCCCCTTTGTCTTCAGCTTACTTCAATTGCTGAAAACTGAGTTCAAAGTGCAAAAGGAGTTTGTACTCAGTTAACTCAGCTGGGGAAGGGAGGGGGAGGAAAGGATGGAGTCTTTCTCTTTCCAATGTCTGGAGTCATTGTGCAAGTCAACGATCAATCTGTGCTGACCCTGTGAATTTTATGGGATTGTCAAAGGCAAGGAGGAGTAACTTATGGTTTGTGTCCCCCTGAAATATAGCCTACAGCACTTGGTAATCTTGGGCAGTGTCCCATCCAAATACTAACCATGCCTGGCACTACTAAGCTCCTAAGATCAGTGAGGATCTGTTGTCTTCAGAATACGTGGGCCCTTTGCCCTTCCCTGTAGGCTCAGGCAAAAGCAAATGGCTGCAGCTCCCCATATTTTGTGTGATCTTTGTCATTAATAAGTTTTGCCATCTTATCCATATGTTGCTTGGGTACACGTGTCCTGATTTCATCTGTGAAATGTTGGATGGTATGAAGTGGCTGAATGGACATCCACAGGGAGTTTCATAGTGCTGATATGCCACCAATAAGATGATGCAAGCTAATAGATATTAATGGTGGGGACTCAAAAATTACCCTGTAATGGATTTTTGTGCACAGGCAGGAGTGTAGGGATAAAATGTGGTCTTTGAGCAACTCTTGAGCTATGGAGATATAAAGTTTGTGAATAGCATTTTCAATTGAGAAGAAAATGTTACTGGAAGCCAGTGCAATAGATCCAAAGCTAGGAATATATTTTCCAACTTTCTGGCACCCAATAGGATCTAGTTGGCCCAATTTGGTTGTAGTTAGAACTAGAATTGATTCTGCCTCTGTAGCCTGAGGCAGTTCTGTTGGTATGTCATCTGTACCTAGTGGTTTATTTTTCCTAAGTCCTCTGAGTTCAGCTTTTGCTTCACTTTTTAAAATTGGAGAATCATCTATAAATGGTTAATAAATCTGTCATCCTTTCATTTCTTTTATCTAGTTCTTCATTGTATCATTTGGATTGGTTTGTTTTATTTCTGCTTTGTCATGTAATGTGTTTTCCTGCTGGTCATAGAGTATGCCCACTCTTGGTTTAAATTTTTCTTTGATTTCTCAGGTCTTGTGGAAGAAGAAGAAGTCTCTTGTCACTTTCTATTTCTCTGTATTGATTATTATAATAGTTATCCTTGTCTTTGCACACAGGTTTCTGAACAGTTGCGTTTAAGGTTCTAACTGTATTTCTGTCACCTTTTACTTTTGCTTCTTGCCTGTCTTTAACAGCTTGAAGAGTTTTCATTTATCATCCACTGTGACTTCTCTTTCTTTATAGCTTTATAGCTGCAGACAGTGTCTTTTTGCATTCTTCCCTGACAATGTCCCTGGCTTCAGTCCAGTATGCTTCTGGGCCTTGGTCAATTACAAAATGAATTTTAAATGAAACCATCAGATGCCAGTTGCAACATTTGACAGTATTTCTAGTCAAATTTTCAGTTGGGCATGGAGAGGAAGCAATGCAACAGCCCAGTAGACTGCTATCTTAAAAGTTTCATAAACTTTAATCAATCAGACCCTCCCCTAAGTCACTTTGCCAGCCCTCTTTCTTTATCTTCAACAGACAAGAAGCTGTTTCTTTGACCAATAAGATATATCTTAAAGGAAAAAACAACACTGCTACCATTTCCACTATTGTTGGCTGGGTAATAGAAGTTTGTGCTCAGCTATACAAGATTTCAGTCACTCGAACAAAACCTCTATCTTTTCTCTTGAATTATTGGATTTGGCTCTGGAGAAAGTAAAAACGTGCTTTAAAAGTGCAACAGTCCTCCCTCCCTTTGCTGCCCTACTTTCTTTTACTACTTTCTTTCCTGGTTTTAAATGTCTTTATCCTAGGCTTCCTTTTCTCTATCCATTTTTATTTCCACTCAGAGCCTCTCAGTGTCAGAATGAAGCAATCTCAAATAAACCCAAACCAAAGAAATTAAGGGAAAGTGTTATTTCAGGTGTTGTGTCTTAACTGAAGCTTGAAACATTGTATATATGTGTGTATATGTGTTCAAGTCATCTGTTGACTTATGCTGATTCCATGAATTACCTAGGGTTTTCCTAGGCAAAGAATACTCAGCGGTAGTATAGTATAGTCTAAAATATAGCATACACAGCACGAGTTATTCATTGGCAGTTTCCCATCCCAAGTACTAACCAGGGCTGATCCTACTTAGTTTCCAAGATCAGGTGGGATCTGGTCTCCTTAGGATATTTGGCCTAATGAAACATTAGGTTTGAAAATTAATTCCTTAATGTGGAAGTTTAGAATGGCATTAATAATAAAATTAGAATTTGTTGGTGATCCAACTTAAGAACTTTCCACTCTTTCCACTATTGAACTTTCCACTAACTGATCTTTGTAGCTTTCACTTTACTGATGTACTTAACACTAGATCAGTGTCCTTTAACTGAAACAGATCACTCTTTATTAACACTTTTAAAAAGCCATATTAAAAAATAAGGATTTTGAAGAGTTAATACAGTATACATGCTGGTGGAGCTAGAAAGGAAAGAGAAATGAGAATAAGAAATAAATTAAGCTGAAGAGATTGTAAGCATAGCTTAGGGCCTTGGCAGACGGCTAATTGAGCCGTCTTGGAGGCCCTGAAGAGGAGGGGCAGCCACACGAGCGGCGCCCCTTCCTCTCCCTGAGGTTGCCCTCGGAGTCGCCAGCCCTCTGCACGGCCGGCGCTCTGGGGATGACCTCACGCCGCGGCAACCAGACGCGCCGCGGTGGTAGAGTCAGGGAAAGTGTGCCCGCCACTTTTAGGGCGCACTTTCCCTGAAATCTAAAAGGAGTGCCAATTTGGATCTCCTTTTAGATACGCCGCAGGAGCGCCGCGGTGCGGAGGCTGCAGTCCCGCGGTGCTCCATCTGGCGGTGTCTCCGGGGCCTCCGTCTGCTGAGGCCCTTAGTCATGGAAACTCACCTTGGATGAGTCACACACTAGCTTAGGGCCTTTGCAGACTGCCAGAAATAGTACAAATTGAGTCCACTTTAACTGCCCTGACTCAGTACTAGGGAATCATGGGACCTGTAATTTATTGTGGCACCAGAGCTCTCTGGCAGAGAAGGTGCAATGTCTCAGAAAAAAAATACAATTCCCATGATTCGCTAGCACTGAACCAGGGCAGTTAAAGTGGACTCAATTTGCACTATTTCTAGCAGTCTGCAAAGGCCCTTAGTCATGGAAACTCACCTTGGATGAGTCACACATTCTCACACCCAAAAAAACCTCATGATAGGTTCACCTTAGGATTCCCATAAGTTGGAAAAAACTTGAAGGCACACTAAAACAATAATTGTATATATAACAGAATATTTAATAGAAATATATCCAGAATATAATTAATTCAGAAATTACTAAAGAGGGTCACAATACACACTTCTTCCAGAAAGTCTCCAATTCTTTCCTTCCATGGAGACCCATATTGTGGGAAACTATTTTTCCAGGCTGCTCCCCCAACCGCATTTCATTCCAAGATTCAATTTTTTCTTCTTTTCCATTATTTTTTTCTTCTTTCCCAAACTTAACTGTTCTCCTGCTCCACAAATCCAGCCATTCTCCTCTGACCTAGGATTCAGAAAGTTTTCTCTCTTCTCTCTTCCCCTCTCTTCTTTGGGTTATCATCCCAAAGAAATAATGCAGATTAACATGTCTAATAGGGGAGACATACAATGCATTTCTTTGAATTCTAATATTTCTTTTCTTGATCCAGCAACCTTTCTTATTTTCCTGAATGTGAGAGAGGGAAAGGCTCCTGCCACAATGAATGCTAACAACTTAATTCACTAAAGCATATTTTTAACTTTAATATTAATTTCAGAATCAAAAAAGTTAGGTGAAATCACTAGAAAAGTAAGTGAATTAATAACCTAACAAGTTAATTAATGAATTAATTCCAAGCTTTACGCTGTGACTTGTTTTGTGCATTGCTTAGAAAGCCACCAGATGTTACATTCATGAGTGATGATGGTATTTCCTAATGTTTGTACTACCTCCAGTTGATTCATGTGGTCTATCAGTCACACAAATCAGTGAAAACATGCATGAGGAAAATGTCTGTGGGGAGGGGGACTAGTAAGCAATGCAAGGATTGTTGATAATGTTAGGTACAAGTATGTGGGCTTTAGAAAAGTACTGCATTGCAGAGATGATATCCTTGTTTTCTGAAAATGTATGTTGTTCACAGACTTTCTCTCATTCAAATTGTCAGTGATATTTTTGAATTTAGCATCAATTATCACCCTATAGCAATCCTCTAACCAACCTATCACATTGGATTACAGATTATATCAATGCCGAGAAAAATGAATTCTCAAAGATTTATGCTTTCCATTGAGTCAATGTTACTCAATTATAAATACATTAGCAAATTGCAGTTATCCAGCTCTCTACTGGGGCATTCAAAGAACTCTCATAACTTCCATTAATGCTAATGGAAATTTGGTGTCCAATTTCTGTCACATCACAGAAAATATTTAGTACTTGAGCATACCGCACATTTTCCCCACCAAAATTCAAGGTCAACAATTCAAGGAGCATTTACTTTTCTCACATAAGGAAATTTAATGCCCCTGAACACAAGGCACTGAATGCAGATTTGTGTTTCTGAAGGTAAAAGATTGCTCCAATCCTAAATTCACAAAGATTTGTAAGTGCAATATCAAAATATCTGTGTATGATTGTGGAAAGGGAAGTATGCTATGTGTGTGAAGCCTTACACACATAGTCCTTTCTTAAAGCACAACAGATCTTGGAAACAACCACACATTGAATCTTTGTGTTATCAGTATTCAGCATCAATTTATATGGATTCTTGCCAATTATAACTGCATCCAGACACTAGTTTAGACTAAAGTATTCATGGGATCTCCTAATTCAGTTGACATGATGTGGAAGGATCAAGAGACCATGATGGAAGTTGAATAAAAGCAAGCATTTTTTCACATCTCTAGTTTCCAAAATATGAAATCAATCCCACAAGACAATACAACACAATGTACTGGACGTATCAGCCAACACTATATCTATAGGGGCATTCAATTTCATATTAAGGTGAATTCAGAGAACCTTTGGGAAATTCATCAGAATGAGACTCTGAGGATGTCAATATTGAAGGTGAGTGGGTATATGAAAGCAGACCTCAAGCCAAGTGGGAAAGCTCAGATGGACACTTACTCAAGGACATGGTATAGATTTTACTACAGTTCTAATCTAACATAAGAAAAGAGAACCTTTAGCCCTCCAATTCTTCTTTGGTCAGGCCGCACCTGGAATACTGTGTCCAGTTCTGGGCATCACAATTCAAAATGGATGTTGACAAGCTGGAGTGTGTCCAGAGAAGGGTGACCAAATTGGTGAAGCATCTGGAAACCATGCCCTATGAGGAGAGACTTAGGGAGCTGGGGATGTTTAGCCTGGAGAAGAGATGGCTAAGAGGTGATATGATGGCCCTGTTTAAGTATTTGAACAGATGTCATATTGAGGATGGTTCAAGCTTGTTTTCTGCTGCTCCAGAGAATGGATGCAAGCTACAGGAAAAGAGATTCTACCTGAACATTAGGAGGAACTTCCTGACAGTGCGAGTTGTTCAACAGTGGAACACACTTCCTTGGAGTGTGGTTGAGTCTCTTTCTTTGGAGGTTTTTAAATAGAGGCTGGATGACCATCTGTTGGAAGTGCTTTGATTGTGAGTTCCTGCATGGTAAGGAGTTGGACTGGATGACCCTTGTGGTCTCTTCCAATGCTATGATTCTATGATTCTAAGTCTACACTGCCTTCACCGCCAATTATACGTGTGTTCAATCAGCCTCCTATTGAGTTTTGTGCAACTTGCACTCCATCTGTCTTCCAATGTGTTTCATTATCTGAAGCTCTCTGGTGAACCACAGCCATCCAAACTTAACAGCATCAAGGGGCACTGTATCTGTGGTGCTTATCACATTACCTTTTAAATAGAAATTAGCCTCCCAGGATGCAGTGTGGAGGTGGGAATTATCGCATTGTAATTTGCAGCCGAATTGCCAGGCAACTGCAGCCCAGGTTTCAGCTGTGCCCACTTGGTGCTTTTTTGAAGTTGGAAAGTTCCTGAGTTTTAAATGGTGGCCGGCTGAGTGTGACTGGGACCTGGGCTGAAGTCGCCTGCCAATTCGGTGGTGAATTAAAATGTGATAATTCCTGCCTCTGCGCCACATCTCGGCTGCATTCGGGGAGGCTAATTTTGATTTAAAAAGTAATGCAATAAGTGCCTGTGGCCCATCTCACATTCTCCCTAAGTTGAAACCAGCAATTCCACACTTGAATAATGAGTGTACAGGTTGAGTCTCCCTTGTCCAGAATTCTGAAATCCAAAATATTCGAAATCCAAAATTGTCCACATGGGTGGGCTGAGATAGTTCTACCTTTAATTTCTGATGCTTCAATTTACGCAAACTTTGCTTCATTTACAATTTTTTAAAAAACATTAGTTTTAAAATATTGTGTATAAAATTACTTCAGGAAATGTGCCTAAACTCATATGAACCATACATGAATTCCATGTTTTCTCATTATGTTATTTCATTAGGTATATGTGAATATTCCAAAATCTGAAAAACTCCAAAATCCAAAACACTTCTGGTGCTAAGCATTTCAGATAAGGGAGATTCCACGTCTGGAAAAAAATCTACTACAAGTCTGTTATTGATGTTTTGTTTTGGGTTGTTTGAGCCCATTTGTGTTTGTAGTAACACTTTTGTAGAGTGCAAGCTGTCCTAGTTATTGTTCTACTATTAACTCTAATACACTACCCACCTTTCTTTGGGGTGGTTCTTTGTGTGTGTGTGTGTGTGTGTGTGTGTGTGTGTAATGTTGCATCTGGATGTGTTTGTTAAGATAGTCTAAATCAGGGGTAGGCAACCTTTCCCCTTTAATGGCCGAGGAACTTCAGCTCCCAGAAGCCTCAGCCATGTTGGCCAATAGTCCCATGTTGGCCAATAGCTCCTGGGATTCTGGGAGCTGAAGTCCTTCGGCCCTTAAAGGGGAAAGGTTGCCTACCCCTGGTCTAAATGTCCTAAAGTCATTAGATCCTCTCTGATCTTGGGAGCTAAGGAGGGCCAACTCTGCTTAGTACTTGGATGGGAGACCACCTATGAATATGTATTGTTGTGGGCTATATTTCAGAGAAACTGACAAAAGCACCTCTGAGTATTCCTTACCTAAAAAAATCCAATGAAATTCATGGAGTCACCATAAATCTATGGACAATTTGAAGGCACATACACACATATATCCAGTTTGTGTCTGTAGCATGCAAGTAGGCTAAAATCTCAATAAACAAGAGATTCTTGTTCCAGGAAGTCACTACTTCGCTCTTTTGATTACCTTGAATTAACTTCTAGCTTGTCTTTTGAAAACTGCTGTTCTTCCTTTTCTTCTAAAGTAGATTCTGTACAATTTCCATGTGAGAGATTGTCTGCTGCAAATAAAGAAGCTTCCAAATAATTTCTCTCCAGGTTTTAATAACTCTGCATCTTGGGCTAGATATAAAGCTTGATTAGACTCATTCTATTGTTATATGTAATTAAATTCTTGCCTGCCTCTAGCTGAGGAGGATCTTCTGATTTAATATGTATTTTCTTCAGAGGAAAAACATTGAATGATTTTTAATTTATGGCCCTGGCATTCATATTAGCTCATCTATTGTAGACTGCTGCGTTTGTCAGGGCATTGGATGCTGCTGTTGTGCAGAGTTTCTTTTAGATGGAAGAAATCAAAAGGCCACCAAATCCAAAAACAGAGTCTTCTGCTGTGCTCCAGCCTGCTGAATCAGTCTGCATAGTCTAGGCTGTGATGATCCACAAAAATGGGGACACGTTTCCAATTGCAATATATTTTTGCTTAGTGGCTGGAATCCTACTAGGTGGTTATGAATGTGTGACCTAGAGCTATGAGCTTGTGACTGTTTTGTATTCATGATCCCTTTGTAGTCCATTGTTTAGTGGATAAATAGGGACTGTGAAACTGCCCCAGTCTCTGCTTACCAGCAGCATTAGCTGCTGCGATCAATGTGGGTCTGTTCCTGTATTGATCGGGAAGCAGCTGGCTGACAATCCTACCCACCCTTTGTGCAAGCGATCTCTAATGTCAGAAGGAATTGTGATGGGGCCCAGCTTCTGCCTGTTGCAATGGAGATCACTCACAGGAAGGGGGTGGGACTATCAGTCAGCTTTTCCTGAAAGGGGAAAAGGCCCGCATCAATCACAGTGTCTGCTTGCCAATAAATGGGAATTGGAGGGATCAAGACAGGAATCAACATGTAGCACTATAACTACAGTGTTTATGTATTCATAATTCCCCAATAGGATTCCGGCCACCATTTTTGTTCCATTCTTCACTGAGAATGCTCAAACTGGCAATTGAGACATTAGCACATTTTTAGCCTTTGATGCTCATGTG
>CM034703.1:309379034-309391292 GCA_020142125.1 Phrynosoma platyrhinos
TGTTGTTTCCCTCTGGCAGCAGGTGACCTCTTGCAGTTCCTCTCGAAATGCCCTGGTTGTCCACAAGCGAAACATCTCTTGACCTTACAGACAGCAGCACTCTCAGTCCCTTGAACTGCCTCTGGTGATGTGGTTGTTGTTGTCTGCAGCTGTCTCTGAATGCCAGTCTCAAAACACCATCTCTGGCATTCTTCCAAAACATGTGTAGTTACAAGGTCTACTGTGAGCTGACTCTCTGGCACTCCCTGGAGGCTGTACAGTATATAGTCAAAATCAGAGGACAAACTGCTCAACAGAAGGTATGCCTTTTGCTCCCTTGACAGGATGATTCCTCTGGATTGCACTTCCAGGGACAAATGATTCACATTGGCTACCTCTGCAAGACTCTATTTTGCAAGCATAGAGTCTTTTTGACCAAAGCATTTTAGACAGGGAGGAGTCAGACTGATGCACATTTCTCAAAGCTAACCAAACTTCCTGGGCAGACCTTTTATCTCGCATGTGGACCAGCTGGCTCGGGTCCAAGCTGAGACAGATAGTTGCGCTTGCTTTTCTGTCTGTTTCAGCATTCACAGCAGTGAGACCTTGTTCCACCGGTTCCCAAAGATTCTCTCTTATCAAAGTTGCTTCAATATAAACAGCCCATTGAGAATAGTTGCTGTCTGTTAACTTAGGGAACCTCAGAAATTCCATTCTTGCCAGTAATCAAAACAAAACTCAGTGTTGGCAGCCTTCCCAGCTTTCACTATCAGGAGTAGTTAAGAAAACGCTGCTAAACAGCAAGGCTTCTTAACTCTTTGCCCACCGGCACTATAGACAGTAGAAAGCAGCTCTTCTGGATGTAGACACAAACAGCCACTTCTGTGCCTCTAGTCAGAACTGCTGGCACAAACTGGGCCCATAACCCGTGTTAGGAGTGGTAACGCAGTGCGTGAAGACAATGTAATGTGAAGCACCAGGATCCAGACTTCTCCGATGAAGCAGGCTGCTTGTCAGCTGGAGAAACTCCTCTCCCCTTCCAGACAGAGCACAGAGACTCTACAGCCAGACGTCTCACAAATGAGGGTTTAACCTTTGTTGCTCTATATACAGTGACACAGCACTTTTGCAATACTTTTGCAGCAGTTTCTGTGCTTTCCAGCACCAGGTGACTACCCTCATGATGTCATGTCCTGTTAAATCAGCATGAGGCTGCATGACTCAGCTGTGCCCAAATGCTGTGTCATCATAGCTGCTGCATTACCCCACAATGTACATTTTCCTTTGGGACCCAATCCTAACAGTTCTAAGGATACTGTGGACTGCTAAAAAAGACAAATAAATGAGTCCTATAGCAAATCAAGCCTGAACTCACCCTAGAAGCCAAGTTGACTAGACTGTTGTGCTTTGACCATATTATGAAGAGACATGACTCATTAGAAAAGAGAATAATGCTTGATGAAGTAGAAGGCATTAGGAAAAGAGGAAGACCACATTCCAGATGCATGGATTCAATCAAGGAAGCCATGGCCCTGAGTCTAAAAGACCTGAGCAGGGCTGCTGATGAAAGGGTGTCTTGGAGGTCTCTCATTCATAGGGTCGCCAGAAATTTAAGTCAACTTGATGGCAGTTTACAACAACAAATTTCTACACTGAACATGTTCACAGAAACAGCCTTGTTGCTTAATTCTAAGAGTTTCAGTCATTCCTTTCTTCAGGGCATTATGCGCCTATTCAAGCTCTAAGATCTTCAGGAGAGGCCCTTGTCCCACCACCTAATCTGCCTTATTTGCTAGGAAAACCAAGAGGTCCCTCTTGGTGGCCTGTTTCCAGACTTGGGAAATCCTTCCCAAGAGATTTAAGGATGGCTGTCTCCTGTTGTCTTTCCTCTGACATTTTTTTTCCTTCAGGCTTATGAAGTGACCGTAGGGGACTTTTAATGGCATCCTGGTATGTTGATATTTTATAGCCTATCTTTTAATTAATTTTAATTTTTTTTAACTCTATAGGTGGTTTAATTGTTCTTTAAACAACATATATACACACACAGTACTGATGCTTTAGTATATTTTTAATCTTTCTGGTTTTAATAATTTGTAAATCAATTTTAGTCTCAGTGTTGGACAAAAGGAGAAATATAACTGAAGATTAAGATGAAGATGAAGAAGACACAGAGTGGATCTGAGCAGTCTGGTAAAAAACAACAACACAAAAATGGGTCCCAGTATCACCTCTTATTTTTAGCGTTCTTGTTTGGAGTCTGAGCACTCTGCTTATGGTTTCCACTAGTTGCAGGGGAAAGTGAAACATCACAAGAAGTAATACCAGGACAGACAATTGGCAGGAAAAGGCCACAACTTTATTGAATACAGTTGACAGGTTGGGTTGGCCTGAATGCATGGGCCTGGATCTGTCATCAACCAACCCATCTGTTGTTTGATGAACCCAATGGCCCAGTCATAGCTGCACTTCGGGATCACAGAAGGGGTAATCAGTTGATCGCATGTTTGCATCTTTGCACCTTTGTCTCTGGGGGATGCTGTACAGGAGTTGTCCCTGCAATGGCAACACCTCACCACTCCCAGCACCCCTGGGTCCCCTTGGAACTCCTGATCCTGTTCTCCATAGTATAGGAAACTATGCCTACCAGATCCACAGCCCATGCTTTCACCAAAAGGCTGTCTTCTGCCAACCCCCCTGAAAGCTGCACCCATTCCCAATATGCCCCCCCAGTCCTCATGGCTGTCCTGAGCTTGGACAGACATAACCAGTGAATGCCCTGAACTTCCACCTGCCTATCTTTTTAATAGAGTCCACAGGCAAAACGCATCCCACAACAGTAGTAGTGGCCCCAACCCAGAATAAGTGTCCACCAAAGTCCTCGGCTGGCAGCCCGGCCCATTCTAAGGCCATATAGAGCACCAACATGAATTGGAACTGGGTTAGTGGAGTCCCTTTGTCATGGACAGACAGAGGACCTGTAGTGTGCAGATAGGATGCCAGGTATCTGTGCAAAGTCTGGACAGGGCATAGGTGGCAACCATGGAGCTTCTTCAGCATAATGGTGGACCCTTTTCCCAACTGGTCACATTTGGCCCTGCAAAGAACTAAAAACACAGTGTTTCCCATCACAGAGACATCCTCCCTCTGAAGTGAATGCTTGGACCTATCCGATCTGGAGTAGGGAACCAGCTTATCCACCCGCAGCACCCCAAAGAAGGCTGCTCTGAAAGGTATGCCTCAGCTCTGGAGTAGCAGACACAATCTAGCTACAGGGAGAGCCTAAGAAGCAGTTTGAAACAAATGGGCTTTCTCCCATCACCCTCCCTATTGGATGTCCTCCTCCACCCCTCTAGGACTCTCCTAAGTAAGAAAGAAGCACAAGGGTCCCAGAATCCCCTGGCCTTGGAAAAGAAGGAAATACTGGCCAAGGTGACTGACATGATGTACAGAGCAATGCCAGATGCTCTCAACCATATAAGAAATTACAATATAGTGCGGGACTGGACTGACCAGTTTGCCCTGATGCCCAATGCCCCCCAATGCCCCCCAAAAGGTGAAAAGCTTGGAAACCACCCTCTTGAATGCCCTGAGGGTGGCCAGGGCCAGTGGAAACAGTACGCCCTCTATCACAGCAAGTTTCCAACCTCCCACAGTTCCTCTGGGAAAGGCACAGGCAAGGGGTTTGCTTTGGGCACCAACTGCCAGAATCCGGCCTCCAACCCCATCCCTCCTGGCTCAATACTTCTTAGCCTTCTTTTTGCCACCACACTTCCTCCTGCGCCTCCTCTTCTTTTCAGCAGAGGAAGCACCAACCAATTCAGGGCTGGATGAACGGCTGGTGCTGCTGCTATCACTACTGGTGGTACTGGATGAGCTGCTGCTGGTACTGCTGGGAGAAGACATGACATTCCCCCTTTCCTACTGTGATTTTCAGTCTCTCTCTCACCTCACTGGATTTGTTGACATAGGCATCCCGGGGGGGGGGGGGCAGGGATGCTAGGCCCCGGGGGAGGCAGGGCACATCAATGCCCCACCTGTACCACAAAGCTGAAAATGTGCGGGTGAAGCCCTCTAACAACTCATCATTCATGATGGGGGTGAGGAGGGACCCGCTGCCAGTGATGGGTCTGCCCACCTTTGCTTCCCCTTGGGAGTCAAGGCAACCCATGATTTTCTTGGCTACCCAGCTTGTCCTCTGGGGGTAGCCCTTGCAGGCACATTCACCTTTTCTGCCATTTTTGGTAGCATGACCAAGTGAGCAATGGCTGCTACCCAATGCCTCTACCTGGCAAGTTGGGAGAGGGGGGTTGTCTTGTCAATTGAGGGCTCCTGCCCAAGGCCTGGCTGGTGAGTGTCATCCCCATGCCAGCCCTGTGTCACTGCTGGTGCAGGCCTGAAACCTCCCGGCTCCCCAGCAGGGGGGGGGGACAAAGCAGGGGTGCCAGCACAAGGCCAATACCTCCAAAATGCCCCTTATTGGGGCCATACACTGAGCCAATCTGTGGTACATCCTGGCAAGAGGAAGGCCCAGTTTGAGTGCTCCTGGCTTCTGGATTACTTGCCGCCACTGCTGCTTATGGAGCCTGTTCTGGATCCTCTCCTTCTGAGAGCCAGGCTGGAATGGTGCTGACCACCCCAGCTGTGTGGCCTTAAATAGGCCCAACAATCAATCACGGGTGATGCCAGGCAGAAGTCCCACCCTTCCCCAGTCTCCCAAACAATCCGGGAGGCTCCACAGCAAAGAGGCAAGACTTCTGACTGCAAAGACTACTGGGAGTCCCATGCAGCTGCTGGAAGTTCTGTATCCCAGCAGGCCTGGGAAGCTAATCTGGGCCCAGGAATTGCTCCCAGGGCATCCTGGGAGCAAGCTGAGGCTTTGGCTGGGCTGAGAGAGCCCCCGCAGCCTGACAGCTCCCCCTTCCCAGCAACTGGGCTGGCCCGGGTGATTCAGGCGGCCACATTATTCAGAGAGCTTAACATGGATGGGTAATATTTGCATTTTATGAAAAGAACTTTTGAAAAATTATTTTTTAGCATAAAATATCTAAATTTTATAAGATATTACAAAGGGTAGAATTGGAATCAGAAGTAATTAAACCCTCAATGACAAAATGGGCCCAGAATTTTGGACATACAATAGAACTATCTCAATGGGAAAAATGCTGGCAAAAGAGATTAGAATATACTCTTAATTATAACTTAAAAGAAAACTTTTACAAAATGATGTATCGATGGCACCTTACCCCGGAACGACTTGCTAGGATGCATAAAACTCATTCAAATATTTGTTGGAAATGCAAGGAAAAAATCGGATCTTTCTACCATCAGTGGTGGAAATGTAAGAAAGTAAAAGCATTTTGGACAATTATAAGATCTCACTTACATTTAAGTGAGATTTTAGATTATAACCTTAAATTAGATCCTCAATTATTTCTACTAGGAATATGCCCCGATGAAACATTGGAAAGTAAATATGGGAAATTAATTTTTTATTCTCTTTCAGCTGCCAGGTTGCTATACGCCACAAGGTGGAAAACGAAAGAAATCCCACCTTTACAAGATTGGGGTTTTAAAATGTTTGAGTTCATGGAAATGGATAAGCTCACAGGGATGATTAGAGGAGTCAATCATGATGTATTCAGGAAAGACTGGGAACCTTTGTATAAGTTTTTTGCTTTGAGAGATATTAGAATGAAAACTTGATGATTTAGGTTTAGAAAAACTACGACGGGTTACAATGGAGTTAAGAGTTTGGACTATAAGAAAAGTGAGTGTAACTGAAAGGAAATGAAGTATTTACCTTATTTTCCTGTGTATAAGACTACTTTTTAACCTGCAAAATCTGTGGTTAAAGTGGGGGGTCATCTTATAGGCCAGGTATAAGGATAAGGAGGGTGGAGGTGCTAAAACTCTATATTTTGACTGGAAAAATGGGGGGCCGTCTTATACGCAGGTCGTCTTATACGCCGGAAAATACGGTAAGTTCCTTTTTCCTTTTTTTTCCTTTCTTTATATTTGTCCTCTTACTCCATATAATTATTATTGTAAACAATATGTTATAATATAGTAGTTGATGAATATGTTAAATGACGGAATTTATTTTTAATGGTCACACATATGGAAGTCAAATGTATCAGGCTAAATGACAAGATGTACTAAACGAGGAAGTCATTTTTATTTCTCATCTTTAATTTTTGTTCTTTTTCTCTTTTTTCTCTTTTTTTCTATTTTTTATTTTAATTGGATATAACATTGAAATAATATAGATAAGGAACAAGGTACGAGTTTATGGCAATAATTCTGTAGTATTATTTTGTATGTTGGAGTAATATACTGGTTGTTAATAATGGCTTGTTAATACTGAGTGCTACTTAAAAATTTGTTTGTATATGTACTTTTTTTTTCTTTTCCTCTCCTTTTTTTCTCATTTCATTTTTTTTGTTTTTTCCTTTTTGTTGTGTATTGTGTATTGTTCTGTTTTTAACCAATAAACTTTATAAATATATATTAAAAATATTTTTTTAAAAAATCCTCATAAATTGAAAGGAAAAAACTGTATTTTAAAAAATTTGAATCTAGGAGGAAGCAATGTAGGAGGAAGCCTCACAAACAAACAAATAATGAGTATTCAAACAAATAATTAGTAACACAACCAATAACACAATAAATAATGGCTGGCATCTTGTTGGGAGTCATCGTAAAACAATTCATGATTATGGAAACTGGAGTTGTGCCATTGCACAACATTGCATTCTCAGGAGAAGAGCAGAAATGTAGCTATGTCAAACAGAGCCAGCAACATGGCTGTTGTGCCACAGTCCCCATGAACAACTTGTCCGGATGCACAATGCTCAACATGTCCTAACACACAACATGATCTAAGGTACAATATGACCTGGTGCACAATGTGTCCCATTCTACAATGATCTGAATGCACAATACACAAAACAGTGTCTCATCATGTGTTGCTAAAATTAGCTAACATGCATGCATTGATCACTGCATAGTTGCATATAGTGATCTGTCATCATAAAGTTGCACTGTGCCAGATCTCAGCCATTGTCTCCAACACTGTAACAAATAACAACAATAATTTGTTTTCCAACCATGTGATGCGTAACAGGGACAAGTTACTTTTTAAAAGTAACTTTCCATACTCTGACCTCTGAAGAGACAGGCCCTTTGATTAAAATGTTGACCTTTAGATTCACCTTTAAGCCTTTCTGGTACACTGTTGTAAGCAATTGTTTCCTTGAATGGGAACTTACAGTTTCTTCACTTCTTAGTCTTCTGATATATATTTTTAAAATGACAATTGCAATACACAATGTCTACATAAAAGAACCTAAAGCTTTCCCATGGGAATAGCTTAAGAAGGTTGTGAGCAAAGTATGGAATTTTACTTTAAAATGGCTTAATATTGGGGGTGGGGACCTCAAAATGCTTCCCCGTTACAGAAAATAACAGGTAACAATGGCTGCATCTGCACTATTGAAAAACTGCCAGATCGGGGGTCATGGTGTGCGGTTGCTGTGGCCCCAATCCAGTGCTCCCAGGGGTGGCATGGAGCTGCCCTTTAGGGGCCATCTGTATGGCCCCATTGTTACTTCTAGTGTGTTAATGCTGTGGCTGTGAGCTACTGAGTTATGTTTCTCTTATTTTGCTTTTATCACCTTCTCAGTTCCGCAGGTGGGATCTAAAGGAATTCACAACACCATGGCTTATCTCAGAGTGTTGTGAAAATAACCAAAGATTGCTGGTTGGTTGGTTTGTCTTTTACACTCCTTAACGTAAACAGGACAGAATAAAGGAAGTGTGATATTTTCTCCACACATTCTCTGAGCTACTCATAAATGTACCTGTATGTGCCTTTCCAGTTTGCAAGCATACAGGGATTTGTGTGTGTGTGAAAAACAGATGTCTGTTTCTGCAACCACAGCTGAGTATCTGCCATTATATTTATTTGTTGTTTGTTTTTCAAGAATGTTTCCTCTTGCAAGAGTAACCTGTTTTGGGATTAGTTATTTTTAGAAAAACAAATGACAAACAATTTATGTTTTCCAATTAAATGTTAATTTTGAATTGTGGATACATGGTGGGAAACAAAATGGTTTTCAGTTAAAACCAGTTAAACCAGGGGTAGGCAACCTTTCCCCTTCAAGGGCCGAGGGACTTCAGCTCCCAGAATCCCAGGAGCTATTGGCCAACGTGGGACTATTGGCCAACATGGCTGAGGCTTCTGGGAGCTGAAGTCCCTCGGCCCTTAAAGGGGAAAGGTTGCCTACCCCTGTGCTAGGGGAAACATGGGAATAATCATAGACTTGGAATAGACCACAAGGGCTATCCAACCCTCTGCCATGCAGGAAGATACAGTCAAAGCACTCCTGAGAGATGGCCCTCCAGCCTCTCTTTAAAAACCTTCAAAGAAGGAGACTCCATCATTCTCCAAGGGAGTGTGTCCCACTGTTGAACAGCTTTTACTGTCAGGACATTCATCCTAATGTTGAGGGGCAATCTCTTTTTCTGTAGCTTGAACTGAAGTCCTATAAATACCACTTCTATTCCATGATCATGGTTTTGCATTCTATAGAGAATATATGAGAGCCAATGTGTGTGATGGTGTGAGCATTGCATGGCAAGTCTGGACATAAGGATTCAATTCCCTGCTTGGCCATGGAAACCCACTGGGTGATGCTGGGCAAGTTACATATTGAGCCCCAGAAAATCCCACCTTAGGGTCATCATAAGTCAGAAATGAATTGAAGATACAACAATAGTGGAATATGTATTCTCATTAGAAGCCAAAATGACTAAGCTGAGACTGTCATACTTTGAACATATCATGAGACAATGTCACTCACTGGAAAAGATGATAAGGCTTGGTAAAGCAAAAGGCAGTAAGAAAAGAGGAAGACCACATTTAGGTAGATAAATTCAATCAATGAAGTCACAGCCCTAAATCTGCAAGACCTGAGCAGGGCAGTTGATGGTAAGGATCTTGGGGGCCTCTCTTTCATAGGGTTGCCATAGGTCAACTTCATGCCAAATAACAACAATGAAATATACATATCTTTGTCAGTTGCAGAGTTGAATATCTTAATTGAAGGAGGGTTTTTTTTTACCCAGAAACATTTTCCATACTATATTGTTACAGAGCACATGTACAATTTTGTATAAACTATGAATACCTCCTCAGTGTCTCCTGCAATTAGGTAAGGGTAGGAATCATGTGGACCTACAGATTTTGTTTGACTGCAACTCCCAGTATTCCTCTCAACTGTTTGTGCTGGTTAGGGCCACTGGGAGTTGCAGTGAGTAACATCTGGAGGAGAATATGATTCCCATCCCTGAATAAAAGAATAGAAAGCTGTCAGCCTTCTTTGTAGAAGACATCTGTCAGTTTCATGGCATTTGAAACGCTGTCTAGAGCCCATTTAAAGGTAGGGCAGGATTCTGACTCACCCAACCACTATGGCTTCCCAGACATTAGACTGAGGGCCTAAGCAGATGGCGCAAAGCACCATCTTCGAGGCCAGGAAGGGGAGGGGCAGCTTCACGCTGGGCACCCCAACCCCTTCCTGAATATGTCATCGGAGCGCCTGGCGCTTCGCACAGTCAGCACTCCTGCGATGTATATCTGCCACAGCATCCACACATGCTGTGGTGGAAAAGACGCCGAAGGTGCGCCAGAGTCCTTTTGCGGCACACCTTCGGCATCTTGCGGAAGGAGCACTATTTTAGCTCTCCTTCCTGGGCCTGGGACGCTGCGGCTCAGGGCTGAGGAGTGCGGATACCTCAGCCCCGATCCGCAGCTTCCTGGGGTGGCCCCGTGCTACCCGTCTTCTTCCGCCTGAGTAATCATTTGATCAATGTCCTTCCCACTAGGGAGTGATGCACTGTATTTCAACTATAGTAATTCTACATTTGAATGTGAATTTGTTCTGGTACAATAATGAATATGTACAGAGATAATACATGACCACTTGTTCTGCCTTTTGCCCTGTTGTGAACAATGTGAAGGGGCCACACTAACCAAGCTGTTAGAGTTTTGTGAACAAGGAGATCTTGAAACAGAGGGACTAATTAAAGCACAGAAAATAACTTGGATATAATAAGTTTGTTTTCAGAGTGAAGTTGAAGTAGATCAAAGACCAATAGAATGAGAGTTTATGTGGGAAGATGGATACCTTGATACTCGTAGGAGCATGTCTTCCTATATCTATGCCAATACAAGGCTTGAGATCTGTAGATGGGACTGTCCTCTGTGCCCCTTCAGCAGGAGCAATACACTGGGGCATGGTAAAAGAGAGGGTCTTATCTCCTGTGGCCCTCTGTTAGTTCAAACAGCTGCAGCCAGAATGCTACCTGGGATAGGTTATAGCAGGGGTAGGCAACCTTTCCCCTTTAAGGGCCAAGGGACTTCAGCTCCCAGAATCCCAGGAGCTATTGGCCAACATGGGACTATTGGACAACATGGCTGAGGCTTCTGGGAGCTGAAGTCCCTCAGCCCTTAAAGGGGAAAGGTTGCCTACCCCTGGGTTATAGGATCCTTTTAGTCCCCTGTTAAAATAGTTCCACTGGCTGCTAGTTTGTTTCCAGGCACCATTCAAAGTGCTGGTTATGATGCATAAGACCCTATATGGCTCAGGTCTAGGGTACCTGGCTGACCATATCTCTCCATATGAATATGCCTGGATCCTGAGATCACAGTTGGTGGGGATGCAAGAGAGCCTTGTTGGTGGCTGATCCTAGACTTTGGAACTCACTTCCTAGGTAGGACAGAATGGCTCCCTCTCTGCTGTCCTTTTGTCAGCAGGCAAAAGCCTTTTTATTCCAATAGTCTTCTAAAATAGAAAGTTTTTAAAGAACAGCTGGAGGTGCTGTATTGTTTTAAATTGATTTATGTTAAATTGCTTTTTATTTTTAGGTGTATTTTTATTCTTTTTACTAGAAGTTGGAATTGATTTATTACTGTGAATAGTATAATTCTATTTTAATATTCACTGTATGTTTTTAACTGTATTGTGTGCTTTTTTTAAATTGTAAGCCAGTTTGAGTCCCAATTTTGGGAGAAAGATGGGATAACAGCAGCAACAGCAATAGCAACAACAACAACAACAACAACAACAACAACTATACTGTCCCCTTGGAGGCTCAGTTTGTACTGATGCTGGCTTCATTCCAATGACAAGTTAAAAATGTGGCTTTTTATCAAAGACTTTGAGCAGTCTAATGGTTTTCTCTAAATCTACATGTTATTTGCCATCAAGTTGAATTCAACTTATGGCAACCCTATGAATTGCCCTGTGGCCTTCAATTGCTCTGCTGAGGTCTTGCAAACTGAGGTCTGTGGCTTCCTTGACTGAATCAATCCATTTGTAGTATGGTCTGCCACTTTTCCCATTGCCTTCTACTTTACTGAGCATGATGCTATTTTCCAATAAGTCATTATATATTCAAAGTATGACAGCCCAGCCTCAGTTTAGTTATCTTAGCTTTTAGTGAGAGTTCTGGCCTGATCAAGTCTCTTGGGTCCAGGCTATTTAAAGGAATGTATTTCCGTTTATGAGCCCATTAGACAGTATACAATGTCTAAGATCTTCTAGGAGAGGCCTTTTTCTAAGGTTCGTCTGGTGGGAACAAGAGAGAGGGCCTTCTTGGTGGCTGCTCCCAGGCTTTGGACTGCCTCCTTAGAGAGGCCAGGATGACACCATCCTTGTTCTCCTTTCATCAGCAAGTTAAAACATTTTATGATGTCAGGCTTTTAGAAAATCACTGGGATGGGCTTTTAATGTTGGGTGGTGCTGTTTTTAAGGGTTATGTTGTATTATGTCATAAATTGTGTTTTTAACTTTATCAGTTGTTTGCTATTAAAAATAATGTTTCTATTTATATTTAACTGAAGCTTTTGTATAGTTTTAATCCATATTGCTTTTAACATGTCATTAGCTGCCTTAACTCTCATTATAGAGACAAAGGCAGGATATAAATGAATATAATAATAATAATAATAATAATAATAATAATAATGTTCCTTTATATCCTTTATATATTCTTTCCATAATGATTACAATTTTTAAAAAATACAGTTGAAACATACTAATAGTGAACATTAAAATAGAATTTATTATGTGAAGTCGTAGGCTTTCATGGTCGGCATCCATAGGTTTTTGTGGGTTTTGTTGTATTATGTCATAAATTGTGCTTCTAGAACATGGCCACACAGCCCAAAGAATTTATTATTATTATTATTATTATTATTATTATTATTATTAT
>CM034703.1:309463835-309496493 GCA_020142125.1 Phrynosoma platyrhinos
AATTCATTAATAAACTAAATTTCAAGGACTGGAATTGATTTAAAGAATTGAAATTAACCAAAGAATTAAATGAAGAGGTGGAACTAATTTTAAAAAAAAAAGTAATTGAAAGGACTAAGAAAAATTTGATAAGTTTGATTATTAACCAATTTAAAAATCAGAAGAAAGTAAATTAAGAGATTTAATTCTTTGATAAATAAACAGAAGTGATAAAAAACACAACTATGTCGACAACAAGAATAATTACTGGATCTACCCAGATGCAGACACAGAAACAAACACAGAGGAGACAATTGACTGAACAGATATTTATTTTGGAAGAAATAAAAAAAATGCAAATGCAAATAGAAATGGAAAAGAATATGAGAAAAGAGATCCAATTGTTAGGCACAGATATAAAACAGGACATGAGAAGTGAGTTTATGGCTATTAAAAAAAATCATTGAAAGAATTAATGAAAGGAATGAACAATGTCAGAGAAGATTAGACAAAGTGGAAGAGAAATCAAAAAGTATAGAAGAAGAAATAACAAAAATAAAAAATAGAGAAAAACAAGATTTAGATAAAAGATTAGATGAAAAAGCTTTAGAAAAATATAAACAGAGAGAAAACTGTTTGAAAATTAGGGGGCTGAAAGAAATAAAATTTATACAATTACTTTTTACCAATGTTAACAGAATATACAGAAATACCAAACCAACAATTAACTTGGGAAATTAATAAATGTTCAGATTAAACTCCCAAGTAGCATAAGAAAAAGGATGGCCACAAGATATAGTGATCTATTTTATAAGGAAAAGAACAAGAGATCACATATCCAAAATTAGTTATAAGAAAACTTTCATTGTGGATGAAGAGGAGATAAAGATGTTCAAAGACATACCCAAAAGAATATTAAGGTAAAGGGAAGATTATAAGTTTTTTTAACTTCCTTATTGAATAAAAATGGAATTATTTACAAATGAGAAAAGCTGGAGGGAATCTCAGTCCTTTTCAAACAAAGATGGTATATATTAAACTCTATTCAAAAGGCGAAAGACTTCTGCAAAAGATGTAATAAGGAAATAAAAAAGAACTCAGAGAAACAAGAATCCCAAATTAATAATAATAATAATAATAATAATAATAATAATAATAATAATAATAAAATTTTATTTGTAACCCACCCCTCTGCTAAGCAATTAGGGCAATGTACAGCAAGGTTAAAAAACAGCAGGTAAAACATCTTTACCGCAGATCCTAACACTCCCACCCCTTAAAACTGTATTAAACTGCATTGGAATTAAAATCAAGTAACATAATTAAAATACAATAAAATCAATTTGGGTGACATGTTGTAGTGGGAAGAGGGGTAAATTGGAGATCACCTCCAATTAGCCGGGCGCTTGTTCTGGGAAGGCCTGCCGAAAGAGATCCGTCTTTACTGCCTTTTTAAAGGCAGCAAGGGTGGTAATAAGATGGATCTCATCCAGCAGGCCATTCCATAGTCTGGGAGCAATCACAGAAAAGACCCTCTGGGAGGTCTGCAAGAGCCTGGTCTTCATAGGCTGAAGCAGGTTCCTCCCAGAGGACTGGAGAGGTAAACTAAGATCAGCGAATAAGAATAAAGAAGAAAGTGAAAATGAAGAGGCACCAGGTTCCGGAGAGGGAGGAGAAGAAAAAGGAGAAGAAGGAGAGAATAACAGAGAAGGAGATATCTCAGAAGAAGGGATAGACACAAGAAAAAGAAATTAAGAATAAAATTAAATGACTTGAATTGAAAGATTTAACATTCCTATCCTGGAACATTAAAGGACTAAATGAGGGGAAAAAAGGAAAGAAATTTTTCACAGAATAACTCAATTGAAATATGATATTGTTACATCACAAGGAACACATATTCGAAATAAAGATAAAAGAATGTTAAGAAACACTAAGATTGGAACAGAATATGTCTCATCCTTTAAACAAAAAAAGAGGAATTGTAGTTTATATTACTAAGAAACTAGTTTCAAGAGAATTATTTAATTATCCGAGTGGGCTTTATATAGGAATAGAAATAAATGTTCAAGGAAGAGAAATAATAGTAGTAGTGCCCCACAAGAGAAAATAATATGCCCCACAAGAGAAAAAAGGCAAAAATTTATTTAAAAAATTAATGAAAAATTACAAGAATACAATGGGAAAGATTATTTGTGGAGATTTTAATGCAGTAATAAATCCACAAATAGATAGATTATCAAGCAAAAAATTGAAAGAAAAACAGGGGGAAACTGCCAAAACCCTTTTTTG
Organism: Phrynosoma platyrhinos; assembly: GCA_020142125.1. Taxonomy (NCBI): domain Eukaryota; kingdom Metazoa; phylum Chordata; class Lepidosauria; order Squamata; family Phrynosomatidae; genus Phrynosoma; species Phrynosoma platyrhinos. Next base: position 309,466,107 of record CM034703.1, read on the forward strand.
ATTTAATGGATTCATTTAATTTGATAGCTATATGGAGATACAAAAAAGGGAAAATAAGATAATTTACTTTTTTTTCTCAGAGAGACAAATCATTAGCAAGAATTGACTACTTTTTTAACAAAAATAATCTTTATTAAATTTTCTTATTGTAAAACAAGGACAAATATATACATAACATCAAAACATACAAACATATAATCAAACAATTACACAAAACAAACGAAACACATAGTTCTAATAAAAAGACTTTCAAGTGCCTATGTCCAAAATATTCTTATTCAGATCAGGTGACTTCCTCTTTTAACTGCTTAAAAATCTATTTTAATGGGGTTTTTTTTTACCCTTTGTTATATACATTCCCATATTTCTTTCACATCCTATTTGTTTATATCTTTTATATCTTTTACTTATTTATTTTATTCGTCACAGTATTCTTTACTTTCCTATTAGTTCTTAAATGTTAATTTAGATTCTTTCTATTATTACCTTCCAGTCTTTATTAAATTTCTCATTTGACTTATTTCTAAGCAAATATGTCAATTTATCCATGTCTATATAATCTAGAAGTTTCCAACACCATTAAATTTTTTCAGGTATCTTATTTTCTTTCCAAATTGATGCATAAGTTATTCTGGCTGTCATCAACATGTAGAAAATTATTTTCCCATAATTCTTTTCCAATTCCTTATCAGTTATTCTTAATAAATAAATATAATCTAGGATTTTTTTTGTAGTCCAATTGTAAGATTTTTTCAATTTCTGTATGAATTTGGCACCAGTATCCTTTTGCTAATGGGCATAAACACGACATGTGAAAAAAGTTCCCTTCTTCTTTTTCCTCTTCCCAATCTTGTGTTATTTTCTTTTTTCATTTTAGTTAATTTTTCTGGTGTAAGATACCACCTATATTGAGGTTTGTAATAATTTTCTTTCATATTGTAATTTAAGGTGTGGGGTTTTCCCCCCCAAATTTTGTCCCATTCTTCCATTGATATTGGGGAACCAAAATCTTGTGCCCAATGAATTATACAATCTTTAACTCATTCTTCTTCAGTTTCCCATTTAAGTAAGATCTTATATATTTTTGCTACTAAATATGCTGATTCTTTCATTAATACTTTTTCTAATTCATTTTTAGAGTTGTTATTTTATAGTTTTTTATCTATTACATATTTTTCTTTGATCTGTCTATACAAAAACCAATTACATTTTATTCCCTCCCTTTTTAATTGTTCTATTTTTTTCAATCTCAGTTTTCAATTTTCCATTGTTAGTAATTCTTCATATGTTATCCATTTATTTTCTAGCATTTCATCATTTCTGTGTAGGGCTTCATTTGTTGACATAGTCGCAGGGGTTTATTGGTTTGTATTTAAATTAATTTGTGGTGTTTTAACTGTGGACTGTTTTTAATTGTGATGTGATTTAATAATTTTTAAGGGGGGAGGAGGGAATTATACTGTTTTAAGTTGTAATTATTTTATTGTTGTTCACCGCCCGGATTGTTCACCGCCCGGATTGGCTCACCGCCCGGATTGGCTCATAATATAATATAATAATATTATTATTATTATTATTATTATTATTATTATTATTATTATTATACCTCTATTTATCCTTTGTTTATATTTCTCCCAAATTCTCCACAACAATTTTCTTATATAATGGTTTTTAAAATCATTGTTTACATTCACTTTGTCATGATATAAATATGCATGAAAGCCATAAACATTATTGACACCTTCTAAATATAATAGTCTTATGTCATTCAGTCTTAACCAATCCTTTATCTATTCCAAGACACTAGAATAATAGTACAATTTTAAGTTCGGTAAACCAAGTCAACCCCTTTTTACTTCAGCTTGTAAGAATTTTATCTTAATTCTAGGTCTTCTCCCCACCCAGATGAAATTCATAATATCTTTCTGCCAAGTTTTGAAAGGGATGTCATTTATTATTGTTGGAATGGTTTGGAGAAGAAATATCATTTTTGACAAGACATACATCTTAACTACCGATATATGTCCTAACAATGATATATGTAATTTATTCCATTTCCTCAGCTTCATCTTAATTTTTTCCTGTTATTTCATAATTATTTTTAAATAAATCTGAATTCCTTATTGTAAATATTATTCCCAAGTATCTTACTTTATTCTTTATTTTAAGTTCTGATCTTATACCAAACAATTCTTTTTCTTTATGTGTTATATTCATAGTTAACACTTTCATTTTTTCTTTATTGACCTTGAATCTTGCATATTTTTCATATTCTTTTAATGTTTCTAATAATTATTGCACATTTTCTATAGGTTCTGCAAAGTAGATGGCCATCTCATCTGCATATGCTCTCACTTTAATTTCATATCCTTTTACTTTGACTCCTGGTATTTCTTTATCCTTCCTAATAGCATGACATAATATTTTTAGTGCTGTTATAAATAATAATGGTGAAAGGGGGCAGCCTTGACATGTACTCTTTTGTATCTCACACTGTTTTGTTCTTTCTCCATTGACTATAATTTGGGCTTATTGCTCTTTATACAAGGCTGTCACCCAATTATAAAAAGATCCTTCTCCTACTATTGTGCGCAAGACCTCCAGCATAAAACCCAATCTAATATTGTCAAAAGCCTTCTCTGCATTGAGAAAGATCAATGATATTTGTTTATCTGGTTTTCTTTGATAATATTCGATTATATCTAGTAGATTTCTGGTATTATCCTTTATATATCCTGGCAGAAAGCCTCTTTGATTGGGGTGGATCCATTCTTTTAAAAATTTCTTAATTCTTTTAGCCAAAATGCTAGCAAAGATTTTATAATCAACATTTAATAACAATATAGTGCGGTAGTTACCTATCTCTAATGGATTCTTGCCTTCTTTTGGAATTAAAGCTACATTTGCGGCCTTCCAGGAGTCCAGTATTTTCCCTTCTTTTACTCTGTACAATATTATTTGAACTTTTGGCATTATTATTTCAAATATTGGCATTATTATTTCAAATAAGTTTTTATAATATAACACACACATCCAGACCTTGAGATTTCCCTGGTTTCAATTCTTTGATTACCTCTACTACCTCTGTCGCTGTTATCTCACAATTTAATTCTTTCCTCTCTTCTGCTTTAAATCCCTGAATGATTTGTCTTTTTAAATAATCTATAAGATCTATCTGATCCATTTCTGATATTTTTACTTCTTTAAAGCTTTTATTAAAGTAGTCATAAATGTTTTTGATTTCCTTCTGATTAGTGTAAGTTTTCCCTTTATTTTTTATTTTCATTATTCATCTCTTCTTCTTTTTTTCAATCTTAATGCCATCCACCTAGTCAGTTTGTTTGCAAATTCGAATTGCTTTTGCTTTATAAGTTTCAGCTTCCCCCCCCCCATTTCCTCTACTAATATGATGTATAATTGTTTCTGAAGTATTTTTATCTGTGCTTTCAACTTTTTATTTCCAGGATTCTTTTTTAGCTAATTTTCTATTAATTTTAACTCTGATTGTATTTTTCTTTGTTTTTCCTCTCTCTTTTTCCTTCTTTCATAACTTTGATAAAAAAGCCTCTCATAACTGCTTTGCTTGTCTCCCAAATTATATTAATGTCCATATGTTTTGTCATATTAAGTTCATTTTTTTAAAAAAAAAAAAGTGTCCTTAGCCTTTTGTATCACTTCCTCATCTCTTAACTGTGTTTCATCTAATCTCCAACAATAATCTGCTTTTCTTTTCTTCAAAGTCATTTTTACTGGACAGTGGTCTGACAAGACTTTTGGTAGAGTTTCAATTTTGTCTATTTTTTTAATTGAATCAGAAATGAAAAACATGTCTAATCTGAACCATGAGTCATGAGGATTAGAATAGAATGTGAAATCTCTTATCTGTCTGTATTTATATCTCCATGTATCGTCTACCATTGTCATTTCTAACATATTAAAGAAAGGTTTTTTTGTAATTTTCCCTGCATTATATTAGCATATTTTTTTTGTTTTTCTATCAATCAAGAGGTTTATCACCCTGTTCATGTGGATACTCCATAATTTTTTTCCAGTAGTTTATCATAGAATTTACTCTTGTTCTCTAAAGGTCCATATGCTCCTATTATCATACTAGACAGATTTTCCCATTTGATTTCTATGTCAATGAAGTGTCTATTATTATCGACAAATATTTCTTTTGATTCAATGGTATCTTTTATGTATATAACCACCCCTTTCTTTCTTTTCATTGAGGCAGAGACAAATACATTTCCCAATTTATAGTTGTTTTTTTAATAATCTTGTATCTTTTTTACATGTGTGCATTTCCTGCAGGCATAATGTTTCTGCATTCAGTTTCCCAAAATAGTGGGGGGGATTCTTTTTTGAGGGGAATTGAGACTTTTGACATTCCATGTAATGAAATGTGTATTTTTAAACATCTTCTTCTTCCTCCTCCTCATCTTCTTCTGATGTTACTTCTTCTGTAGAGTCTTTTGTTTTTCTTCTGCTTTTTTCTCTCTGTTCTTTCTCTGCTTCTGATTGTAATCTCTTTTTACTTAGCTGTTTCTTTTTCTTTTTCTGTATTATTTCTTTTCTCAGTATTTCTTTTTTCTTCTTCTTATAAACCTCTTGATTTGTTATCTCATCTTCTTTTGGAGAAGTTGTTTCTTCAGTTACACTTTCTATTTATGAATCTTTTTTAATGTTTTTATCATGTCTTTTATCTTTGTGGCTGAATCTATCTTTTGTCTTTTCTGATTGTAGCTGAAAGATAATCTCCCCAGATATTCCAATTTGTAAAGGATATCTCATTCGCTTAACATCTTCATTAGTTGGCTGTATTCTTTTCTTTTTCTAAGGGTCTCCCCAGGCAAGTCTTTAAATATTTGTATATCCGATCCCTCAACTTTTAATCTTTTATCCAAATGGAATTTTAACAGTTGATCCCTTATTTGTGTTCTGACAAAATATATTACAATGTCTCTTGGGATCTTTTTTTGCCTTGCCATCCAGGAGTTAATCCTGTACATTTTGTCTATTTTGAAGTGAAACTCATCTTCGTCTCTTTCCATGAAGTTTGCAAGTATTGGTGTCAGTCTTTCATAAAAAATTTATCATTTTATTCACTTAATCCTCTAATCTTTAAACATCTTTCTCTTGCCTTTTGGTCAATTTTTAATCTTTTTTCTATCTCTCTCGTTTGACTTTTCTTTAGATGTTTCAATTCTGCTTGTAGTTCTTCATTTTGTTTTTCTAACTCACTTATTTTGTTTTTGCCTGTGCTAGTTCCACCATTAACTTTACTACCACATTAACCACCTCTTTCACCTCCAACTTTATTTCTTGTTTCAGTTCGTCCCTTGTATCTTTCATCTCCTGTTTCAGTTCTGCCTTATCTTTTTTCATCTCCAATGTTATCTTTTTGATTTCCTCCAGAATTAGCATCTTAGACTCTAACATTTTATTTGTCTCAAGTGATGGTCTTCTTTGTTGTTGTCCCTTGTATTTGAGCTGCCTGTAATCTGGTTATTGCTGCCATACACCAAAATTATATTTAGTCTTCTCTTTTTTTCACCCTTCCCCCTGTGCATATAAATTTAATTTATAGCTCTTTCTAACATTCTATAACTTTGTTTTTGTCAAATCCATTTCATTTATTAAAAATCTGCCTTATTTATCTTTTTATCCTGGTTCTCTATACCTTTTCAATTAGTAATAAATAAACCTGCAGTTAATAATAATAATAATAATAATAATAATAATAATTTTTATTTATAACCCACCCCTCTACACAGCAATCGGGGCAGCGTACAACAAGGTTAAAAAAACAGCAGCTAAAACATTTATATCCCACACCCTAACCCTCCCATCTCTTAAGACTAAATTAAACTGGGATAGAATTAAAATCAGATTACAAAATTAAAAATTAAAATAAATTCTTGGTTGGCATATGATGGTGGCAAGAGAGGTAAAACAAATCACGTCCAGTTAGCCGGGCAGTTATTCTGGGAAGGCCTGTCAGAAGAGATCCATCTTTACTGCCTTTTTTAAGGCAGCAAGATTGGTAATAAGATGGATCTCATCTGGCAGGCCATTCCATAGTCTGGGGCAGTCACAGAAAAGGCCCTCTGGGAGATCTGTGAGAGTCTGGTCTTCATGGGCTGTAGCAGATTCCTCCCAGAGGACCGAAGTGTGTGTGGGGGATCATACAGGGAGAGACAGTCCTTAGATAAGATGGCCCCGAGCCATGTAGGGCTTTAAAGGTTAAAACCAACACTTTGTACTGTGCCCGGAAACTAATCAGCAGTCAATGGAGAGATTTAAGCACAGGTGTTATATGCTCCCTCCTAGATGTTCTGGTGATTAACCTGGCTGCCATGTTTTGTACCAGTTGAAGTTTCCAGGTTAGGCACAAGGGTAGCCCCATATAGATTGCATTACAGTAATCCAGATGTGAGGTTACCAAAGCACGTACCACAGTTTCCAGATCCCTCATATCCAGATAAGGCCACAGTTGGCATATCAGCCGAAGCTGATAACAGGCACTCCTGACCGCTGCATTTATCTGACTAGTCATGTGAAGCAACGAATCTAGGAGTACCCCCAGACTGCAAACACAGTCCTTAGAGGAGAGTGTGACTCCATCCAGCATTGGAGACTGCATTCCCAAACCTGGTTTTGGGCCCGTGACTGTCAGTACCTCCATTTTGTCTGGATTTAGTTTCAATCTGTTTTTCCTTATCCAATCCATTACCGCTTTTAGACAGTCATTGAGAGGGGAGATGCCATCTGAAGTCTGAGCTGATGATCTGGTCATGGAGAAGTATATCTGGGTGTTATCAGCATACTGATGACACTGTGCTCCATGCCTCCGAATGATCTCACCCAGCAGCTTCATATGAATGTTAAATAGCATCAGGGACAGGATGGTGCCCTGAGGGATGCCACAATTGAGCTCAATTTTAGAAGAGCAACTGTCCCTGAGGCTCACCCTCTGGGGTCTGCCCAAGAGGAAAGAATGGAACCACTGCAAGGCAGTGCCTCCAATTCCCAACTCTCTCAGACAATCCAAGAAGATGGAGTGATCTATTGTATCAAAAGCCACTAAGAGATCCAAGATCACCAGCAGGGTCACACTAACCCTGTCAATGTCCAAGCAGAGGTCATTGGTCAGAGCAACCATGTCAGTCTCCACTCCATATCCCGTGCTGAAGTCAGTTTGAAATGGATCATAATAACAATCTAACCATTACAACCATTTATCTCATTAAAATCGATTCACTTCATCAGATAAATCAATATCAAGGGAGAAGAAAAAACAATAATCATTTACAGTAACAATAAAGGCTAGGAATAAGATTGTACAAATTATATTTATATAATTATACTGTTATATTTTGACTTTCACAGTAGAATTACAGTTCATTGTCCTCATCCATGTCTTAGCTTTCCAGTTTTTCTCTTCTTTATCCCAGGTTTCAAAGTCTCTCAAACAGCATAACGAACTTAAGGAAAAAGAGTAAATATCTTTCTTTTCTATTTCAGTCTTATTTATTTTTATTATTTTTGGATTTTTATCTTACCAGTCCAATTTTATCCTCTTGTGGTTTGTTTGTTTGTTTGTTTGTTTGCTTGTTTTTTCTCAATTCAGTTTGGTTGCTGTCTTGTTGGTCTCCTTCTGCTGTTTGTTTCCAATTATACGTTTAAGAAATCTCTTATTCCTTTTTCTTTTTTCTTCTGATATATTCCTTCTGAATTCTGTTTCCTTACATTTAATCTTCATTCCTTAGATAATTTTCCTTTTTCCTTAGTTACTTTATCTTCTTTAATCTGTTTTTGGATTTTTGGATTTTTTAACCCACCTCAGAGTTTACTTCCAGGATTTTTGGTTTTAAGATATCCTGGCTCTCTATTAGTTATTCCAGCTGCTCTCTCTCTTGGTTATATTTGGGTCAGCAAGCAAGCAGTGAGTAGACTCTGCCTTGTCATTGACTTCTTTCCCTCTTTTGGCTGCTTCTCCTTGCTCCCAAGTCATCCCTGTGCAAACACAGCTTCTCCAACGGAGCACCTCTATTTCTCTCTTTCAGGATGCAAGTTTACGTTTTTAAATCTTCTATTTGTCTTTTCTTTCTCTGTATTGATCAAACTTTATGTCTCAATATTCTTTCTGTCTTTTTCTTCCATTACTGCAACTGTCCTCCTTAACCTTTCCCATTTTTCTATTTCTGTCCTTTCCTCTTTGCCATATCCCTGCAGTCCTCAGGTCGTCTTCTTCTTGTTGTTCTTCTTCTTCTTCTTCTATAGCCTCTAGTGTTCTTTGCTAGAAGTATCTTGTATTTAGACTGTAGTCACTGTCATTGATTTTTGCTCTACTATTTCTTTATTTAATTTAATATTTAGGTTGGCGGGCTTTCCATTGGCTTTAATTAGCTTCCCTTGCATGTAAGAGTTCCACCCCAGTCACCTCTGTCTCCCTTTCTCAAGTTCTTAGAGTTGCCAAAAAAATTGAAATAGGGACAGGCACCCTAACTTTTCTGGGCTCTCCTGACTTTTCTATACCTAGCGAAGCTCTTTCTTTGTTTTTTGTTCTTTCCACCATTTTCTTTCTTTTAATTACATGATATTGGGAGGTTGTAGCAGCTGTGACTTGGACCTCTTCCAACCCAGTGCCCTTCCCAACTAGAAATCAAATGTCAATAATTGACTACTTTTTGATTTCTAAGACATTGTGTTCTAATATTTTTAAAAAAACAGAAATATTGGCAAGAACCCACTCAGATAATAGCTCAATAATGATAAATCTGGAAATTATGGAGAGTAAATATAGATGGAGATTACAAGATTATATATTATGTGATGAAAAGATTATTTCAGAGGCAAAATTAGTATTGAAGAACTATTTTTAAGAAAATTTGGGAAGAGAAGTAGGAATAAAAATAGTTTGGGATGCAGCCAAGGCAGTTATTTGGGGATTCTTTATACAGAAACATAAAGAAATACAGAAGGAAAGGAAAATTAAGATGAATTTAATATTGGACAAAATAATGGAAAAAGAAAAAGAATTAATAAAAAGTAGTAACAAAGATAAAATAATACAAGAGATCAAAATATTACAAAAACAATATTCATTAGAGAAGGCAGAGGAAATAATTAAAGTGATAAAAAAAATGAAAGCAAGACAATTCCAATCGACTAATAAAATGGGTAAATGGCTAGCTTGGAAATTAAGGAAGGAAAGAGATAAAAACATAATCACAAAGATTAAAAAAGGTGATAAAATATTTACAGAACAAAAAAATCAAAAAAAATTCTTTAATTACTTTAGTAAAGTGTATAAAACAAAAGAGATAAAGGAAGAAGACATAAAAAATTATTTAAATCAAAGTAATATGCCTAAGATAAAAAAGGAAAAAATACAAAGATTAGAAGAAGAAATAACAAAGGAAGAATTATATGAGACAATAAAACATTTGAAAAATGATAAAGGCGCAGGGCCTGATGGAATATTTGGGACATTTTATAAAATATTTAAGGAAGAAATTAGAGATCTTATATTATTGACAATGAATAACATCAGAGAAAAATGAGTACCTCCATCATGGGAGGAAGCAAATGTGACTGTAATACTAAAGGAAGGAAGAGATAAAGAAGACCTGAATGGGTTCAGACCAATTTCCCTAATGAAGGAAGATCATAAACTATTTGCATATATATATTATCATTTAGATTAAAACCAATACTTACAGAGATAATAACAGAAGAACAAAGTTGCTTTGTACCAAACAGACATTTGAAAGAGAATATAAGACAGATAATAAATGTAATAGAATTTTTTGAAGTACATAACAAAAGAAAATTGGCAATAATATTATCGGATTTGGAGAAAGCTTTTGATAATCTGGGCTGGAAATTAATGGAAAATATATTACGTTGAACTGGAATTTTTTTAATGGATCACCACAATATATATAAAAAAAGCAAAAATAATAATTAATAGTAGTAATACAAAACCGATATTGATAAAGAAAGGGACAAGACAAGGATGCCCCTTGTCATCAATATTATTCTTAATGACAGTAGATATTTTATTAAGAAAACTTAAGAGACACAACAGAGGTAAAAGGAATAGAAATTAAAGGGGATCAGTATAAAATGAGAGTGTTTGTGGATAATATCGTAATTACAGTGGAAGAGCCAATAAAGAGCCAAATTTAATAAAACATCTAAAAGAATTTGAACTGATATCAGGACTAAAAATAAATGAAGGGAAAACAAATGTAATTACAAAAAACATGACAAAAAAGAGGAGACCAAAATAAAAGATATGACAGGTTTCAACATAACAAAAAAAGCTACAGTAGATATTTAGGAATAGACAGTACAAATAAAAATTCAGACCTATTTTGAAATAATTATGAGAAAAAGTGGAAAGAAATTAAGAAAGATATGGATAGGTGGATAAATTTGAAATTAACATTATTAGGTAGGATCTCGGTAGTAAAAATGAACATATTACCAAAACTTCTCTTCTTATTTCAAACTATTCTAATAATTAAAAATGAAAAAGTGTTCAAGGACTGACAAAAACAACTGTCAGAATATATTTAGTCCGGGAAGAAACCAAGGATAAAGCAAAGTTATATGCAAGATGCAGTTGAAAGGGGTGGACTTGCCATGCCAAATATAAATTTGTATTTTGATGCCAGTGCTCTGACATGGTTAAAAGAGTGGATTAAATTGGATAATAAGAAACTATTAAAATTAGAAGGATCAGAGTTAAGATTTGGCTTTCACACATATCTATATTATGAGAAAGTGCAAGTAAACAAGGATTTTAAAAATTATTTTGTTAGAGTGGCTCTGTATAGAGTCTGGAGGAAATATAAAAGATGGATATGTTCACAAATACCAATGTGGCTATTTCCACATGAGGCCTTATTTAACATGAACCTCAAATAAAAAGAGAAATGGTTAAAATATGAGGAAATTTTGAGTAGAGATGAAAAAGGCTTGGAAATGAAATCTTTAGAGCAAATAAGATCAGAAGGACATGGTTTCTGTATAATCAAACGAAATTGGATTTAAAATGGATAAAAAAACTATGGAAATTGCAAAGAGAAAGACTGAATTGGAAGAAATCATATGGATGGAAAAATCAGCTTTACTTTCAAGATTATACAAAAATTATTAGAATATTACCTAGAAGAAGATAAGATAAAAGATAATATGATAAAATGGGCAAAAGATTGTGGCAAGGCATTAGATTTGGAGCAATGGAAGAAATCCTGGAATAAAAGATTAAAGTATACCTTAAGCCAGGCTATAAAATAAAATTATTATAAAATAATATATAGGTGGCATTTATCCCCTGATAAAATATGTAAGATCTACAGCACTGGCCATAATTTATGTTGGAAATGTGGGAAAGAAAAGGGAACATTTTTTCATTTATGGTGGGGGTGTGTTGAAGCTGGAAAAATTTGGAAAGTTATACAAGAAGGAATAAAAGAAATAGTGGGGATTGAATTAACATTTAGGCCTGAAACATTACTTCTAAATATGGTGGGGAAAGAAGAAAAAAAGAAATATGGGAAAATGATATTTTATATGTTTACAGTGGCTAGATTGGTATATGCCAGATATTGGAAAGTAAAGAAGGAAATACAAATTGAAGAATGGATATTGAAAATAATGGATATGATGGAAACAGATATAATATCAAATAGATTAAAGGAAAACAGTAAAGATACTGAAGAGGTGGAGAATGGGAAGAGCTATACAAATTTATGAAGGAAAAATAGTCAAATATGGCCAAATAGCTGAACTTAAGTTAAACAAAGAGAAAGGAAAAGTACAGATATAAAGAAATTAGAAAGTAAAAGCTGACCTTTAAGAAAAATAAGTAAAAACAAACTGAAAAATGAGGTTTAAAAGGTGGGGTCAGAATATAAAATATTATCAGAAAAAAAGATAAGCAATTAATTAAAATGTAGAAATGAATCAGTGAAGGATGGACAAAGGAAGTAGTCTGGATGATATGTTTAGGTACGTAAGTAAGAATGGAAGTATGTTGAATGGAAGATGGAAGAATTGTTAAATGGAAGACAGAAAAATTATTAAATGGAAGATGGAAGAATGGTTATGTTATGTTAAGTCATGAATGGAATGTAAGAATTAATTTTTTGTATTATAGTAATTTATTTTAATCAATAAAATTAAAAAAAAGTTTCCCACTAAAAAAGTCCTGATCATGTGCAATCAGACTGGGAATGAAAGGGCTTAAACTAAATAAATTATGCTTAACGTGGGACATGAGCCTAGATTCTGTGTGTACAGTAAAATAAATTAGAAATTTGACTGAAGGCAGTGCTCATATTTTTGGTATAGACTGAAGATAATTTGTAATTCTTCATGTTGCATTTTGTAGTAGTTTTTGTAGGGATAAATGCCTGAAAGGTGTTCATATTATTGTGTGTACACTTACACTTTTGATGATAACAAAAACAGCATTCCTCTAAGTGACCATACATTAGTAATAGTGTCAGAATTGGGCTGTTAGTTCCAAATATTGTACACACAATCAGTCACTTGTTGGATGGTAAGCCAACATGTGGGTAAAATCAACTGATTGAATGGATCTGCTCTTGTCAGGGCTAACAACAGGATTTAGACCTGAGAAGTGGGATCTGGACCAAACTGTATGTTAAAAGGAGGGCTCCTATTCAGGTGGACATCCTCCAGATGAAAGTGGCAATTCCATTATCCTTAATTACTCATTTCCATTTTTTCCATTTATCTTTTCTAACTGTCATTTCACATTCCATGGCTACTGCATCTGCTCATTCCTCAGTTTTGTCCTCTTTGGATTCTTTACTTTTAAAAGAAAATGTATTTATGCAAACCTTGGCATTCACACAAGCATGCTGCCTTTTCCCTCTTGTTTCTCAGTGTCCATGTTTTGGAACTAAGCTGGCTATCACTGAGTATTCATGATTTGCAGTACTTGCCACACCTGGGATAACACTCATTTACCTGCATTCATTTACCTGCATATATATATATATATATATTCTGCAAAGTCCAAAACATGTCCTCACCATATTATAAGCATAAGCACAAACCCTGGAATACTATAAATTATTTAAAAATAGGAAAGAATCCACTCTTTCCCATGGCCTGGTTCAGGACTGTGGCACTGGCCTGGATTGGGGCTGGGCACATGTGGTTGCCAAAGCCCCCTGCCATGCAGAAATACACAATCAAAGCACCTTCCAACAGATGGCCATCCAGCCTCTGCTTAAAAACTTCCGAAGAAGGAGACTCCACCACTCTCTGAAGCAACATATATCAAACCGCTCTTACTGTAAAGACATTCTTCCTAATGTTGAGGTGGAATCTCTTTTCCTGTAGCTTGCATCCATTGTTCTGTGTCCTGTTCTCTGGAGCAGCAGAAAATAAGCTTTCTTCATCTTCAGTATGACATCCCTTCAAATATTTAAACAGGGCTATCATATCACCTCTTAACCTTCTCTTTCCCAGGCTAAGCATACCCAGCTCCCAAAGTCACTCCTCATAGGGCATGATTTTCACACCTTTCACCATTTTAGTTGCCATCTTCTTGACACACACTAGCTTGTCAACATATTTTTTGAATTGTGGAGCCCAGAACTGGGCACATTATTCAAGGTGAAGCCTGATCAAAGCAGAATAAGTGGGATTATTACTTCCCTCAGTTTAGACACTATACTACTATTAATGCAGACTATAATTGCATTGGCTTTTTTAGTTGCTGCATTACACTGTTGACTCATGATCAATTTATAGTCTACTAGGACTCCTAGATCTCTTTCACATGAATTTCTAGATCCCTTTCACTCTCTTTAAAGACCTCTAAAGAAGGAAGTTTCACAACCCCATGAAGCTATCTGTTTTGCTGTTGAATAGTGCTTACCATCAGTAAGTTCTTCCTAATGTTTGGGTAGAATTATGTACTTTGAATAAATGAGTCCATGTTCTACTTTCTAGAACAGTGGAAAACAAGCTCACCCCATATTTTACATGGCTATCATAAGATGGATATCATATCACCTCTCCATCATCTCGCCTCCAAGCTAAATCTATGCAGCTCCCTAATGCATTTCTCATATGGCTTGGGTTCCAGAATGTTTACCATCTTGGTCACACCTGTTCCAGCTCATCAATATCCTTCTTGAACTGTGGGACTCAACACTTTAGCACTGCCTATAGTGTTGTTCGCATATCTGTTAAATGAAGTAACCTCAAATGTGTTGAATCATTTGGTTTTAGCACTGATCTAAGGCTGCATCAGCCCTGTAGAATTACTGCAGTTTCTACACTGCATCAATGGCCTTAGCTCAATACTATGGAATTCTAGTATTTGTAGTTTTATGAGACATTAAGCCTTCTCTGTCAGAGAGCTCTGGTGTCAGAACTAACTATATTTCCTAGAACTTCATGTCATTGACAGTTACAGTGATGTCAAACTGCATTAATTCTGCATGTGACAGTAGTGTATATTAACTTAAAATAGAAATGTAAGAAGGGGTAACATTGCCTCTTTTGTTAACAGTAACTATAACTTTGTGGTTATTTTTATTAATATGGGGTGTTGGAGAAAAGCTGTCATACCACTGATAAGCGAGCTTGTGCTACAATAATAAGTTATCCAAGGTGCTGAACCATCTCCTGAAAATGGGTTTAGTGCACTTGAGTACTATCTGTAAAGTCCAAACTAGAATCCAGAGAGGATTGACCAACCACAGCCACACACTGACATGGACACCACTAGCCACTACTATATTGAGGCAATCAAGTGAATTATATTGTGTTTTGTATCACAAGCCAGTGACTTGTAGTATTCTAATCTTATAAAAGTTACTTTTAAAAGTGATTATTTAATTACATTAGAAAAACAGAAAATTAGTTTTTATAATTGCAACTACAGTGGTAAGAAATTAATTTAAGAGGACTTTGAATCACAACCATAACTAATTATTTTTAATTCAAAGCTTTTGTCCTGAGATTGAAGGCAACTTTAAAAGGCAATGGAATCATAGGTTCCTGTTTTAGGCTAAAAATCCAGCTAATAGGGTAATGGGTGGATGGTCAGCACACAGTATCCAATTGGTTAGTCCCAATGCTTTTCTCTCTCTCTTTACTGCTTGTGAAGAGAAGGCAGGTTAAGGCCAGCTTTGGTGACAACCAGTCAGGATTGAGCTGGCAGCAGCCAATAGAATGTTGGGCTGTAAGGGGGGAAATTCCATTAGGAATAGTTGGAAGTCGGATAGGGTTTGGATTCCAGAAAGTGAGGGTGTGGTGGTGAAGGTTCAAGAGTTGAACAGGGCTAAGGTCCAGAAGAGAAGGGCCTAATGCCCATACTAAACTCCAAGAGAGGGAGTTAATAAAGAGAATATCCTGAGGGGTATTGATAGCCTTAGAGGCTGATTAAGAAATAGTGGTAAAGGAACCCAAAGAAGGGCTAAGAGTGTCCTCTGGGGGTAATTGAAAGTGTTCCAAGGAAAGGAGTGTTTTAGAGTATTATTATTTGTAACTGTAACCAATGATAATAAGTGCATCAAGACCAAGTATTATTTACTTGTATTGTAAATAAAGTTCTGTTGTTACTTTATGAAACACTTGTCTACAGTGTGAATGAATAACCATGCTACTAAGCCTTATACAAGATAGGTTATACCAAAGAGTTTTAGAAGAGAAGGTTGGTGAAGGAGAGGCTCTTTGCATAGGGTGGTGGCAGCTGTGGGACAAAAAGGATTCATGGTGTAGCCACAAATGAAAGAAAAGAAAAAATGTATGTGGCACTGTTACCCAAATTTCAGGGATCCAGAGGGTACCCACAATCAATATTTAATAGAGGGAATTTTATTAGTTCAAGTGAAGCTGTGAGAGGGCTTTGGGCAACTAAATGAAGTAGTCAAGCCTGTGTATATCAGTTCCAAGAAACTGAATTCCAGAATGCAAGGTCCCAATGTAGTTTTATTTATAAAAGCAAAAGAGAAATCAGTTTTCACACACAAAAAAACATTCACACACACATACAAGAACTAGTGATATGAAAGGTGGTGGCAGATAGTGATTGTCAGGTTTGCAGAAGGTGATACTGTGCCTGATTCCAGAAGCAGAAATTCCATTTGGGGTGTTCTGTGAGAGGAAATTGGCTCAATGTGCCGCCTGTGGCTCTTAGTTGGTGAGTAGTTGTTAAGGAGTCAGGTGAGATATAGACAGAGTGTCTGTCTGACCTCAAGACAAGACCAGATGGGTAGTGCCTGAGCAGGTATATTTATAGGCCAAAATGTATCCGAGGATGGTTTTGGGATTAAAGTGAAGTTCCCAGGAGGGAAGTCTGTAAATGGCTGGACAATCAATGTAAATGTCTCAACAGAGTATCTCCTCCAGAGGGAAGCATTTTTGTTTTCTGTTCTGTGTAAGTCTAAGGTCTACCACCATCAAGCCTACCAATGAAGGGATTATCCAGGTTCCAATCTTGATTTATCTATCCTGGCCATGTGCTCTTGATCCTCCCCCATGCTGAGCTAGAAGAATCTCCAAATATATGGTATGGCTAATTTCCTGCACTGGAGCTGCCATCTCATCGACCTATCTAAAATGTGCCTTTAATATCAAACTGATATCAAAAAGTGAGGAAGGAGGCTACACCTTGGGGTACCAATACCCTGCCTTTTCTCCAAATATGACTCAAAGCAGCTTAAAAGATATAAGGGAAAAAACAAACAATGCCACATGTAACTAAAAGCATACAAAAATTAAGATTAAAATAGTGTAAAACTATAAAGTTAAATTTACTTAGAACATTCATTAAAAAGCATAGAATAAATGTAGTACAGCATATTAAACAAAAAGCCCTGTATATGCAAAACAATCAGTTCCCCAAAGCCTGCTGATGAAAAGACAGCAAGGAAGGAGCCACCCTAGTTTCTCTAAGAAAGAAAATTCCAGAGAATTGGTGCAGCTTCATAAAATGCCTTCTCCTGGTTCAAATAAACACATTGGCTCAAATTTTCATAAAATGCCTTCTCCTGGTTCAAATAAACACATTGGCTCAAATTTTGAAAGGTGAATCAGCATGTACATATGTATATATATCCTACTGATTCTGTGTGTCAGCTCTACTTGGGACTAACAGGATTTAGGCCATGTGTGTCACAATGTATCCTCCAAGTGTCCTGATTTGACAGGGTAGTCTTGAATAAGTTTGTTCTCCCACTTTTTCAGCTGCATTTAAAATGTCCCATTTCTTTCTTTTCCTCCCCTTTCTCCCTTTATCCCCTGATCACTTCACTTTCTGCACACTGAGTTCAAAGTACAAAAGTAGTTTGCATTCAATTAGCTTAGCAGTAGAGAGAGGAAAGTCACTGACAGAGTTTTGCCCTTCCCAGTAGACTTAGGCAAAAGCAAACAGTTATGTCCTCTCCTAGCCTGTGTGTTTTCTGTTGCTGTGTGCGTTCAAGTCATTTCTGATATAAGGCAACCATACCATAGGGTTTTCTTGGCAAGATTTGTTCTGAGCAGGTTTTGCCATTACCTTCCCCCAAGGCTTACCCAAGGTCACCCACTGGTTTTCATCGCCCACCTGGGAGTTGAACCCAGGTCTCCTGAGTCATATTCCAACACTTAAACCACTACACCATGCTGGTTCTTGACATCTTGATGGCACCCTAATGTTTCTTGGCCGTACATGTCCCATTTTTCATCCATGAAATTTTGGAGTGTGTGTTATAATCGAGCAATAGTCAAGGCCTTTGGGACCACTGCAATTGAATGATATTATCAAGTGCTCAATAGTTGTCTTAACAAGCAAGTAATTATTGACAGATTTTTCTAGTATGGCATGAATGTCTACAAATGCAGGACAACAATTATTCACTAACTATCTAAATATAAACTAGACATTATCCAGATGCAATATATGTATTGGCCTTGAACTTTCCTTGGGTAAGCAAGTATTTTTATTTTTTGCCTAAGGCTGACAATTGCAATGCCTCTTGTTTTCTTGGAAAATATAAACCCACTTGTAGATACATAAGAAACCTAAGTGTGAACTTTGGGTTTGCCCCTATCCTTCACACCCCAAATTAGAATATGGAAGACATTGTGTCTCTTAATACCAAGGTTAGTTTAAGATTTACTAGTGTTTGGTTTTCCTTGAACACATGATTGTATTTGTATTGAACAAGAGACCCCCCCCATGAAGGCTATTTCGCTAGAGGTTAAAGGACAGATGATTTAGGTCTCTGATGATGGAGGAAACTGGTCTTTACCTACATCTTCCTTCCTGTATGGGAACATCATACTGCTGGGCTTTTGTTGTTGGAAAAAGCCTGCTCTCACTTCTGCAAATACAAAGTGTATGTTTCCTTCTCTTGCTCCCTGATGTCATTTAAAAATAGATCTGATCATTGCTTTATCTGGAGATGATACAAAGGAGCAAAGGAAAATTGTGTGTCATTGTCAAATAGACATGTGAGACCCAATCCATACTCCTTTTCTCTTTTGGAAATACTTATTTGGTCATTAGTTCGCTACAGTAAGGTTTATCACTAACCATTTGAATATAATCATGCTATGCCCTAGGTTTTACTTCTAAAACACTCCCCATAGTTTTAATATACCATTTAGATTAAACAGTGTTTAAATAATTATGTTTTTATAGAAGTGACTGTAATTTGCAATTGAGAATTCCTTCATCACTCTTTTTGCAAATTTTAATGACTTGTGTCTACTTCAAAAGAGAACAACCTTCAGGATCTCCTGATTTTTATTTCTCTGATCTTTTTCTATTTATATCAGGAAGGAAGGCTGTTTAGGAGCTATATGGTAGCATGTTTTTAATGACATCTACAATGCTGATTCATAATATTTCTGGCCACCTTCAAAACTCTAGATTTCTTTTTCCTGCAGTGTTTCAAAATGCTACACCATACAGAACGATAGTATCTCTCCAACCTAGGGCTGGATAAATCTGGTGTTGTTTTTTTGTTTGTTTGTTTGTTTGTTTGTTTGTTTGTTTTCAATTTCTTTTGGTAGAATCTTTTGAAGAGCAAGTTCCTTCTGTCCCATTTCTGCACCAATGAATTAATTTTGAGGTTAAAAGACCATACACAAAATGAGAAGCATTTTCTATGCATTTCTCCTAATGTACTTTTATTCTTGTGACTTCTAATGCAGGAGTGGGTAGGGCAGAAGTAGGCTAGGATCAACTAACAGATATCTGGTTTATTTGTATTACATCACTGAGGGTACTTGTCTCCTGATTCTTTATGAAGGGAAGGAAGAAATTTGACTCTTCCTTGCTCTAAAATTATATTACTGAAATGAAATACCTTTTGTCAAGTTTATTATAAAAAAGGGATGGGGTGGGGATTTTTTATTTTTTATGGAAGGACCATGCCCTATATTCAACTGAGGTATCAGAACACATTGGGTGGCATCAGGTATCAGAACACATTGGGTGGCATCCTATTAGCCAACCATGTTATGTCATCACAGCTATCTTTTTTGGTCACTGCAGAGCTCAGAATTCTGTTCCATTATTACACAGCAATTGTGTCATCCTCAGGGAGTCCCCGAGTATGTACAAGAAGGTTACTGAGGATCTCTGAGATGGTGTATCCAGCTAAAGGAAAACAACTGGACACATCTCTGCTATTCCCCATAATCTCCACCAGCAATGAAATGGCTGGGGCGGGCGGGGGGAGCTACTGAAACAGTGGATTTTTGTGGAAGCGGGTTTGCACTGGGAGACATTTCACAGCTACTTGCTTGAGAGATGTCTGCCAGTGCAGGATCTTGTTCATTGCAGGATCTTGTTCATTGCCTGGAATCTTGTTTGTGACATACATGTGCCTAACCCCCTAGCAGTCATGAAGTCCATTGGGGCCACTGTTACAACCATAGAATGGATGAGGGAGAGGGGGAGCAAGAGAGCCAATGACATTGCATGCAACTGGTTATTTCTCTTTTAATTTTCCTACTAGCCATCATTTGAACTGTACTTGGTTTTTACTCAAATACTTAGCCACGTATTGGGAGAAAGGGGGGAATATAAAGAAAAGGGGGAAAGAAAAAAATCAACTAGTCAATCAATCAACTAACCAACCAATCCTGCCTTCAGTTCTCCACAGAGAGGAAGAGTAAGGAGGTTTTTGAGGGAGCAGATAGCTTATTTCCCCCTGTTTTCTAAAGCAAGAACTTCACTTACTACTAATATAGATGCCTGTGTGCACTGGTTTGATACATGTTATTAAACTTGTAGATGTCTCAGCCTGGGTGCTAAACAAAAGTAGCAAAAGCCAGGTACATTTTTGAAATTTTGGCTATGTAAGAGTAACTTCAGAATTATACATTTCTCACACTCATGGAATTTTATGTGTGGCATAATGGATTTGTGGCATTAGTATCGGAAGTGGGCACATGTATCAGGTGTCCCAAAATTATGCTTGGGACCTGGAAATCCAGAAACATTGATATTCAAAAAAAAAAAGAAGAAGAAGAAGAAGAAGAAGAAGAAGAAGAAGAAGAAGAAGAAGAAGAAGAAGAAGAAGATTTGTGCTCCCTATCCCCCATGTTTCCATTTCTCTCTCTCATGTTCCCACCAGCTATACCTGTGGAGTTGGTGAGACTGAGAGAAGGGCCTCTCCAGTGGATCTCAGGATCTGAGCAAGCTCATATGGGGAGATATAGTCTGTCATCAAAGCCATGTTCCATGAGCTCCCTATTTGGAAAAGATGTAAGTGGGGTTCACACACAGCAATCCATTTTCCTCTTTACCCCATGAGCCTTAGTAATGGCCCCTAGACATTGTAAAAAAAACTTTTCTGAGGTTCCCCACATGAGCATGCAATATTATTTAAAATATTTACTTTGGAAAAACCTGCATTGATGCCTATAATAAAAAGTTTGTACTGAAGATCTGTTGTTGTTGCTTATTTTCTGTAGTCATTAAAAGATTCTTAAAACTTTCCTCCTTCAATGTGAAATGCTCTAAGGCATTGTTTAATCCGAAATACACTCAGTCAATTTTGTGAGGGTTTTTTACACAGCATGTGTCAGGTCATTTGATGGGACATGGCCCCATCAGTTTGACGCCTGTCATTTGCAATGTTGCTGGTGGTGTGTAGAAAGGTCTTATTAATCTTTATTTAATGCATCTGTAGGAGAGGCAAGAAAAAATAAACACAGAAATAATAAAGCTTAGGTATGCATTATGGAAACCCTCTAGGCATTCAGACTGTAGTCTTCATATCTTAGAAAGGTAAAAATGGCGAGTTGTATTAGCTGAGTTCAAGACACAAAAGACAATATTCATTTCACAGCATGTGTAAGTTATGCTAATGGGAGCAACTTCAGTGAATATAGCAACACAATATTCTTACCATTGGAATAATACAATTTAATAAGTACTTGGCATAAAAAGCAGCAGATGAATTCTACTAACTTTCCCTCTCCCTTTTTTGCCAAGGCTGTTGTTTAACTTTTTCTTAATGAAAACAAAAAAACAAAAACTAAAGTTGAGATGCCCAGGCAGTATATATGTTAAAGAGGGATGGGGGTCTTGGGAACAAATATTTTTAACTAATCTGATTAGAATGGGTGGAGATTTGCAAAGTGATTTGTTAATATATTGGCCATTCATAGCATCATAGATCATTTGGAAGAAATGTAAAGCAGGAAAAATAAAACATGTCTTGCTATGTGACATGAATGAGAAGTGTGTGTGGTGAAATGTATTCATGAATTGTTTTGTACAACAGTGTTATCCTAACATGAGCCTGGAAAAGAAAAGTGAAAGAAAGCCAGTGTTAGTGGTTAGAGTCTTGGACTAGGACTGTAGAGACCCATTTCAAATCTCTCTTAATTCATGAATTCCACTGAATGATCTTGAATTAATCATTACTTCTAGGAGTCCATTCACACTAGACTGTTATAGTCATATGATTCCACTTTAACTGCCAGGACTACATCCCATGATGGTGGATTGCGTATTGCTGTTGGAGTTGCGTTGGTGTATACTGTACATATCTGTATATAGAGCAACAAAGATTAAAGCCTCATTCATGAGATGTCTGGCTGTAGAGTCTCTGTGCTCTATCTGGAAGGGGAGAGGAGTTTCTCCAGCTGATAAGCAGCCTGCTTCATCGGAGAAGTCTGGATTCTGCTGCTTCACATTACATGGTCTCCACACGCTGTGTTACCACGCTTAACAAGGATTCCATAGGATGTGTCATGACGTTTGAGCAGAATCATGGCATTATAATTGTGTAGTGAGAAAGGCCCCTAAGCGTCACCTACCTTAAAAAGGTTTGTATGAGGACAAATTGACTGGGAGGATCACATACAGCAGACTGAGATACTTGGAAGGAAAGGTGTGAGAACAATATACAGTTGGCCCTTCATATCCATGGATTCCTTATCCATTGATTCAACCTCCATGGCTTGAAAATATCTAAAAATATATAAATTCCAAAAAGCAAGATTTGCCATTTTATATAAGGGACACCATTTTACTACACCACTGTATTTAATGGGAATTGCACATCCACAGCTGAAACTTATAAAGCAAAAACAATTTGAATTTGCAAACAAACTGACTAGGTGGATGGCATTAAGACTGAAAAAAGAAAAAAAAAGAAGAGATTAATAATGAAAATAAAAGATAAAGGGAAAACTTACACTAATCAGAAGGTCTAATTGATTCCCAAAGCCACCTGCAACAAAAATGAACCAAACCACAAAACTGCAGTATAAAATGGAGAAGGGTTTATGCCAAGGGCAGGCAACCTTTCTGAGACCTGGGCCGGTCTCCCGTAGCCCAGGTCTCGGCTGGACCGAGGGGGGGGGGAATGGTGGCGTGCGTAGGCGTAGGTTGCCAGTCCCTGTTTTATGCTGTAGCATTGAAAACTTAGGGGGGTTGCAGACTGTTAGAAATAGTGCAAATCGAGTCCACTTTTAGGGTTAGGGTTAGGGTTAGGGAATCATGGGAACTGTATTTTATTGTGGCACCAGAGCTCTCTGACAGAGAAGGCTTGATGTCCCAGAAAAAAAACAATTCCCATGATTCCGTAGCACTAACCCTAACCCTAAAAGTGGACTCAATTTGCACTATTTCTGGCAGTCTGCAACCCCCCTAAGTAGAGAAAGCTTATTGGATAAGAAGGCAGTGGAAACAAAAGGACTACAGACTTCTGAAAGGTTGAGTCAATGCTGAAGAAAAATGTGACAAACTGAACTTACCATGAAAATTTATCCAAACTGGGTATTTGGATGAATTTGGATAAAATCTCAATTTAACAGTTTTGCTTTGAGGATCACTCTTGAAAAAGAGGGTCCTTTTCTGAAGTGATGTGCTAGAAATAACCAGAGTTATAGGTTTCAAATGAAGGAAAAAATAGAAAAGAACATTTTCTAGGCATAAAACAACTTTCTTTACACACACACACACACACACACACACACACACACTAATTTGGTACAAATGTAGTATTTTCTGCACAGAAATACTGTTTTTCTGTTCAAAACAACCAGGTTTTGTTGAATTTGAAACTGTAAAGATTCTCACCAGTTCAGAATTCACCTCATTGGGGTTCTGAGATATAGTTTTCTAAGTACTAAAGTACCAAATCAAATTAATCAGGACAAAACAAGTGAAGCAGCAATATCTAATTTATTAATTACAACCTTGCAAGAAAGGGTGTCCAAGCAAGTAGGCACACCCCAAACTTGTCACAGCAAGTTTTAATCCTTCTTCCAGGCATCATTTTCTCACCCCTGTGACTTTACTGGTTGAAGTCATCAAAACATGCAACAAATCCTGAACACCTGAAATGAATACATTATCACAACCCCTGTTTATATTTTTCTACCTATTCAAATTAAGGAATCCCCTTATCCTTATTTATTTATTTATTATTCTTGATGTTTTACTGATATGGTTTTTACCAGTAGCAATTACCATACCCAGGATTGACCTGACATCCAAACCAGACATGGCTCCATTATAATTTATGGCCATCTTTCTAGCCCATTAACTTATGTTTATCCAGAGCTAAGGATGCCACACATCATCTGGAGAATTTCTTTCTACCAAAAGATAACACTATTCTATCTATTCCATATCTTAATGAGTAATTATCTTTGTGTAAAATGATGTCCAATTCTCTATCCCTGGGGTTCATATAGAGTTCAAAAACTCTAACTAACTAACTAACAATATATATGTCACTACCCATACATACATGTGTGGCTAATCTCACATAGATATATATTTATGTGCAGGTACATATGTATGTGGGTTTATACATGTTATTAACCATATATATATGTATGCTACCAACCATATATATGTGTGTTGAATCCAAATATCATCTCTCTCAGGGGTTTCCTGACACTCAAGATACATACTTTTTATCATTTTGTTCAAATATATTTGGATATTATTTCCATCCCTAATCTTTTCTCTGTGGAGATTATCACACATCTTAAAAACCCAGATTACCTCTCCCGAACTGAGCTGAGTCATATCACATGGCTTTTACAGCAGAATCCACCATCCGAGTACAGCCAGGCTCCAGTGCAGGTCTCAAGATGTGCCCTGTTAGCCAATTTTGAAAAATGGCCACTGGAGCACATCTTGGGACCCATGCTGCAGCCTGGCTGTACTCAGATGATGGATTCTGCTGCAAAAGCCATGAAATAGCACCCAGATGCAGCTTAAATTAGACTTCAGTTTGGGAGAGGTAATCCCGAATTTTAAGATGTGTGATAATCTCCCATCTCAATTCTGATGCCCAGAAAGAGGTGACAGTTGGGAGAAGCCAGCTAAGCACCAGAGACAATCTGGAACGTAGCAAATTGGTCCACCATTACATGGCTTCTCCAGCTGTTTTTGGCCATTTTGGGGGAAGATGACTGGGAGAAGAAGGTGACTAAAGAGGACTGAGCTTCTCCTTAACATATTCCTTAGCCAAGAAAGGTGAGAAACAGTTGAGAATGCTTGAGACTGTTGAGATTCTTTAGAAATTCATTATGATTAAAAACAACAACAGTGTTGTATCACACTGCTTTTAAATGATGTTCAGCTACAAATGTGTGAGACAATCTCTGTCAGTGTGTGCACCTCTATGTATGCCTTCAGGTGATATGTGACGTATGTGAATGGAATGCCTGCCTCTGTATGTATGTGTATATTAGTGTAGTAGTAGTGGTAGTAGTAGTAGTAGTAGTAATGGTGGAGGTGGTGTTAGTAACTGTTTGTTTGTTTGAGGTATTTTTATATCACCACCTAGCCCACAAGGGCTCCTGAGGCAATGAGCAAATAAGAGCAATTAAAACAATACAAATATTAAACTTTAAAAAAACCACATTAAAATACTCTTTTAAAAACAGTCTAAAAAGCAATCTTAAAACACAGAGGGCCCTTGGTATCTGCTGGAGGCTGGTCCCAGGATGCCCCATGGATACCAAAATCCATGGATGCTCAAGTCCTATTAAATACAATGGCATCGTAAAATGGTATCCCTTATATAACATTGCAAAATCAATGTTTGCTTTTGGGAATTTATATATATATATATATATATATTTGGAATATTTTCAATTCATGGATGGTTGAATCTGTGGATAAAGAATCTGTGAATATGGATTGTCAACTGTACAGCTGTAAACCAATATTCTGTTTCCCCTCAAAATCTGAACTCAAGGTTGCTTACAATTTAAAACAAACACAATTTAACAAAAACATACAAAAGGTTGACATTAAAATCTAATTAAACTGTCAAACTGTATGTACTCCTGGCTCATCCTGATCCTGCCTCTTCTTGACTCTGTTTCCTATCTCACCACCCAGCTCCACCAATCTCAGCCTCATTCACTACAATGGGCAGTAGTCCAGTTCAGTTGAGTTTCCATTGTACCATGGCAAACAAGTTGTAAACCTTTAATGTTATTTATGGAAATGTTTAGTTCGAAATTTTTAGAGCTTTATGCAAGGAGCATAAGGGGACATTATTATGCCTCATATAGTATCTAGCATTTAATGAGGTGATCATAACTGCTAATTGCCTTCTGGAAATGTAACAGCATTAGCTGAGAGCTTTGAGGTGCCAACATTGTTAAAGTTCTTTTTTGTGTTAAATGACTTCAGGGTGAAGCAGAGTATACTGCTAGACGTATTCACCAGCCAATAGCCCCCTGAGCTTCAAGAACAGCTTTCCAGGACTTGTGGGGTCTGAAGATAGAATTTAGAATGCACGGAGAACCTCTGAGGCCAATATGCTATCTATGGATACCACACGTCCTGGAAAGCTGCTTCAGATTCTTTAGGGAAGAGTCATTAACGGAACACAGTACCAAAATCGGCGGCAGAGGTTGGATCGGGGATGGGTGGTGGTCAGCCAGCAGTGCAGCAGCAATTTCATGTGTGGTAAAACCCATTTTTCCCTGGAGCGGGCTGAAAAGTGCATGTGATAAATTCCTCAGCTATAGAGCCCATTCCTTTGTGTCTATTGCTCAGCTCAAATAAGTTGGCTTACCTCTTCTGATTTGAAGTCTAATTTGGGAGGCAGACAGGTCCTATCACAAGGATTTTGGCACTGAAGCCACTGGGTGAATCCAGCTCAGCTGCAATCCGGGTCCCCGGTGCACTTTTTCAAGTCGGAAAGCTCCTGCTTTCGAAATAAGGCTGCTGAAGCATACCTGGGACCCAGGCTACAGCTGAGCTGGACTCACCCAGTGGCTTTGGTAGCAAAATCCTTGTGATGGGACCCAGCTGCCTCCCAAATTAGACTTCAGTACGGAAGAGGTAAGCTGAGTTATTTGATCAGAGTGATAAGATCCTTTGTCTGCAAAAGGTGCCAAGCTCAACTCCTGCTGTCTCCAGGCAACACAGAATCATTTCTATTTGAAGCCCTGGAGAAATTATTCCAGTCAGTGTACAGCCTACACTAGTGGTTCCCAAACTTTTGTCCTCCAGATGTTTTGGATTTCAGATCCTAGAATTCCAGACTTTTGGCCACATTGACTGGGTTTTTTTTTTTGTTTGTTTGTTTGTTTTGGATCTGAAGTCTAAACCTGGAGCACTAAAGTTTGTGCTCAAGCCTGAAACACTAACGTTTTTGCTCCATGAAGAACAGCCTGTGGACTGGGACCTTCAATCAAGGTAAAACTATTTTTTTCTTCTTAAATTTGGACTGAATTCCACATATTTTACCTCTACACCCACCAAAATGTTCCTGATGCAAAAACATGGGAGACTTCTTGAGGAATCCATTGTTCTCTACCTGCAAAGAGGCCTGTGACCTCACTGGAATGGAAACATATTGGATTGCAAATGAGGGGTCCCTGCTGAGAGGCAAAAGGACTTTAAATTTCCTGGACTTTGAAAATCTCCCTATACCATATGGTCAGAAGGAGGAGGAGCCTGCCTGCAAAATATATCCTCCCCACCATACCATCTTAACTAAAGACTGAAACAACATGCAGGCATCTGACTAACGGGCCTAAGCAGATGGCGCAAAGTGCCGTCTTCGAGGCCAGGAAGGGGAGGGGCAACCTCACGCTGGGTGCCCCAACCCCTTCCTGAAAACGTTGTCGGAGTGGCCAGCCCTCTGCATGGCCAGCGCTCTGATGACGCACTTCCTCTGCAGCATCCGCACACGCTGCAGCGGAAGAGGCACCGAAGGTGCGCCGGAGGCCTTTTGTGGCATGCCTTCGGTGTCTTGCAGAAGGAGCGCTATTTTAGTGCTCCTTCCTGGGACTGGGAGGCGGCGGCTCGGGGCCGAGGAGTGCGGATACCTTGACCCTGATCTGCAGCTTTCCGGGGCGGCCCCATGCCACCCATCTGCTTCCCCACTAACATTTCCTGCAGCAGTGGTAACAACTCCCATTTAAAAACAAGCTATGCAGGAAGGTCATGTGTGTTTTTTTAAGCAGAAAACTCCCTGAAGTGCAATTTGGCTTAGAAACTAAGTGTGTGATTCTTGTAACCTTCTTTCAAAGAGAAATTGAGAGGGATGGGAGACGCTGCTGCAATGATAAGTTCAACAGCAAGATGTGATGCAGCCCCCCAGTGACCTCAGGAGGGTTACAGAAGTCCCTATAATTAGAAGTTCCCGCTGCTTAACCTAAACAGATTTGACTTATTAGAATGCTGCTTCCTCAGGTGTGGCCATACTACAGTAATAAAGCAGTTTGACACCACATTAATTGCCATGACTCTATCCTGTGAAATGCTGGGATTTGTAATTTGTAAGGCACTAGAGCTCTTCATCAGACCAGGCTCAATAACTCACCAAACTACAAATCACAGGATTGCACAATTGCATCAAACTGCTTTATTTCTGCAGTGTGGCTATATACCGAGTGTCCAATTTGATAGGGTTACCAGAATGAAAACTGGAAAAGGTTCCAGCTGTATAGAATAGGGAATTTCAGCAGGTGTTCCAAGTCACACGACCAACTAAAAAAGCAACACCTACTGAAATTCCCTCTTCTACACAAATGTTAAAGATACAGGAACCCTCACCATTTTTCACTCTGGCAGCTATAGAGTTAGATCTTGGAGTTATTGGGGCAAAACAGGCCACCTCAAAGGAGCAGCTCTGCACTGCTCCTTTTTGTGCCAGAAAAAGGCACCTCTTTGCCACCGCCACCACTCTTCTCTGCTCCCATGGCATGCAGCATGTGATTGTTGCACTGCAGTATTCCTATGCTGCCCGCTGTCTGGGCAGACGGTTAGCGTGATGCTACTTTGGGAGCAGAGTCAGGGCGGTCAATCACCATGCCCCCAAGTTGCTGAGACACTGGCTCTCTTTGTGGGTCTGCATAGCCCCAATATTTGGCATGTTCTATAAATGTGGAATGTTTTAAACAGGCCTATTATAGGGTCTTTTTAGTGGCAAATTACCATATTTGTTTGTTTGTTTGTTTGTTTGTTATATATCTTGTCTTTCTGCCAGCACAGGACTCAAGCTGACCAAAGAAATTACAGTTGCTGTGGAAATGAACAATAGTAGAGTAATTTTCGGGTTAACAGTGGGTATTATCCCACATGAAATCGCTGCTACTGCCACTGAGCAACTACAACCTGGGTCCCAGCAGTACTCAGCTGGCCACTTTGCAAAAACTCCTGTTTTTGCAATGCAGCTGGCTGAGTGTGGCTGAGACCCAGGTTGTAGTTGCCCAGCAGCTGCAGCAGCGATTTCACATGGAATATTACCTGCAGTTAACATGTAAAATGACTGTATCCCATCAGGGATATATCATATTATTTAGGGTGTGATAAGCTCCTAACTGATGTAGGAAGAAAGGAGGTGTAATTAACACCAATAAACAGGAAATGGCATGAATAGATGCTGTGCCTAACAGTTAGAGGAACATGCAAACTAGCAATGATGGAGTATAGGCCTATTATGGTTGCTTCTGCTAACGCTGTCATTGAATGATCACTGAGGAATCCATGAGGGCTCATGTTCCTATTAGGTATTGTAATTTTTCAGGGTTCAGTGATGTTCTATAGAGATATTGGACATCTTTTACATGAACAAATTCTGCCCAGACAACAATTGAGGCATCGGTTAGATCTTGTACTTTTCCCTCTGAAGACACCTGGGTTTTTCCCCCAGATGTAAGTAATATAATCTTAGCAGATAGTTAGGTTCAGGCAGCAACAGTGAGTATAATCTTTACTTATTGCATTGGGTCTCACAGTTTTAGCATGCCTGGGGGGGAAAAAAGCAGAAATTTTCCTCTTACACAGAAGTGACTAACACTGCAAACCTATAGAGGTCTCATCTGTTGTAGGAGAGGTTAGATTTCTTCTAAACTAACTGTTCATAGTAGAGTAGACTTGAAATATCAAGGTTAATAATATCTTCTGTATCAATGAGGGGAAAGATTTAATTCCAGACATCTAAATTGTAGTTGCCAGTTTTCCAGAGTGACTACAGTGATCAATAATAGATATAATCAAATGTGTGCCTTTAATTCCCCATGTTTGTTGCTTATTAGAATAATGTACAGCCCTTTCTGGTGCTGTTAATTAACATTTTTTAAATTAAAATTGGACCTGCTACTTTACAAGTGCCTTTTGTGTGACTTACCATCCCTCACTACATGAGAGGAGGAGTACCTATCCCAAATCATCCAAGAAGATTGTGGCTGTTTGTCCCCTAAAGTGAGAGATTTCAATCTCAAAAAAGATGGAAAATACTAGCTTGTCTTGGTCAGTGTCAGAATTTTCACTTTTTCGCTTTTAATGTTTGAAGTTGAATCCAGACAAAACGGAGGTACTTTTTGCTTTTAATAATTGAAGTTGAATCCAGACAAAACAGAGGTACTTGCAGTCACAGGCCC
>CM034703.1:309506488-309518159 GCA_020142125.1 Phrynosoma platyrhinos
ACAAGCTTGTTCCCTCCTCAATATGACATTCCTTCAAATATTTAAGCACGGCTACCACTTCTTAACCTTCTCTTCTCCAGGCTAAACATTCCCAGCTCCCTGAGTCGTTCTTCATAGGGCGACTTAGGGAGCAGAATCATGAGTGAGATCAGATCCCACTTGGTACAAACCCATCATTGTCATTATGTCTATGAATCCCTGAGCCACTCCTAACAGTGCAGCCTCCACATGGATGTTGAAGTTGTCCACCCAGCAAGCCAAAGGGATTCCAACACCACACCTGAGACTACTCCAGCATTTTCAGAAAGGGAGAGTGCTGAGCAACTAGGTGGGCAGTACACTGACAGAATGTTATCCTATGCTATCACCTTGAAATACAGTTCCCTTGGCCTATCATAGTAACAAACCAAATCAGAAGAAGCATTTACACATGCAGCAGAACAAGGTGGCAGAACACTGAAACGAGCAGTGCAGTGGAGCTGTGCCATTTCACATATCAGGTGGGGAAAATGGCTCTTGAATGCTCACCATGTAAAGAAATATCTGAAAACTGAAAATGAACACATGGAGGTCTTAATTCAGCCCTTTGCCTGCTGTGTTGATTTTCTGTTTAGAGTGTTTAATCACAGTGCAAGAGCCAATAATGTCCCCTTGCAGTTTTGTATAGTCTGTTTTATCATCTCAGAATCTTACCACCTCATTCTTTATTTATGTCAGGAACAGAAAGGAAGTGAAGCTATTTAAGTTTAAAATTGAATTGCTTAGAGCAGGGTCGGCAACTTTTTTTGCCGACAGGGAGGTAAATAGCTCTGGGGGCCGGTGCGTGCGTGTGTGTGCTTGCCCCCTGCACATGCACGCACGCGCACTGCCATTTTGAAAAACAAAATGGCAGCCACCCCCATGTCACATGCGCATGCACATGATGGCGGGGGGCCCCCCCAGAAGGTTTCCCTCGGCAGCGACAGGCCTCTGACAGGCCCAGCGCCACCGCAGGTGCCCCTCTAGGAGGCTTCCCTTGGCAGCACCGGGCCTCCAACAGGCCCAGTGCCACTGCGGGGCTCCTCCGGGGCCCCATTTTCAATTCCAAAATGGCACCCCAGAAGACCCCCACCACTGCGAAAGGCGGCAGTGGCAGCAGGACCAGGAAGGGGCCAGTCCAAAGGCCTCCGTGGGCTGCATCCAGCCCATGGGCCGTAGGTTGCCAACCCCTGGCTTAGAGTCTGCCAGGAGTTGGAGGAAGGGTACAACAAAAACTACAATCCACAATATAGGCTTTATGCTTAGGTGGCGGGGCTGGGAAGAGACCCGGGCTGAGGCTTTAAAGCTCGCACTCCATCCCCAGCAGCATAAGCAGCATAGCAACACCAGCACGGCAGGGCCGGGAAGAGGCCCAAGCGGAGGCTTTAGGGGCCACCCTTCCATCTCCCGGCAGCAGTGCAGCAACACCAGTGCAGCAGGGTGGGGAAGAGGCCCGGGTGGAGGCGTAACGCTCACCCTTCCATCCCCCAGCAGCACAGCAACAACAGCAAAGCTCAGTAGCTCTGGGACTAGAACTAGTCCCAGGCAAAAATCCAAAAACCCTTACAGTCCACTCCACCTCTATCGCCGCAGGTAAAACACCTGTTTCTCCATTGTTAACATCATTTTTGCAGTGATCACTGCCGGAAGAACTCCTACCTTAATTCCATAGCCATTGGCTGTGGTGCGGCTGGGGGGGGGGGGGGGGCTGGCGAGGAGGACATCTAGTCCGCCCCAACACTATTACCAACTGTAGTGATGCCCAGGAATGATCTGGGAACGGGAATTGAGATTGTGTGGGGTAAAGGAAGGTATGGCAGGAATAGAGTGAAGGGCTGTTACAAAAGAAGGTGGGATCAATGTTTGAAAGCTATCCCACCTTCAGTTCACTCTGTTTCCCAGAATGGATTGGAGAGCATGCCAACAATTCCACAGAACCTTACTCTGCTCCTTTGCAATGCCAGGCCAGTTAAAAATAAAACTCATATTATCTATGACCTCCTTTTAGATGAGGATGCCGACCTGACTTGCTTCACAGAGACCTGACTAGGAAAAGATAGTGCTATAACTTGGTCGCAGTCCCTCCCAGCTGGGTACTCTGTAAGTGAGCAGATAAGGAGAAGGGGGGTGGGGAGTGGCTTTGGTTCACAAGAACAATCTCATCTTGACCAGGATACTTGTTCAGAACACAGACCATTTCAAGAACATGTACCTAAGCCTGAGGACCAAGGATAGTTTGGGGATTCTGCTAGTATACCGATCACCCCGTTGTCTAGCAGACTCCCTAACCAAGCTGACACAGCTGGTCTCAGAATTGCTGTTGGGGTCACCCAGACTCCAAGTCTTGGGCAACTTCAACATCCCACTCGAGATCAGTTTGTCCAATTTAACAGGTGCGGCTCGGGAGTTCATGGAATCCATGACAAACATGGGCCTATCCCAACTGGTCATTGGGCCCACACATTGTGCTGTTCATACCCTCGATGCAGTCTTTAGTACAGAACAAGAATATCCATGGGCAGAGGTTATCAAAAGCACTGCATTGTCATGGATGGATCATTTCCTGATCAAGACAGAATTCAGAACCACTGAACACCGCACCGGGGGTGGTGGGCCTATTAGAATGGTCTGCCCTCGAAGGCTAATGGAACCAATTGGATTCCAGAAAGCCTTAGAGGATTTAATGGTTGGTAACGCTGGTGATTCTGTCAAAGCTTTGGTCAATATTTAGAATACCGAACTCGCCAAGGCTATCAACACAATCGCTCCCAAGCGTCCTTTCCAACCCGCTTCTAACTGCAAGCCATGGTATACCGATGAGCTTAGGAAGATGAAGCAGGTTGGACAATGACTAGAGTGCATCTAGAGGAAAACTCAACTCTTATCTGAGAAGACTTGTCATAGAAAATTTATTTGTTCCTATCGGGAGGCAATACGTGCAGTGCAGAAATCTTTCTTCTCTGTATGTATTGCATCTGCAGAGTCCCGTCCAACAGAGCTGTTTAGGGTGGTAGGGGAACTGACGCAGGTTCCACCTGTTCAGAACCCACTACTTAAACTAACAACAGCCTGCTGTGGCGTGTTTAACAACTTCTTTGCAGATAAAATCTCTCAGATAAGAGCCGACTTAGACACCAGTGTTGTATCAGAATCAATTGATGAGGTGTCCAGCAACTCCGTTAACGAAATTATACTGGAGCAGTTTCAGTCTGTGAGTACCGATGATGTGGACAAGCTCTTTGGTAGATTGAGGAAAACAACTTGCCCTCTTGATCCTTGCCCATCCTGGCTGGCCATCCGGGGGGGGGGGGGCCTTGAGAAGGTTCCTTCAGGACATCATCAATGCATCCCTCAGGGAAGGCCATGTTCCATTGTGTTTGAAAGAAGCGGCAGTTAGGCCGCTTCTGAAAAAAACTTACCTGGACCCCCTGGATATGAACAACTATAGGCCAGTCTCCTTACTACCTTTTTTGAGCAAAGTGATCGAGAGGGCGGTTGCTCTTCAACTCCAAGCTGTCTTGGAGGAAACTGATTATCTAGATCCATTTCAAACTGGTTTTAGGACAGGATTTGGAGTTGAGACCACCATGGTTGCCTTAGCTGATGACCTTCATCTGGGCATCGACAGGGGTAGTGTGACCCTGCTGATGCTTCTAGAACTCTCAGTGGCTGTTGATAGTATAGATCATAGCATCCATTTGTATCGCCTGAGTAGGCTAGGAATTGGAGGCACTGCATTGCAGTGGTTCTGCTCCTCCCTCTCAGGCAAATTCCAAAGGGTATTGTTGCTCAGGGACAGTTGCTCTTCTAGGAAAGAGCTTAATTGTGGCATCCCTCAAGGTGCCATTCTGTTCCCAATGTTATTCAACATATATATGAAGCCACTGGGAGAGATCATTCGGAGACATGGGGCAGGGTGTTATCAGTATGCTGATGACACCCAGATATATTTCTCCATATCTCGTTCTTTGGCTTTGACTTCAG
Organism: Phrynosoma platyrhinos; assembly: GCA_020142125.1. NCBI lineage: Eukaryota > Metazoa > Chordata > Lepidosauria > Squamata > Phrynosomatidae > Phrynosoma > Phrynosoma platyrhinos. The sequence goes on from CM034703.1 coordinate 309,510,491, forward strand.
ATGGTGTCTCTCCTCTCAATGATTGTCTTAAGGCAGTAATGGACTGGATGAGGAAAAACAGATCGAGACTGAATCCAGACAAAATGAAGGTACTTACAGTAGCTGCCCCTAAACCAGGTATTGGGATACAATTTCCAGTCTTGGATGGGGTCACACTCTCCTCCAAGGACTGTGTTCACAGTCTAGGGGTGTTCCTAGATCCATCGCTTAAGATGACAAATCAGGTGAATGCAACGGTTAGGAGTGCCTACTATCAGCTTCGGCTGTTACGCCAGCTGTGCCCTTTCCTGGAAGTAGGGACCTCAAAACTGTGGTGCACATGCTGGTAACCTCCTGCCTTGGTTTCTGCAATGCACTCTACATGGGGCTACCCTCATGCTTGGTCTGGAAACTCCAATTAGTTCAGAATACGGCAGCAAGGTTGGTCTCAGGAACAACTAGGAGAGACCATATAACACCTGTTCTAAAGTCACTTCATTATTAGTTTCTGAGCACAGTACAAGGTTACTGTTTTAATTGTCTGTTTTAAAATTTGCTGTACCCCACTCCAATTGCCTTGAAGAGGGGCAGGCTATAAATAAAAATTATTATTATTATTATTAACTTTAAAGCCCTACATGGCTTGGGTCCAACCTATCTTTGGGACCACCTCTTTCCATATAATCCACCTCCTATAATCCACCCCATGCACTCCGGTCCTCTGGGAGGAATTTGCTTCAGCCTATAAAAATGAGGCTGTCTGCAACCTCCCAGAGGTCCTTTTCAGCAACCACTCCCAGATTATGGAATGGCTCAATTTAGAGAAGGTATTTAGCCTTCTCTGTCAAAGAGCTCTGGTACCACAGCATACTACAAATCTCAGGATTCCATAGGATGGAGCCACGGCAGCTAAAAGTGGTGCCACACTGCATTATTTCTGCAATGCAGATGCAGCCTTAGATATGGCCTGTGGGCTACTCTATAAACAGCATTAGCAGCAGGTAAGTTGAAAACTTCAGTTTAAATTTTTTATAATGTCCCAGGGTGCCACTATGTCAAATACTTATGGGCATTTCAGGATTCTTTTGTGATGCTTTGTGGACTCATCATCTGTAAACTGGCAGATGAGTTGGTAGTGGGATGTGCTGGTAGTTGTCCTGAGGGAACACATCCTCATCCTAAATGTGAATCAAGCTATATTCCCCTCTCAAGAAACTTGCCAAGAAAACCCTGTGATGGGGTCACCTTAGGGTTGCCATAAGTCGAAAACTACTTGAAGTCACACAATACAAACACACACACACACATCATCCTATTGCAGCCCCAGACACTGGAGTCAGAAGTTGGACTTGGACTTGGTCAGTTGGACAAGGCACACTTCATATGGATGGATGGATGGCAGGAACCTGCAATATCCAATCACCAATCCCTCTTGAATGAAACTGTAGTGAGTTTGTTAGTGTGTAGGTGTTTGGAATCCCATTACTGGATCTGATTTAGCTTTCATGAAATAACAATTGCTGGTGTAACTAATATTTGTCCAGATAATATATGCAGTGATTAACTGAAGTGTTTCTATCAGAGCTTTGTTTATTTTGCAGCTTGCAAAGCAATTATTATGCTGATTTTATGACATCCATTTTTGAATGTGAACACAGTTTCAAATGCAGGATGGTTGTTTCGTTGAGTCACAGTAGAGGACTCAGTGGGAATAAAAAGACATGCATTATGAATTTGGTGCACACCCACCCACATTGAAACTGTAATATAGATATATATATATTTTAAAAAGTCATGATAGACTTTGAATTCAAACATGAGCTTCCCCATCTTGATTTAAACAGAACATTGATGACAGCTTGCCTGAGCTATATGTTGTTCCTGTTAGGGTCCTCACCAGCGCAAGCTAAATTTCAGCCAGTTTATGATTCAAAGCAGATTTAACAAAACCAGAAATTTTATTACTGTAAAATAGCAGATCTGTATAACTACTGAGCGTTTTTACCACTATGTCTTCCTTAGTACCAGGCAAACAGGAGATGTCTTATTGTAGAGTCAGGAATATTCTCTCCTCACTGATTTTTCCCCCACTTTTAATCTCTTTTTGCCTGGACCTAGGTTATAATTGTTTTTCCCCCAGGGTTAAATCTAGAAGGAATATTGGTGTTTCATAAAACCAGCTTTCAAATTGGATTTTTGCACACAGAATGGACTCTGCCCGAGGTCTTCATGTTAATGCTAATTAGGCAGGTAAGAAAAGGGGGGGGGGGAGTAGAATCTTTCATTTGATCCAGTTGTGTGAACATTAGCTTCCCACCACTTCCCAAATTGCTTGCAGCTAAGTTAAAGTTAGTGAAGTTATTAGCTGTAATGAGGGCTCTCGTGCACTGCAGCAGTGCTCATTGTATGTTTACAAAGAAAAGGGCTTGCTTCTTCCATTTTGGGTGGTATTTTTTTTCTCTTTAGTTGATGATTGTACTAACTGGGTCAGGCTCTACAGAAGGAGGAGGGGGAAAACATGGCAGACTTCCCAATATCAGTGTCAGGCAGACACATTTGAGGAACTGAATAGAGCCACAATTTTCTCCTCTTTGCCTTCTAACATCTCCCATCTTCCTGCCCCTGTCATATCTATGCATGGCAGTAATAGGAAGTAGGGTTGCCACTTCAGGGGTTTTCAAACTCAGAGATCAAAGGGTCCAAACCTGAGACCTATAGACAACTCCTTGCAATGTCACATAAGGGAGGCCCTGGTGATGTCATTATGAATCATAGCTTAAGTATCAGTCACAGCTTCACAGAGTAGGTCATTCAACGACAGTTTCACAGAGTATGTCATTCATTTTTTAAAAAAAAAAAAAATCCAGCAAATGAGGAAATAGGTATAACCAAACTTTTCAAGGCAGCACTCTCATCTTGAGATTCCTTTGGGCTGGGAAAGAGTCCAGGTATTGAAATTCAAGGTCAGCCCTTGGTATCTGTGTACCATAATAATAAGCAACAGGAGTTTCATCAGTTCTAAGCAGATCTTGGAAATGTTAATTCTGTGATCTATAACTTCTTGCCTTGAACCCCATGGAGCATTGACCCTGGTTATTCTGGCTGGAGATTCTGAGAATTTTATTCCAAAAATAACACCCCCAGTCTCTGCTTTTAGACAAATTGATTGCAGAGTCCTTGTAATATCTATGGATTTGAATTAATACTGTGCTATCAATGTGTATGTTGTTTTACGAGATAACCACGCAAAGATAGGTTATTGTCTACAAAGAGTTTATATGAGTCACAAAAGGAATAGGAGGCTGATAGAGGTAAGAAGAACAAAGAATATTGTGTCCAGTTACATGTTACCAGCACTGGTCCAAGACTTGTTGTCTGAAGCAAATGACAAAATGACAGCTTGCCCCATTCCATATTCAAAAACTAACTAAACTTGTGGGGTAGCTGAATCTACTGAAGCATCTTCCATTGTATTTAAGGACAAAAGACAAACTTAAGGGGTACAGGGCACTCTGGTGAAAGCATGTCTGGCCCTCAGCATATATTGCATGAAGTGGCTGTCTCACTGTACTTAATGACTGAGGACCTTATCCCACGGGGCCAAAAGCAGCAAGAATCTACATGGAATCAGGCGCTATAGCGCTATAGTTTTCCGGGTGATCCCACGACGTCGCTCAGAATCCGCTAAGAATCAGGCGCTATAGCGCTATAGTTTTCCGGGTGATCCCACGACGTCGCTCAGAATCCAACAAGAAACCGCTCGGAATGCAGCATCATTCGGGTTCTTTTGGATGCCTGGTTTCATCGGGCATTGCAATAGCGCTACCTTATCCATAGCGCTATTATAGCGCTAGCGCCATATTATACTAGCGCTATAGTACTGCAATGATGCTCATATCGGTTTCTTGCCACTTTTGAGAGCAGCGTGGGATAAGGTCCTAAGCTGGTCATTTGAGGGGCTTAGTGAGGTGTATTCTACCAGATGTTTAGTGGAAATGGTGGATTTTTGAAGAGGAGTTGAAGGAACGAAGAGAAGTACCATCATACAAGCCTTTTTGTTTGATTTTTGGAAACACTCCAGACATATTGGGAGCACAAGGAAGAAAGGCACCAAATTCTATTTGATCTTGAAAGTTAGGCATGGTCAGCCCTGGTTAGTACTTGGATGGGAGACTGCCAGTGAATACCAGGTTGTGTTGGCTACATTTCAGAGAAAGAAACTGACAAAAAACACTTATTATTTCCTCCCTGAGAAAACTCAGCGAAATTCATACGATCACCATAACCTGACAGGCAATTAGAAGACACATACTGGTACATAGAGAGACAAGGAAGAAAATAGAAGTCCTTTGAAAGAGCAGAAGTGGGTGGCTGAGGGCTGGAGTTGCATAACCAAAGTGCATTGACATTGACAGAAAGAGAGAGTGTCACAGACAGCTAACTGTCTACAAATGCAGGTGCAAGCAAATGACCCTCTTGCAGGGGTAGGCAAACTGTCCCCTTTAAGGGCCAAGGGACTTCAGCTTCCAGAAGCCTCAGCCATGTTGGCCAATAGTCTGGGATGTTGGCCAATAGTCTGGGATTCTGGGAGCTGAAGTCCCTTGGCCCTTAAAGGGGACAGTTTGCCTACCCCTGAGCAAGAGGGTGCCCCTCTACCTATTTTTGCCACGAGTGGGAAAAGTGTGCCCTTAAGCTGCCTGATAATCCCCCAAAGCCCTCAATTCCTTTCATTTAAAAAAAAATTCAAATGGTTTTTCACCCTGAAGTGGATCCTCATGCAAGAAAGCCAAGCACACACAGGGTGATTATACTTCCCCACCCTCCACAACATTAGCCTTCACTTTTTGTCAAAAAAAAAAAAAAGCAGCTAAAACATGAAATGATATGATATGCTGAAATGCTGTGATGTGCTGATGCAACCATCAAAAAAAAAAAAAAAAAGGAATTGGCCTTTCTGTCTCCAGTTGCCCACCACTAGTTTATGTCAATCCAAACCTATGGCATTTAGCAATTTTCATCTGCGTCAGCCCAAACTAATGTGGCCAGTGGCAAAGAATTGTGACAGTTGGAAGTCCAGAGCAGCTGGAGAGCATGAAAATGGGACATGGTGGTTTATGCTCTTTCCCTCTCCTTCACAAAAGAAGGAATTCTTTTTCCTGGTCAAGGTAAGAAGAACTATCAAAGAAGATAGCACCTGAGATGAGATGAAGTGCAAATCTTTGTTTTGGGAGGAACAGTCTGAATCTGAACACAGAGGTGGATAAGACTGGATCAAAGCAGGCTGTACCTTTCTGAGTGCAGAGGTGAAGAATCCATGGCTGGCATGTTGTTGGTGCCTTATGTATGTGTAAGTTCTCTTTGGCTTGGTACTTTTTTTGATCAATGTGTAGAGTCCATATTCTTCCGAAAGTTACAAAAGCAGAGTTATGCATATGATTCCATTGCTCATTGTTGCATATTGTGTGTTGCACATCATGTGTATGAAGCAGCAATTGAATTCCGCATTACATCACAGGTCTCTAACAACAAAGTAATTGATGTGTACTTCCATGAATGTAAAGTGATATTGCATCTCTTCTCTGAGGCCATATTTTGAGCCTCTTCTCCTCAGACTTTATCAGCCTCCCTAGGTGCAACATAAAAGCCTTCTCCTGCAGGTGCAGGAGGAAGTCATTTGGAAGCTTTCCAAGAAGATCGCTTTTTTTTTTTGCTTCCAATTAAAATTTTAAAGAAAATTGCTTCTGCAAAAATGTCTTCCTTTTCACTTCACAGGAATACTTTCTCTATACTGCTTTGCCGTTGCATCCTCCTCCACTGTCTTTTTCTCTCTCTCACACACACACACACACTTTATGTTTCTTTTAAAAGCATTCTTTGTAAAACTACAAACTGAGGGTCAATGCTACTTCCCTTTCTTTTCTTTTCTGTTTTTTTTTCTCCAGGGGAACAAAATTTTCTCTCAACGTTTTCTCATGCTAGAAGAAGCCCTGAGGCAGGACAAGCAAAACTGTAGGAAAGCCAGACCTTTTGTAGCAATGTGTGATACCTTGTGGGAGACATAAATAGTTCACAACAGATATTTACTATGCCAAGAAGAGGTGTTGATAGATCTTTGGCTTTGACAATAAAGGCAAAAAGATATTTAAAAAAAACAATAAAATAACAAAGATAAGATAAAATAGATTTGCAGATTTACAGTCAGCTCTCTATACCCACAAATTCCTTATCCATAGATTCAACCATCCATAGTTTGAATATATATATATATTTGAATAGGCAAAACTTCATTTTGCCATATTATATAAAGGATACCATTCTACTATGCCATTGTATTTAATGGGACTTGAGCATCCATGGATTTTTGTATCCATGGAGAGTCCTAGAACCAAACCCCAGCAGATACCAAGGGCCCACTGTACACATATTTACTGGGTCAATATCACATTCTGCATGTTATAGGAACATGGAGATGTTACTCTTCTTCTCAGATCATGTAGTGTGAGCAACACAGTAGCACAAATTAAGGCATGCAGGGACAACATTCTTTCATCCTCTTTTCAAAGAAGAATGCATGGAAGACCCAAGCCATGGGTTTTGTAAGATGTCTGCAGTCGGTGTCGACTCAAGGACAGTTAACAAATTGTTGACTGGATTTTGTGGTTAGTTTTGGTAAACTCCTCTGGAATCACTTTCTGAAGAAAGATGGTATGAACTGATGTTGAGAAACAAGTATCTCATTGGTTCCCAGCTCATTAGTCCTCTTGCATGTACAGTCGTCCCTCCATATTTGCGACTTTGGCACTCGCAGTTTTGATCATTTGTGAGGTCAAGGCCACCACATGCATGTGCACTTTCCTCCTCCTCCCTCCTGGCCTTTTTCCCTTGGGGCAGAGAACCGGGGGGGGGGAAGCAGCTGCGGTGGGTGTGAACACTGCTCTTCCTTTCTTCAATTCCTCAGAGACCCCAGGCAAGCTCTTTGAGGCATCGGAGGAGGGGCAAGAGCAGCGTGTGTGAGTCCTCCAGCTTCCTTTGGATGCCTCAGATATCCAAAGCAAGCTCTCTGAGACATTGGAAGGAAGCCGGGGGACTTGCACTCACTCCTTTCCCTCCCTCCTCCAATGCCTCAGAGACCTTGCCTGGGCTGTCTGGGGCATCAGGAGAGGTGTGTGCATGCTCCTCTCCATCCCCTCCCTTCTGCTCTGTAATTGGCCCAGTTGAACTGGCTATTGGGTAATAGCAAGAGGAAAGAGTGGCAAGTGTGTACGCTCCTCACCATCTACTTCCTGCCACTCTATAACTGGCCCAGTTGAGCCAGCTACAGGTAGGGTTGCCATACCCTGGTTTTAGCCGGTACATTTGCAGTTTTTGAACCTTGGGAATGTCCTTGTCCAGATTAAAAATGTTGTCCCGGGCCCTGGCCAACTAAGCTCTCCCCTGCCTCACCACAGGGCTGTAGCTACTCTCTCTCAGCTGTGGAATGAAAATGCTCCTCCTCCTCTGGGCCTGGCCAATGAGATCAGAGGAGTTGAAAGCCCACCCCCTGCAGCCTCTCCCACCAAGGGACAGCATCCCAGAGGAGGAAGAGTTTTACTTCCAGTAGAGAGAGTGGCAGAGGCAGGTTTTAGGCATTGGCAAGAAGGCGATCTAAGTGCCCGGTAGGCCTCACAACACTTGCTGGGCATGGGGGGGG
>CM034703.1:309534146-309544611 GCA_020142125.1 Phrynosoma platyrhinos
GGGTCACACTTCCCTGTCAATGCCCAGATGCAGATCATTGACTAAGGCGACCATGGCAGTCTCAACTCCGTGTCCTGTCCTGAATCCATTTTGAAATGGATCCAGAAAATTGGTTTCCTCCAAGACAACTTGTAGTTGGTTGGTGACCACCCTTTTAATCACATTGCTCAAAAATGGCAACAGTGAAACAGGTCTATAGTTGTTTCTATCCAGGGGGTCCAGGGAGGGCTTTTTTAAGAGTGGTCTAACCACTGCCTCCTTAAGACAGGAGGGCAGGTACCTGTTAGAATATAGATGGGTTATACAGTCAAAGGTGAAATGTAGAGATGTGTGTCTGAAATTTTCCTCATGGGAAGAACATCTAGGCAAACGAAAACAACCCAGTCCAGGTGGCAAGAGAGTCATAGCATCAGAAGTTCCTAGCTGGGAAAGGCAGCCGAGAATAGATAACAGTATCCAAAACATCATTAGGCCTGGGGGGAAAAAATCACGTGGTGGATGATGGACAGCAAGGGGCTGGGTTAATAAACATTGTACACATAACATCCAATCAACATAAGGTTAACACCCAGAAGGTGGAGAAAGGGCAGGGCTGAGAAATCCTTTATCTAGAATTGTTTATATTTCTTGCTTTCTTCCTGTTTGTGTGTGTATTCACAATGGATCTAACTATGAAGTTAATTTTTGGACTATAATATGCTTATATTGCTTTTACAATGTAGCTTCTGGATCTGGAAATATGGATCTGTAACTCTTCTGTTCAACCACATCAGCATGTTGTGATCCTATGGTGGACTGTATTTTTTCTTTGCTTATTTTTACCTTTTGAAACAATAAAGCTCTACTTTTAGAAGTTTGGATTTTCCCCTGGCTCTGCTAGATTTTCAAGCACACCACACCAATAAAATTCAACAAGACCCCTTCCTGAAGGACACATGTTTTTCAACAGCAACTTCATGGTATCACCCCCCCCCCCCCCCCGGACTGGCAGCCAAGTTGGGCAAGGGTCGAGAGGGCAGGTCATCTTTTTCAAACTACTAAGAAGCTTGTTCACATCCTCAGTACTTACCGACTCAAACTGATCCAGTCTAACAGTAATGGCAGAGTCGCTGGATACCCCTCTAGTTACTACTGACTTAAAGTTGGCATCCAGTCAGCTCTTATCCGAGATATTTTATCTGTGAAATAATCATTAAAAGCATCACAGCAAGCTAAAGTTGGTTCTAATAGAGAGTTCTGGGTGGGAGACAATTGAGTTAAATTCCTCACCACCCTGAACAACTCAGCTGGACGGGATTTCACAGATTTCTACTGAATGGGAATATGTCTCTTAATCACTGTTCTTCGCACAAGTTCATGCAAGTAGATGCTAAGACAGAATCAATTTCTACCTTGGGAAAGGATATTGTACAGAAAGGAACTGAATGTAACTTCATTTGGTGGCTTTGGGTGAAGGTCAATGTTTTCTAATGCTTCTGTCTGTAATAAAAGAAAAATGGTAATTATCATGGAGATGAATGATTTTCAAATCTTGCTAGATGCAAGGCTGTCATTTTGATTTTAGTGCTTCATTCCCTATGTTTTTTTGCCTGGATCCCACCCATCCCATTTTTGGAGTCAACAAGTTTGTTGTTCATAGATTATATTCTACAGAAAATTTTAAAATTCTAAACAGCAGTAGCAGGGTATAGCTACTGGCCAATGGATGAGAGCATTGTCCCCCAAGTCAGATTTCTGCCTCTGATGAAATTTTCTTTCAGCCCCCAAGTTTCTTACATTGCAGCAAATAAGACACTGAAAATAATTAACTCTTATATTTTCTGTATTCATGTTCCCTCAGTTGCTTTGTCTGCACTTTTTCTTTGGATGAATAAACCATATTCCTAAATGCACAACTGAAAGTTATGATACTGCAATGCTAGAAATTTGGATACTGAAGAGAAATTTAATGGAAGAGGGAAAAAATTATTAGAGGACCAATGTAAAGTGGACTAAAGCCTGCATAATATAGAGCAGGGGTAGGCAACCTAAGGCCTGGGGGCTGGATGTGGCCCCCCAAGACCTTTGGACCGGCCTCAGGCTGGTCCTGCCACCACCACCCCCCACCGCCACCACCACCCGCCATGATGATATTGATTATTGTTGTTATTACTTGTTCTTGGGGTTTTCTTGGCAAAACCTCCACAGGGGTTTTGCCATGGCATTTCTGGGGCTGAGAGAGTATGCATGCATATTTATGTATTTATTTATTTATTTATGGTGCTTCGGCCCCCAAATTGTCTGAGGGACAGCAACCCGGCCCCCGGCTCAAAAAGGTTGCCTACCCCTGATATAGAGGTTTGAATATTAGACTAGACATTCAGGAGACCGAGGTTCAAATCCTTGCTCAAGCCATGGAGACATCACAAGGGGGTCGTTGCTTGATCTCATCTTTAACCCTGAAATCCGAGGGCTTGGGATAATCCCAACCTGGCAACATTACCTAATTGTCTGCATTGTCATTTTTCATTCTCCTTTAAGGCAAGGGGTGGAAATTGTGTCATCCTCCAGATGCAGTTGGACTGCAAGTCTTAGCAGTCTGAGACAGTATAACCATTGTTAAGGAGTGCTAGGACCTGCAATCCAACAACAGCCAGAAATGTGAAGTCAAAGGCTTTCACAGCTGGCATCCATAGGTTTCTGTGGATTTTTTTGGGCTGTGAGGCCGTGTTCTAGAATGTATTCCTGATGTTTCGCCTGCATCTGTGGCTGGCATCTTCATTCTTCTAGAACACAGCCTCACAGCCTGAAAAACCCATAAAAACCTAAACACCCAGAAAGCAACATGATTCCCACTCCTGCTTCAAAGTGAAATGGTGATAGGAAAATGCAACTTTCCCTTTCTCCAGATATTTCTAATCTCATACTCTTTCTCTATAGATTAAGCAATTGTATTGAAATAATGTTGTTGTTGTTGTGTGGCTCCAAGTCATTTCTTTTTTTACTTATGATGGCCCTAAGGCAAACCTATCATATGATTTTCTTGGCACAATTTGTTTAGAGGGGGTTTGCCTTTGCCTTCCTCTGAAGCTGAGAGAGATGGGTAAGAAATTTTTAAAAATGCTGCTGACGTTGCTGCTGTTATTATTATTATTATTATTATTATTATTATTATTATTATTATTATTATCATCTGCAGCCTTGGCTAGAAGGAACATGCACCATATTTGATTTATCCTCTGAAGGCAACAGATGATGAGGCAGCCATACTGGTATTCCACATTATAGGGAAAATATTGTCTGATATCTTTTTATTGTTAGAATGAACACAAGAGCATTGTAAGGCATTGAATCTCAAAGTGTTCTGTATTTCAGATAAGATCACTATGAAAATTCCAAGGAAGTAGTGTTTGTGTGTAGAATAAAATTCTGTTTTTCTCTTTCCATCCCTCTTTAAAAATAAAAAAATAGAATGGAAAGTTAGTTTGTTACAACACTTAGATAAGATCATGAATCATGCATTGTTAGTCGTTATATTCCCCCAAAGATGAACGAGCACAAAAAACTCTGCCATACATCCAAACACTTAAATAATTTAACAGCCATAAAGAAGGCAATTGATACATTACAATATGGAAGAGCTAACCCATTTTTAATGCTTTGGTGAAGTAATCTGAAATAAAGATGTGCAGAAGAAGAGAGCACATAAGCCTGCTGTTTACATTATGGGGATTATACATAAGGGCATAAAGAAACTGACAAGCATTTTATGGCTTTATTGCTTTGTTGTATAGATCATCAGAAAGTATAAGTGTAATTTCAATGGAGACAGAGGCTTTTGCTTGTACACTTAAGATGGTTATTATTGAGAATCAATATGCCATGGTTCCAGTGAGATTTTTTTTAACAAAAATACTTCTATTTTTAAAAAAGGAAAGCAAGGAACAAAGGAACAAAGACGAAATTAGTGCAAGGCAAAGAACCAGGTTCCAAAGAACTCAGCAGCACCATGCTAAAGAGATTATGTGCAGACTGCAAGATATAGAAAATCTTTTCCCCATTTTTAATGAGACTTCCTGCTCCAGAGAGTGGTACTGAAAGATTTTTGTTCGGACCTAAGCTGTGAGGTGCCACAGGGTTTCAACTTGTCTCCCATTCTGTTTAATATCTATATGAAGCTGCTGGGTGAAGTAATTGGGAACAGGGAAAACTATATGTGTGTACCTTTGCCTCTATTTTCCTTCATCTAGTTGGCTGATGTTACCAGGATGCTTAGCTGTGGTCCAAGCCTAAGGGGAGAAATTCACACCCTAGCATGAAGGATAAAGAGGGATGGATTGTGTAATGTTGTGACCCATTTGTGGTCTCCTGAAAAATGTAATTTGCTCTCTGCTCTCTGCAATGGCAAACCCCCTCTAAACAAATCTTGCCAAGAAAAACCCTATGATAGGTTCACCTTAGGGTCATCATAAGTCAGAAATGACTTGAAGGCACACAACAACAACAAATAAAGCAAAGACTGAAGCAACAATCACCCCCTCCAAAAATCAATTAAAATCTCTCTTCTCTTGCATCAAATCATGATTATTGCTTTTAATATTCAAAGTGGCTCATGTCTATCTTTTTCATCCCAACTTTCCTATGAGGCCAGGTCAATATGAATTCTGATTTTACATTCAGCTGTGGCCATGGCTAGGTAGAGATTTTAAACCTGTTCCACCTCTTATCTCTGTCTTTTTAAAATGTTATTGTGGAACATTGTGAAGAATGGAGCTTAGTGATTCTGACACCCTAACACTGCAGAAAGATATAGTAGTGAAAAAATGTAATTGCATTTAGTACACACTTAGCATCTCACTGTGAAGGACTCAAGCTGACAGCATGAATTAAAATAAAAAACTAAAAAATCCAATCAATTGTAATATTAAAAATGAAAAAAGCCAATTAAATATGCTGTCACAGTAAAACCAAGCACTGCATTAGAACAGTTTAAAACATTGAAAAAGATAGCAAAATGAAGGAAGAAGAGTACAACACTCTCCATTTACACATCCTTCCACAGTAACCAGTTCATGGCCAAATCTTATCTATCCGAATAAAAATTATCTAGAAAGGCATTAGTGGACAAATGTGATGAGTCTAGGGGCATGGACCATGGAACAGGGGTCAAGCGGGCTTAACCTCCCCCTTAAAGCAGCTCAGCAAATTGGACCACCAAGACTCTTATGTAGTTGAGTCCCTTCAGGAATTATCAACATGAAATAGCATACCCACATCCACGATATTAAGACAGCTATTGTAGTCAAGCCTTTTAGTGAATAGCGAAGGCTGCCTGAAATGTATCCAATGCACACTTACTTGGAATTGACCTACTTTGAACATATGAAGATTATGTCTAAGTACACATTGTGCTTGTAAGACACTTCACATATAAGGATGATTGGATGGGAATGGATGGGGAAAGTAATTTGCCCGTGTCCTGCATTTGATTCTATATACTTCAAATATAGTAGATATAAATATTTCTATATTTTCGTTTGAGAGTATTGTGTGCAAACCTGTATTGTTTAACATATTGCCACAGCTTTTGCTTTTAAAATAGTGTGGTGGAGGACAGATGTGATAAGAGACCTTATAGGCACCTTTACATTCACTTAAGATGCTGACTCTGTTGATTGCAAGATCGGCAGGTTGGCAGTTTGAGGCCCGGGTGCTGCATGATGGGGTGAGCTCCTGCCACTAGTCCCAGCTTCTGCCAACCTGGCAGTTTGAAAGCATGAAAATGCAAGTAAATAAATAGGTGAGAAGGTAAACAGCATTCTGTGCAATTATGCTGGCCAGATGATCACAGAGTAATCTCTGACAATGCTGGCTCTTTGGCTTAGCAACAGAGATAAACACTGCCCCTATGGTAGGAAACAACTTGACAACCTTGTCAACGGGGAATACCTTTACCTTTTAATAAAGTCTTACTTATTTTCCATTTTTCTGATATATTATATTTTAATTTACTCAGTTTTGTAATATTTTATTTATTATTTTGCCAAATTTCTTCCTTAATTCTTCCTTCAATTGGTTACTCTTGTTCTTTAGTGTAATGCATTCAGCATTTTCATTGCTTTGTACAAAATGTTCCTGCAAGTAGGCAAAATTAATAATGGCTTTAATTGAAGGAACAATTTTCTGCCCTGGGACTCTCTGAGGGCTTCACAGGCTGCTAAAAATACTAAATAATAATAAAAACTGGATGTGGCTTCTGGTTTTGGAGAAAACTATACAACCTATTTCAAAGGTGATTTTCCACTGCTGGAAGCTTTCATCCCCACCCCCATCTTGTTTAGGGTAGGGAAGATAATTTTGTGACCCTTGAAGAATTAAGGGCCACAAAAATGGCCTTAAGTGTCAGGCCGACTTCCCAGACCTCTAGTCTAGAGTGAAACACAGATAGTGAGGCAGACAAAGAGGGTGGCAGACCTAGCTCTCAGGATCCAGAGAAAAACAGAGGCATTTGCCCATGCAGAAGACAAACAAGGGTATCCCCCAATAGCTACAAGACACAAATACAAGCCAGATAATACATACTGCAATTGAACGCAGACAAGAAAGGGAGGGCTTAAGTTGGTCAGCACATATTTATAGAAAACATACTTCATTCAGGTGATAGCTGTGGGAGTCTACTGGAATATATATATATATATATATATATATATATATATATATCTCAGTCTCGTCTCTAGAAGGTCATTGCTGACAACTTACTTTTCAGAAGTTGTAAGACACTTGGCTCTTGGCTTGTGTGATTCCAAGACTTTGAATCTTGTTTCATTGACTCAACCTACTCCTGATACACCTTTGCAATTGACACCTGGATTGATTACATTCTCCTTCTGACTTGGCTGGATTGACCCTGAGAACTCTATAGGCTGGAATGGAAGCTCTGGTAAGACAGCTTTATGACCCTACTGAATTCCTTGTTGTGACTGACTGCAGAGACAGGACATTCACGGGTTGTAATTTCCACACTCTTGTAATGTGACATAGACTAGTACTCTGTACTGCAGTTACAGATTCATAACCTGTAACTACTCTCTATTCAATAACACTAGATATTCATGAACATGGCACTATTGCCATGATTGTAAGTGCTCCCCACAGCCTACTTTAATAGATAGCAGCAGACAAATCAAAAGATGGGGATATGTTCTGCTGGCTATCGAGACACAGCAGGATAGAATAAGAGAATCATACAGTTGGAAGAGACCACAAGGACCATCCAGTGCAACACCCTGCCATGCAGGAACTCTCAATCAAAGCATCCCGGACAGATGCCCATCCAGCATCTGTTTAAAGACCTCCAAAGAAGGAGACTCCACCACTCTCCAAGGGAGCGTGTTCCACTGTCGAAGAGCTCTTACTGTTAGGAAGTGCCTCCTAATGTTGAGGTGGAATCTCTTTTCCTGTAGCTTGCATCCATTGCTCCGGGTCCTGTTCTCTGGAGCAGCAGAAAACAAGCCTGTTCCCTCCTCAATATGACACACCCCTTCAAATACTTAAACAGGACTATAATAATAATAATAATAATAATAATAATAATAATAATAATTTTTATTTATATTTCCCGCCTCTTCCTACGGATCGAAGTGGGATAACAAGTAATGTAAAAATACAAAGCATAAAATATATAAAAACCACAACAACAATATCCCCCCCCACAATAAACCCCATAATCCCTCTAAATTAAAACCCATACCCTATCCCCAATCCAGAGAGCTGGTTGACTTCATCTTCACACACCCAGAAGGTCATATTGATAAGTCAATTAGGGTTTTTTTTACAAATTAGGAAGGTCAGGTGGGTAAGCCCACCGGAAGAGCTTTGTCTTAAGTGCCTTCTGAAAGGCTTCTAGTGTATTCTAGTGTATTAATAAGGCGGATCTCCTCCGGCAGGCTATTCCAAAGCTTAGGAGCTGCTGCTGTAAACAATCTCTGGGAAGTTACCTTTAATCTGGTGTTATGATATTCTAACAAATACTTCCCTGATGTTCTAAGAGTGCGAGGTGGATTATGTAGGGAAAGGCGTTTCTTTCAATTAACTCAGACCCAAGCCATGAAGGGCTTTAAAGGTAGCGACCAATACTTTGTATTGCACCCAGAAACTAATCGGCAGCCAGTGAAGAGCTTTCAACACAGGTGTAATATGGTCCGCCCTAGTTGTCCCAGCGACCAACCTGGCTGCCGCATTTTGAACCAATTGAAGTTTCCGGACTTGGTACAAAGGTAGCCCCATGTAGAGTGCATTACAGAAGTCCAAGCAAGAGATTACCAGGGCAAGTACTACCGCTTCAAGGTCCTTCTGGTCCTGATAGGGGCGCAGTTGGCGAATCAACCAAAGCTGATTCCAAGCACTCCTGGCCATCGCATTCACCTGGAATGACAACTGTAGAGATGAGTACAGGAGTACTCCCAAACTGCGCACTTTGTCCTTCAGGGGAAGTGTGACCCCGTCAAGGACCAGTTGACAAAATTCCCTCTAGAATCTTTATATCACCTCTTAACCATCTCCAGGCTAAACAGAGCAGCTTCATTTATATACCACTTCATATCGCACTATGTGAGTCTAAGCAGTTTACAGCTGTAAGCTCATTGCCCCCTAACAGTTGGGTAGTTGGGTACTTATACCCAGTTCCCTAAGTCATTCCTCATAGGACATGGTTTCCAGACCTTTCACCATTTTAATTGCCCTCCTTTGGACATGCTCTAGTTTCTCAACATCCTTTTCGAATTGTGGTGCCCAGAACTGGATAAAGTATTCCAAGTGAGGCCTGACCAGAGCAGAATACAGTGGCACTATTACTTCCCTTGATTTAGATACTATATTTCTATTGATGCAGCTTAAATTTGCATTGGCCTTTTTAGCTGCCGCATCACACTGTTGACTCATGTTCAACTTTTGGTTTACTAGAACTCCTAGATCCCTTTCATATGTATTCATGTTAAGCCAGGTGTCCCCCATCCTATATCTATGCATTTCATTTTTCCTCCCTAAGTGCAGTATCTTACATTTCTCTGTGTTGAAATTCAGTTTGTTAGCTTTCGCACACCTTTCTAATCTATTAAAGGTCATTTTGAATTTTCATCCTGTCCTCTGGGGTATTAGCAAATCCTCCTCATTTGGTGTCATCTGCAAATTTGATAAGCATGCCCTCTATTCTTTCATCCAAGTCATTGATAAAGGTGTTGAATAGCACTGGGTCCAGGACAGAACCCTGTGGCACTTCACTGGTCACTTCTCTCCAGGATAAAGAGGAACCATTGCTGACCAACCTCTGGGTTTGGCCAGTCAACCAATTACAAATCCATGTAACAGTTACTTGTCTAACCCACATTTTAATAGCTTGTTTGCCAGAATGTCATGGGGAACCTTGTCAAAGGCCTTACTGAAATCAAGATATGCTATATCCACAGCATTCCCTTCATCTACCAAGCTGGTAATTTTACCAATAAAAGAGATCAGATTTGTCTGGCATGACCTGTTTCTCTGAAACCCATGTTGACTTTTTGTGATTATGGCACTCCTTTCTAAATGTTCACCGACTCTCTGTTTAATAAATGTTCTAGAATCTTTCCCAGTATCGATGTCTTATTAACTGGATGATAATTGTTGGGATCCTCTCTCTTTTTTTTTCTTCACCTTTTTGAAGATGGGAAGTTTGCCCTCCTCCAGTCTGCTCGGACTTCTCCTATTCTCCAGGGGTTCTCAAAGATTATTGCCAATGGTTCTGATATTACATTTGCCAGTTCTTTTAATAACCTTGGATGCAGTTCATCTTGCCCTGGAAATTTATATTAACCATGTATTCCTGTACTACCTTTTTACTTATTCTGTGCTGCATTTCCCCTGCTCCATTTTCCTCAGATTGAGCACCCTTTTCTTTTTCTGAGAAGACTGAGGCAAATAAGGTGTTGAGCAATTCTGCCTTTTCTCTGTCCCATGTTAGTATTTTGCCATCTTCTCTGCCCAGTGGCCCCAATATTTCCTTCTTCTTCCTTTTGCTATGGACATACCCAAATCAACCCTTTTTCTTGTTCTTAACCTCTCTAGCAAGCCTGAGTTCATTCTATGCTTTAGCTTTTCTGACTTTACCCCTAAATGTGTTTGCTATTTGTTTGAATTCTTCCTTGGTAATTTCCCCTTTTTTCCATTTTTTATACATCTTATACTTATTATTATACTTATTATATTTTTTATATTTATTATGTTGTCTCTATCTCCCTCACACCAACAAGCGAGGTTGCAATAAGGAATTGCAACAGGAATCATCCTTCTGATTGTCTCAGCTTCATTTGCTGGCAGAAGAGGTTGGAACCATGATCTTGCTGCAGACTGATCACCAGTAGAACAGACCTTCCTCTCTTGGTGAGGCTGCCTACTCTTAAAGTAAGTTCACGCTAGAAGATGTAACTTAGTTAGCACCGGCGGCAGGCGC
>CM034703.1:309553000-309566363 GCA_020142125.1 Phrynosoma platyrhinos
TACTGTAATTACATGTGAAAAGCTTTTGCGTAATTAAGCCCTATTTTCATTTTCTTTTCGGGATGCATTATTATCTCTTTAACAACAAAACTGGCCCACGTGTGATAACGTCCTTACAGACACTCTGTGTATGATACTGGATTGACTTGATTTCTCCTCTGTTTGGCATTTGCCATCCTGAAACAGGATAATAACACATGCACACACAAATTATATCATAATGACATTAAAACATTAGTCAATTAAAAAGCAATTTGAGAAAATATTATCTGAGAGAGAGAGAAAGAAACATAGCATCTACCTGCTAAAAACACCTTTCTCAGCAGCCAGTTAATTGCCAAAAGCCTTCCTGGATTATTATTTTTAAAGGATCTTGCCTGCTCAGAGAAGGACAACAGGGAATGAGTGAAATCTAAGGGCCTTTACAGACTGCCAGATATAATGCAGATTGAGGCCACTTTAATTGCCCTGGCTCAGTTCTAAGGAATCATGGGAACTGTAGTTTATTGTGACACCAGAGCTCTCTAACAGAGAAGGCTCAATGTCCCAGAAAAAAAAATACAATTCCCATGATTCCCTCACACTGAGCCAGGACAGTTAAAGTGACCTCAATCTGCATTATTTCTGGCAGTCTGTCTCCTCTGAAGGAATGTTAAATATCCACACAATGTATAAGTAAATCAAACTTTTTATTTAAAACTCTGGAATGTTTGTTAAACAAAACATCTCCTCATGAAATGTTCTGAGTGTACAGGAGATGGCCTCAGTTGTAGAATGGGGCCAAAACAGTACGCTACAGTTTGATTGAAAGAAAGAAGAGATAATTTTTAAGATTGTAGAGAGATAATCTCTCAATCTTTCAAACTAATCATATGTTTTAGGTCACTCTCTCTTGGGACTAACAAATTTTCTTTCAAGATTTTCAACTGAGCTGTTCCATCTTCCTGCTCTTAAAAAGATGGTGAGATTTTTTTTTTTTTTACCTGAACCATCACTAGTTAGATTAGGATTTAGTTTTTTATGTAAATATAGAATAAAGCCATCATTGTTTCTTGAACTACAAGCTACATGTTTGTTGTTTTTGAGTTATTTCTTTAGGGAAGCATAGTTAGGCAAAGTCACTCTTCTGCTACTCCACTAATGTAAAGCCTTAGGAAACTTAAATTACCCCACATTTTTACATGAGAAGAAACAATGTTTTGTGTTGTTTGTGAAAAAGAGATCTAGGCATACAAAGATACTGTGGGTTGTAAAACTAGGGAGTGGAAAGACCAGAAACCAAGGAGAAAAGATGCAACCAAAGAGAAAGTTAAACTTGGATAGGGATCTCACATGGGGCATGGTAACACAAAGTGGTCTGACCTGTTGAAGAAAAGTAGTGGAAGACATAAGAACCTGGGAGGCTCTGAACTAGCATTTGAAAAGTGCTGCAAAGAAAGCAGGCAATGTCGATCTGATTTTAAGAAGTCACTGAATTAACCAGTCAAAACATTGGCTTTATTGATCTAGTTCTGTCTCTTTAATAGTTTTAGTATTACTAAATTATCATTTTTGCTTTGGTTATTGTTGTGATAGTTACAAAATGAAAGGGAATAGGTTACTCTGTTCATTGAACAAAGATTTGGAAAACCTGGGTTAAAGTATTTGATCTTTAGATATCTGCAATAGTGGCTCAATGGTGCTGTGTCACATTCTAGGCATACATATTCACCATGTCATATACACTGGATTTTCAGAATGCTAAATAAATGAGCCAGCCCTTATCTGATTCTTACAAAACTAGAGTCCATCATTATATATGAAGTTATGAAAATCCAACTGTGACAGAACCCCTCTCCAGATTGACTCTTCAGTTCCAGCCTTTGGGCTCTTATCATTCACTTTGCTCTGTTACCATTAAGATTCCTCCCTGGATCTATAACTCTGGACTCAAGGTGACTGCTAGCCCTAACAATTCCTGGCTGTGTTGATCAATGAATTGAGTATGGTAAAGCATGGCCTTGTTTATCATTAAATTAAAACATCCAAACAGAGATGCTGAAAATAAAAACAGTAAAGATTTATCACATACACAATAAAAGAAACATATCACAATAAAAGAAACATCTACCCTTGCACTGGTTTCACATACAATACATAGTAACTTCTTTGTTTCATATAACACTTTTCCCTGAACTCTCTCCACAGTCTCAGGACGTTATCACACGGGGTCTAAAGCAGTCCCATCCCCGTCGCATCCCCGTCCCATTGCGATTCCTTTTCAATCCAGAACTTATCGGCAAAAAGAAAGCAGCATCATTCCGGTATCATTCTGGTCATGGCAGAAATGTAATTCCCAAAGAATCTGGCATTCAAAAGAATGGGGATGATGCCGGATGATGCCGCAATGGGATGGGGATGGAACGGGGATGGGTGCGACGTCGTGTGAAGACACGGGGAAAAGAACCGCAATGGGATGGGGATGGGACAGAGATGGGCGGGGTTTCTCTGCGATGTCGTGTGAACACAGGGGAAAAGGAAGTGGAATGGGATGGGGATGCGACAGGGATGGCACTGCTTTAGACCCCGTGTGATAATGTCCTCAGTCCCCATCAAATCCTACTCAGATTTCCTCCATTCCCTTCTTCCTAATGGCCCTATTTCTATTTCATAGTAGTTTATCACATTGAGAAAATTGGAAGGGTTGTGGGTGTTAGGCATAATTGCTTTTCAGATGACACTGTGTACAAACCACTTGGAATCCGAACAGAAAGTGATATGAATCAGGGAGTAGTTATTTAAAAAAAAGTTTTCATTTCTATTTCATTCACAAATTCACTTTTTTGTGCAATTGCTATAGTGTGAAAGCTATTTGCAGTATTCTACATTTTTGTGCTTGTTGAAAGATTTCCCATGGTTCTTTGCTACTTTGTTGTGCTGAGTGGGATACAATCTTTTATGTTGCTAAAGCATCAGCAGACATACACAGAGAGAAAAAGCTCTCCCTCACTCACAGCTTGAATGTCTCCTTCTCTTCCAGCCTCAGCTGGTGAGGGAAGGAACAGAAGGGATGTAGAGAGAGAGAAGTTTTCTTTTTCCTTTCCTACTTCTTTTTGGTAATTTTCTGGTCTTTTTACTTTGGGGCGTGTTTGCTTTCTGGCTTTGTCATGCTCAGTTGAAAACAGCTTCTGGGGCAAAGTGTGTTTTCTTCCTCATTTTCCCTTCCCTCTGGAGCATGTGTGTGTGAGAGTGGTTTGTGTTGTTTTATGGGAGTTTGCAAATGGAAACCTCGCGCTTCCTCTGAAATAGCTTTTGGGGCAAAGACTGCTTTCCTCCCCATTTTCTCTTCTCCCTGGAGCATGTGTGTGTGCACTTGGAAATTACAGTTTTGAGTGTCACTTCTAGTGATGCAACTACTGCTTCTGTGCACATGTGCAAAAAATTTATTTCCAGAACATCAACGGGATTTGTCCACTTCTATCTGAAAACCAAATGCACTTTCTACCCACTTTCTCACATTGTAATGTGCTTTTATATTTGGTTGTGCTCTGTGTATGAAAATCAATTGCTCATTTGTGTGCTTTTCTGGGATGCGGAGGCTTTAATCATTTTCAGGATGAAAGCACATAGGTCCCTGTGTGATAAACTCCATAGACACTCTAGGTTATATCCCCTCCCCTATAGCACCCCCCCCAGCATTTCATTGGCAGATTCTACCCAACATTGCCCAGCTTTGTTGCTTCACAATGAGTGAGTTATTGGTGTTTTTTCTAATCTCTCTAAGTTTGATAATCCTTTTTTCTTGGTTAAAATCCATTCATTTCCTAAATCAAAGCTGAGAAAAGTTACATTTTTGGATTGCAACTCCCAGAGTCTCCTAGACAGCTTGGCCAGTGAAACTGTAGTGAAATAGATGTGATGCCTTCTATTTCTAAATTCTATCCACTTCAGAATAGAAGACTGAAGATTCTTGCCATGAACAAGTTTACTTGTACCTGCTCAGAGGTCACTCTGCTAAAGGCCTTTCTGCCATATATAATGTCTTCAGTAGAAGTTGAATGTAACAGCTTCAGTGTAAGGCTGTCATGGTAAATCATCAGGTCCAGTTTCTGGCATCGACATTGTAGCTGTGCTGAACCTATATACTAAGTCCACGTGTTGTCAAATTCTATCCACTTTACTTTCTGTTGGAGGAAATTGTTGAATAATTGTTAACTGGAAGCATCAAATCCATATTTCATGAAGTATTTTGGGGAGAGTGGTGCACATCCTGTTTTAACATCCAAATTTGTTCATTCAAAGATGCTTATGCCACTAATTCCTTGTAGCCAATGTGTCCAAACTATACAAAAAGGGTGTGGATATCCAAGACTAGGAACAGAAAAATGTATAATCTAGTCTAGGGAAATAAAGGGCTGCATTTTGCAAATCCATACTATTTAGTACAGGGGTAGGCAACCTTTCCCCTTTAAGGGCCAAGGGACTTCAGCTCCCAGAAGCCTCAGCCATGTTGGTCAATAGTCCCATGTTGGCCAATAGCTCCTGGGATTCTGGGAGCTGAAGTCCATCAGCCCTTAAAGGGGAAAGGTTGCCTACCCCTGATTTAGTAGATAGTTGGAGATGTTTTCTGTTATGGAACCCTAGCTATGTAACTTGACCTCATTAGATTACTACTGTGTCTTGCAACTATCATGTCTACTTTGTGTAACTACTTCTCTGTATATATTCACTTCTGCTGCATTAGTATGACCTCTTTTAACTGAAAGCTGTCTTGAGTCTTTTGAAAATCTGTTTCTAGTATAGTCACTACTTCAAAGTGTTCCTGATTTCTTGAGTATATTTTTCATTTCCGGCGTCTGATTGCTATGCAGTATAGAATCTGCATTCAAATGTGCACAGAATATTTGGTGTATGTTGCTTCTCTGTATTATTTGAGAACCATTATATAATTTACAGTGCTAATATAGTCATGCCCACTCTCAAAGGCCCTGAACCAGGTGTTTTAAATATTGGCAGTTTCCTTGTTTTTTATGAGTAAATAAAGGAAAAACTTTAGTAGAAAATGGATCTTTGTCTCCTTGGGAATGTGACATTTTTGTGTTTTATAAAAAGGAGTGCTTTTCACAGTAAGAATGGGGTGTTGTACCACAGTTTATCATTTTTTTAATCACTCAATTTATCAGTAGAACATTTCATTGTAAAATGTTTATGCGTGCCGTATGTTCATGTGATCTGTGTTGGTGGGAATATTATAGGTTCTTCTTTGTTTGTGCTGCCTTGGCCACAATCCAAATGAAAGCATATGCATGTTTTATGCATGCATTTTAACTTTTTTTAAAAATCCTTTTCAAAAATACATATACCAGAAACCTCAAATTGTTGCTTTATTAATTACTAGTTTGGCCTCTGCTCTGCTGTCTTCAAAGAGCAGGGGAAAACCTTTTTACTTAACTTTTACGTATTTTACTTTTTACTTTGCTTTAGCTGCTGCAACAGGAATTTTAAAATGGGGATGTTGTACTTTTATTAATATATTTTTATTTTATTTATATCCTGCCTTTGTCTGAATGTGGGACCCCAAAGCAGCTTATAATATAAAGCAAAACCAAATAACTAAAATATGTAATACAAAAGTTTAAAAACATGAAACTATCAATCCTGTTAAAACATTGTTTAAACATTGAAAATTACTGATGTGCAATAACAAAAGCAATAATCTAGGATCATCAGAGATGCCAACTTGCAGCACTGTCTGAGGTAAACACTCTCAGAAGTAGCTAACAGTGACAGAGTATGGAAGTACCAATTCAATTTTAGTATTGGCAATGCACTGACCACAAATTCACAGACACTGTTGATATTCTTCCAAGACCTTGGAGGGTCGTTATCATAAGTTGCATTATTTACAAATATGTACAAACACTCCTCATGACTCCCATCAACTTCCTCCATCTGTAAGCCAGCAATCAACTACCACTTACTTCATCAACCCACACATGCACTGAGTCTCAGTGCACTTATATAGAAAATTGCCTAATGACCATCACCTGGTGCTACTAGCAATCTCTGTTGCAAGCCTTTGCATCATGCCAAGTGCTGTGACTTAGCAATTCCAGCCATACTAAATATTTTTAACTCTTTAAAGGAACATTATTTTAACAATCCCCTCCAAAATATTTTGTTATGGCAAACTTTACATAATAGAACATAAACAAAACAAATACATCAGATTACAGAGTTTTACATAATAGAACATAAACAAATCAAATACATCAGATTACAGAGTTATACAGTTGTTAAGGGCATTTTACTCAGCAAGTCAAACATTTTCCCATGCCTCTGAGCTGGCAATGCCCCTGTGAATATGTCAGCCACCTATTCTCTCTGTTTTAAAGTATACAGGTGCTATGACTTCTTTTCTGTGCTACTTGCTTAACATTTGTGTACATTATAGTATTTGGCTCTTTGAATTCTCTGCCTCTGCCATCACTATGCAGATCTAAGAATACATTTTACTTTTACTAGGATATATATATATATATGGCGGGTCTTTGCTTCTTGACCCAAGACTGGTCACATATGCACATCTCTTTTACAACATACAGTATTGCATACTGCATCACATACCTTTTCACATGGAACAACAAAGAATTCAGGAGCATTTTTGTCTCCCTTATACCTCCTGGGTATTAAGATAGTGGTAGGCTGAGTGTCTTCCTTATTACTGACTTCACTTTTAACTTCTTTGTTCACTTCTACCTTTGATGTGGAGGTGTCAGGTATGTGTTCTGAAGTGCTCAGCTGCTGCTGTGTGCTCTCAGGGATTTCCACCTCTCCATTTGTTGGTATTGGCTCCTCATGGACTAGTGGGTTAACAAAAACCTCATGATTTTCATGTACCTTATCCCACCCACTGTGCATTTCAAAGTTAGCACTTCATGAAAATACAATTTGTCCATTACCAAGTGAAAATCGATACTTGTTCCCTGAATACCCAGTAAACCTTAGCCTTCTCCATTTAGGCTGTCCTTTGTGTCTTAAGGTATTTGTAATAAGGACATTAGCATATTGTCCAAAAACTCTCAAATATTTCAGACACGTTTCCCTACTATATAACCTAAAATAGGGTGTCCAATTAATACTGGTACTCCCAAGTGTATTCACCACATGATTAGCACATGTTATTGCTTCTCCCCACAAGTTACCAGGCACTTCTGCATCCACAATCATGCAATCTTTCATGGATTGCAGCAAATCCACTCTTCATTTAGCTAAACCATTTTCAGCTGGGCTATAGGGATTTGTTGTCTAGTGCTGAATCCTTTTTGTCCTTAACCAATGCTGAAAAGCATTCCCAAAAAATTCTCTACCTTGATCAGAAATTAAAGTGCACGCTTTATATGGAAACCTCCTCTCTACCATTGCCACCCATTCTTTGAATCTGGTAAATGTCTGATCCTTGGACTTAAGCATATACACAAACACATACCTGGTGTAATGGTCCACCAAAACAAATATATACTTAGCCCCTCCCACACTTGCCTTAAATGGTCCTGCAAGATCCCCATGAACCACTTGGAAGGACTGTGTAGTTAATCTCTGGCTTTCCTTAGCCACTGGAAAAAAATTAACTTTAACCTTTATGCAGACAGTGCAGTCTAAGAACTTTGGGCAGGGTTTTACTTTAAGTTTTGGACACACCTTAGCCAATTGTGCTAATGTGGCAAAACAAGCATGTCCAAACACATGATGCAGATAATGCACACACTGATCATGCAGGGGCACATTGGACATAGTCACATTAGATACATTTGGCTTATCTGCTTGTGGATGCATATAATATAGGACCTTTACAGACTGCCAGAAATAATCCAGTTTAAGACCATTTTAACTGCCCTGGCTCAGTGCAAGGGAATCATGGGAACTGTAGTTTATTGTGGCACTAGAGCTCCCTGACAGGTTATTGTGGCACCAGAGCTCCCTGACAGGGAAGGCTCAATGTCTCAGAAGAACTACAATTCCCATAATTAGCTAGCATTGAGCCAGGACAATTAAAGTGGTCTCAAGCTGGATTATTTCTCACAGTCTGTTCAGGCCCATAACCTGTCTTTTTACCTTTAGCACAGACTTTACCATCCTTAGAAATTATGCATATATCCTTTCCAAACACCACCTTATACCCATCACCAGTTAAGATAGACATACTAAGAAAACAATTCTTTAAACTAGGTGCAAACAAAACTTGAGAGAATTGTTTCCCTAAGCAGAAAATGAATGCAGTTCCCATCTTCTCCACCTTCCTTGGAGCTCCATCTGCTATGTCCACCTTGGAGACCATTGAAAGCTTCACAACTTGTAGCAACTCCAAACAGTTCACTATATGGTGAGTGGCTCCTGAGTCCAGAAGCCAAACCTGTTTTGCTTCAGCTTTACATACAGCTGCAGTAAACAAGCCTTGCACAGGTGCCTGTGAAGACTTGCTCTCAGGCTTCTTCTGCTGTTGTCTCTGTTCCTTCTTGTGGCCAAACCAAGAAGGACAATTCTTTTCAAATGCCCCTCCTTTCCACATGAGTAGCACCACCTTATTAAGCTGCACATAGCATTGCCTTGCTCTTGAGACAATGAAGAGAGATGTTGCTCCTTCCCTCTCCTGGCACACTGCTGCCATGTCCATTTTCAGCCTCAAAACTCCTCCATCCTTGTTTCTCCAAGATATGGGCTTCAGGTCAGGTCTGCTTCAAGCAAACTCTGCAGTCTGTGAAACATAAAGTCCTAACTTTCACTTAGGTTTCCCAGCACAATATAAGCCTTCTGTGCCTCACGAAAAGTCATTCCTCTCTTTTGTAACTCATTAAGCAGAGCCCTGATTCTGTCCAAATAATATTTAACATTTTAACCATCTCTAAGCTTGGTGTTATAAAGTCTCCTTGCCAAAATCATTTTGGACATGCAGGAGAAACACTGGTGGACATCCTTCAAGTTCTGCCAGCACTCCAACACTATTGTTGTGTTGTTTATGTACATAATTTGTTCAGCTTCCAGGCAAAGGGTAATGGTTACTCTGCCTTTCTGATCAGCTTGTGTCTGCTAATCATTCCATGGTCTCAGGGGTGGATTGGCTATATAATTAATCAAATTTTCCTGGACAGGTAGACTCTGTACCATAATTGACCAAGTGGAATAATTAATGTTATCTAGCTTGGCAAAGTTCATCATTCCTGTGACTCCAGCCATATCAGCAGGCTATTTTCAAAATAAATCTCACATAAATGGAAACAAACAATTGGTTTTCAGTGGATTTTTTCTTCAGGTCAGGCACAAACACAAAACAAGCCAAATACTTTGTCAGTTCCTTGCAAAAACACACATGAAAAACAAACTTCAAACTGCAAAAGCTGTTCTTCTGTGGCACAGTTTCTTCCTTTAGCCTTCCAGCAGCACAACACCAGCCTGAGATATAATGGCTTTAACTCAGGAACAAAAACTGCTTGCAAACTGGAAAACTGTACATATTTTAAAAGGCAACACATCTATTGTACATCCTTCTATCTCAGCCAGTTATAGACCAAAGTCTTGTTTAAATAAAGTCTTCTTTAATGTTGTAAGCCGCTCCGGTTGCATTACACAGAGGGGGCAAGATAAATTTATGTATTTATTTATTCTGCCAGTGAAGGGAGAGCATAGAATCATAGAATCTTAGAGCTGAAAGGGATCAAAAGGGTAATCTAGTCCAATCTCCTGTTATGCAGGAAAAAACAACTGAGGGACAAAGCAGACTGCTCCTTTGTGTTGGCTTGGAGTTGGCATCTGAGTGTGGCATTTAGATGCCTCGCACACTGACACCGCCCCAAGCCAGTATCATACCACTCACCCAAACACTGGCAGGCAGCTTTTCAGTGCTTTGGCAACATGGCATTCAGACACCACACACTGCAGGAATGCCCAAAAGCCTCAGAAGTGGCATAAAAGCCAGCTTCTTCCAGTGCAAAAAGGAGCTGCAATTTGCCACTTTTTTTTACACTGGCAAACATCTGGAGTGGGGCTGCAGCATGTGGTTGCCATGCCCCAATCCTACATTGGAAGGGCAGCTAATGCCGTCCCTTCAATGCCATCTATTTTGCCCCTAAAGCATTCCTGAAAGATGCCCATCAGATTGCTATTTAAAGGCCTCCAAAAACAGAATGTTCACCACCTTCTGAGGCAATCTATTGCACTGTTGAACAACTCTTACAGTAAAAAATTCTTCCTCATGTTAGGTGGAAGTTTTTCTTGTAATTTGAATACACTAGTTCATGTTCTAGTCTCTGGAACAGCAGAAACCAAATTTGCTCCATATTCCAGATGACATCCTTTCAGATATTTAAAGATAGCTGCCACATCACCTCTGATCCTTCCCTTTTCCAAGGTAAATATCCAGCTTCCCAAGTCATTCCTCATAAGCCTTGGTTTTCAGACCTTTGATCATCTTGGTCATCCTTTTCTGGACATATTCCAGATCGTCAACATCCTTCTTGACCTGCAACATCCTTCTTGACCCAGAACTGGATACAGCATTCCAGATGACATTTAGCCAAAGCAGAATAGAGTTACCTAATACCTCCCTTAACTGGGACACAATACTCCTATTGAGGCACCCAAGAGTTGCATTGTTTGTTTGTTTTTTGGCTGCCACATTATACTGTTAACTCATGTTTTGTTTGTGGTCTACTTACACCCCCTAGACCCTTTTCACATATATTGCTTTCAAGCCAGATGTCACCCATCCTATATTTGTATGTTTCAGCTTTTTCCTGCCTAGATGTAGTACCTTACATTTCTTTCTGTTGAAATTCATTTTTTGGATGTTAGTTTTGGACCAGCTCTCCAGTCTCTCAAAGTCACTTTGATTTCTGACCCTGTCTTCTGAAGTATTTGCTAACACACACACCCCCCAAAAAATGGTGTAATATGCAAATTTGATAAGTATGGCATCTATTCCATCATCCAAATCATTGCTAAAGATGTTGAATAGCACTGTGCCCAGAACAGCACCGTGTGGCACCCCACCAGTCACTTCTCTTCAGGATGTAGAACAACCACTGGTGAATACTCTGGGTTGAGTCTGTCAAATAGTTACTGATCCACTTAACTGTAATATTGTAACATAACAGAGAAGGGACTAGCCAAAGCTCCCTTGGGAGAAAGTTGCACAGCCTATGAGCAGCTTACCAAGAAGGCTTTCTCCCATGTTCTTACCAGACAAGCCTGTAAGGGTTGTAGGACATACAGGAATCTCTCAGAGATCACAAGACTTGGGGAGGCCTAAACCACAGCAACCCCCAGTTGTTGAAAATTGAAAAAACACTCTGTGCTCTCCTTACTTACTCCCTGTATATCTGCTAGTGAGCAGATCCCCACCGCCCTGTCTGACATGGAAATAGGGTGCCTGCACCCATGTGGCTAGGCATTCTCTTTTCACATCAGGCACAGTAATGGAAGTGGAGTTGTGTGGAAAATGTAAGGAGCATGTGCTGGGAATGGGTTCCCAGGCCACTGTGGGGATAGCCATGTAAACACCTGCCCATCCCAGCACCAGCCTAGGGACCAGTCTGGGTTGCATCCAGGCCAGGAAAACATGGTCCTAGCCTATGCTTTCCTGGCCCATTTGTTCAGATCCAAGGTTATCCACATTCAGTGCTTTTCACCCTGCCTAGCTCCACATTGTGGGTACTCACTTTGCCAAAAGAAGGAGGCAAAATTTTTAACATTCTGGCTGAAATTGTTTGTTTTGCATCTTGTCTCCAAAATTCACATATCTATAAAGCTTGTAGCAAGTTTCATATGCACAAAATCATGGACACAATTTTAAAATGCAAACAGCTAAATTGTATACAAATGGAGTGAAATACACACACACAAACACACACACTTTGAGGAGTGAGGGGAATGTGTACATCAAGAGAAATGTGTTTGAAAAGTATATAGAAAATCCATATGGAAAATGCATGTGAATGTCCATGCAGGAAGGAAAAAAACCCAATCTCAAAACTTGGTATGAGCAAAGGAATGCAGGTAGGATTTGGAGAAATGCAACTACCTTGGGACTAAGAATTTTTCACACCCCTATGCATGAACAGATTTTTAAGGTTACATAACTATCTTAGGCCTCCATGATTACTATCCACAATGTTTGGTTTAGAAAGATAGTATGTAGGATAGCCAGAGGAATCACATCTATGCAGCTGATTCTCTAGGGTACATTAGATGCTAACTGACCTCATGCCCTGCTTTGCAGCTGAGCTGAAACAATAATACTAATGCAGTTAAGTTGAAGGTCTGAGCACATATGCTTCTGTCCTTGATGTATGACAATTGCTTCAAAGTTATTCCTCTGTGTTTGTGTTTCTCCTACAGAAGATGAGACTTACATGGACTTAGAGAAACAATGGTGATTGTTTAGACTATCCATCATGATAAAATATCTCTTTCTAGGAATGTGTGTTCCACTAGATTAGTGTTATTGATCATTCACTCCTCAAGTAGTCTACAGATGATTTTGGAAATCTGAAACTATTCTTCTCTCTTGTCTAGTGTAATTACCAGTACAAAGTATAATCTAATTAGAAGACAACAAGGATGCATTCTAATTGTTCTAATAAATTATATAAGGCTTTAACACTTTGTTAGGTTTTAGTAAAATAAAGTAACAGATAGTGTGAAATCTTCTTTTTCTGTTTCAAACAAAGCAATCTCAGTTGTTCTGGCCTAAGGAGATGGAAAATGATGGAAGTAACTTCAGTATTTCATGGGAATTTTAAAAAAGTATTAAATGTATTTATTTTGATTTTCCTTCCAACTTGTTTGTTTTTTCTTGTTGGGTACCAGTGAGGTTTCCAGTGTTTATTTCCCCATTTTATTCCAAAGCAATTTCTGATAGTCTTTCCCATGTATTTTCTATATAGAAATCTGAAAATTTAGCTGTTCCTGGGTATTTCTGATGCTTTTGAAATTAAGAAGTTTCTAACAAAAGTACTGCTGGTTTCTCTGTGTGCCCCAGTAGCAAGTACCTTTGCCAGGTTAGCCCAAGGGACATATCCCATCCTCCACTTGACATGGGACAGCTACACCTCCCCTACATCTAAGTACAGTTTTGAAAAAGAAGCCCCTGGACCCTAAAATACTTTTGGGTCATCCACAAAATTATCCCCATGGCCCCAAGGGGGCATACATGCGTGTTGTTGTTGTTATTGTTGTGTGCTTTCAAGTCATTTCCAACTTATGGCTACCCTAAGCCCACCCTATCACAGGATTTCTTGGCAAGATTTCTTCAGAATGGATTTGCCTGTGCCTTCCTCTGAGACCAGGGACAGGCAACCTTTTTGAGACCTGGGCCAGTCTCCCATAG
>CM034703.1:309569101-309599001 GCA_020142125.1 Phrynosoma platyrhinos
AAAAAGCCAAATTCCAGGAAATGAGACAAATTGTATATCACTCCTGCTCTTTATTTGCTCTTGAAATGAAAAAGGCCATCAAACAATGCTAAAGGGACATTTTGGAGCCATTGTTTGCAGCCAAGAAATGACCTTGGCTGTGTTAATTCATAACCAGCTGTAAATCAGCAGAGCTGGCCAAAATTACATGAACATGCTCCCTTAAGGCAGGACAGGGCATTTCCTGCTCTTTTGCATCTGGTGTTTCAGTCTATGAATTTTATCACACAAGGCTAGAAAAGCAGAATTTTAACAGGACAAAAGTGTCTTTGACTGGTACTTATCACATGATTTCATGCCCATCCTGGTACTACTTTGCATTCCATTTGTTACTGTACTGCATCTTTTTACTGACATGCAAAACCCATCAATAGACTCTCAGTCTTACTGCTATTCCATTCCTGCCATTATGCCAGATCTCTTCTGCTGCAGTTATGCTTCCCAGGCAGTCTCGTGGTTTGAGTGAGTGTGGTTCTTCTCCTCTCCTCTTGTTTCTTTTGCAGACATCACAGCTGCCAGTAGCTTCGCAAAGCCAGATGCTATGTGCACATTCACACAGCAGCTGGCTCCAGGAATTAGGTAACGGCCATAGTCACTTCCTCCCAAAGCATGGGGTTGCTGTGCTGATGTGTACACAGAAGCCCCACATTTCAGGATGGTAGATGAGGAGCAATCACAGCCACTAACACCTTCCCAAAGCCAACTGTTGTATGCATATTCACACAGCAGCTGGCTTTGGGAGACATTTGGCAGCCGCGATCATTCATTCCCACCCTTTCTCCTAGAAGGCAGCATTTGGCAGTGTGAAAAACAGATCATGCAACCTTGAATTCCCAAAGTGCTATCATGCGGGAAAGTGTGATAAGAAATGATGCTAAACCAGTATGCTTCCATTCTCAAACTAGAGCAATTGTGGAGAGACAGCAGCTGGTGTGATAAAGTCCTACAACATTCAGAAGGGTCAAGCAGGTAAAAATATAGCTGCTATTCTTGAGTCCAGCAACTCCATGAGATGTTCCAAATTCTATTCCAATAGTTCTGGGGTAAGACTGCCAGCCAGCTCTGGGTCACTACACTCTGTTATCATGGCTCTCCTCTTTTCCTTATTCATCCTCATTTGAGGAGTCCTTCCCCAATTAGGACATAGCACCAATCCTTATACAGATAATTTCTTCTCAAGAGGAACAGATAGAGAGATGGAAAAAAAGATCACTGGATTTTGCCGAGTCTGAAATTTGATTTTAAAGGAACATGTTACATTACTCACAACTCTGATCACCCAACAGAAGTTACTATTATTGTTACTATTATGTATTTGAGAAATAAACATTTTCTCATTTCTCTGCCCCCATCTATGATCATTATAATTCTGAGTGGGCTACCCCATCTGGATTCCCCCCATAACTCACCCTCAGGGGCACAGCATAGCAGACATATCACACTGATGCCACATGCATTGCACACACATGCTTTAGTCAAGTTCCTCCTTCCTCAGAACTCTCATTGTCTCTTTCTTTCTCTGTTTAGCAGCAACAGCAGGGTTTTTCATTCAAACAAAATGAAGGCAGATGGAAAAGGAAAACTTACTTTTGAGAATATATATATATATATATATATATATATATATATATATATATATATATATATATATATATTAATCCAGTTAATGTGAGCCTCTAGACTAGTTCATGTTTCGGTGTATTTTTCCTCCTTCTCTTTTCCTCTCTCCCTCCCTTGTTGTTAGATCCTCTGGTCTTAACTAGCATTACAGCACCTAATCAAGAAAGTCCACCTGGATAGCCATCCAAGCAGACCTTGCTCCTCCTCTTTCTTCCATTGCTCAGATTGAGTCAGGACACGCCTTATTCTGAAAAGTAGTGAATTACAGTTCTGGTTGTTACAGAGGAAATAGTAACACATCTCATTACTGCAAAAAAGTAACTAGTTATTAAAATAACTTAATGCAAGCAATCTGGGATTGTGTATATGCATGTGTGTTCATGTACATCCACCTATCCTGCAGTGAGCTCTACATTCAGCCCTCAAGGAAAATGTTGTTTATCCCTGGCCTAGCCAAACCTTGATCTCCTATTCATTTGGAGCAGCCACAGTTTTTCCTTATGTTTTGACTGATTGCATTCTATCTTTGGACGTTTTCACACGGGGCCTAAAGCAGTCCCATCCCCGTCGCATCCCCGTCCCATTGTGGTTCCTTTTCAATCCAGAACTTACCGGCAAAAAGAAAACAGCATCATTCTGGTATCATTCTGGTTGTGGCAGAAATGTAATTCCCAAAAGAATCCGGCATTCAAAAGAACGGGGATGATGCCGGATGATGCCGCAATGGGACGGGGATGGGTGCGACGTCGTGTGAAGACACAGGGAAAAGAACCGCAATGGGACGGGGATGGGACGGGGATGGGCGGGGTTTCTCTGTGACGTCGTGTGAACACAGGGGAAAAGGAAGCGGAATGGGACAGGGATGCGACGGGGATGGCACTGCTTTAGACCCCGTGTGATAACATCCATTGTGTGAAACTCTGACAAACAGTGGCTAATCCTAACTCTAGTTAATGAAAAAAAATAACTTTAAACCTTGGTTTTTAAATCTGAAATATTTCAATAAACCATAATCTAACATAAGTTATAGTTTAGAGATTCAGATATAGCTGTAATTAAGCAAAACAGAAGGGCTCTGAATCTTCTTGTAGTTTAGTGATATGTCTGAACAGGTAAGAGTGAATGCATATGACTTTGTGACATGAGCCTTTTAATAAAAGGGAAAGAATCTTTGCTGAACAGAAAGAAATGCTGATGTCATACCTCTCTGACCTTTCAGAGCAAAATTGCAATGTTAATTGAGTAAACACCATCTGCCATGGTGTAAATATGATTAGTTCAGAACTGTATTTTTCACTTCTCAAAGGACTGAGAATGTCAGTCTTCCAATGCAACTCTTGTCCTTCTGGACCAAGGGCCTTTGTTTACAGGTTTATTTGTCCTTCTGTATGTCTGTTGGGATAAATATTGATTTCTAAGCTGTTTGGTCTGGTAACTACCACCCTGAACAAAGACCATCTGATAGTCACAATTATTTCTAATAATCAAGTACTGGCTTGTGTATCTAAATGAACACACTGTTGAGAGAAAGAAAGAATGGGAGAATTTATCTCTCTTTAACATACATTGTTCACCCTGGCTAGTGGCCCAGGGTGTCTTAGGATGAGCACAAGCAACCACTCAGCTGGGTGTTCACTCCCCTTTGAGGTTCACCCAATGCAGTCACACTCCCTGGTGGGAAGGGGCATTGGAAAGAAAAGGGAAAAGTCAAAAAAGGGCTTGGCAGTAGATAGTGTGATTTCTGGCCAGCTGGGAGAAACTAGGGAGAAGGAATGTGGTAGAGTTCATGAAAAAGCTGGGAAAAGCTATAATTTAATTGAGGGTAGTGAACCAGCTTATTGTTATTAAGTTTTGCCAGCTTCTCAGGGCACTTTCATACTATGCAACTACAATTGGCCCTCCATGTTCACAGATTCTTTATCCACAGATTCAACCATCTGTGGCTTACAAATATTCAAAACATATAAATCCCACATTTTTGTTTTGCCATTTTATATAAGGGACACCATTTTACTATGCCATTGTATTTAATGGGACTTGAGCAGCCACAGATTTTGGTATCCATGAGGGATCCTGTAGCCAAACCCCAGTGCATATCAAGGTTTATATAGCATAACATTTCCACTTTTTCACTATGTATAGCACTATGGTTTCACGTTGCTCTGGGCAACACCTGTGGAATCCTTGGATTTCTTGTTTCATGAGGAACCAAAACTCTCTGGCTGACAGGATGGAACCAGGGTAGTTAAGTAGAATCACAGTGCTAGAATTATGTAGTGTGAATAAGTCTCTCTTCCAGGATGGGTGGTGAGGTTCTTTTTTTGCTTCAGGAAGCAAAATGTTTTGAATCAGCTCTGCAGACTCCATCAGCTCTGCTGAATGAGCAGCTCCATTGCTGAAGGAGCAGCAAATTCCAAACTGTTTCCATCTAAACTGCTCAGTAACAGAACTTCAGAACTTTAAGGTCTGATTCATGAGTTTGTTTTCTTTGCTCCTTCTCATCTTTTTCCTCTTTTCTGTCCTATATTTTACACTAAAAGCCTGAGGGCAAGGTTGTTGATTTTACTTGAGCTGCTCTGAGAATATTTTGGATGGAACTGCAGGGCAAATAATGCTATCCAACTATCCATCCACTCATCTGAGGGGGTGAGTGGGCTAACTCCTGAAAGGAGGGAAATCCATTTTTGCATGTTTCCCCACATTAAACAAACAAATAAACAAGCCAGTTAGTATACCACAGAGAAGTGAGTCCCATTTTTGAATGCTTCTTTAATAAAAAGGTAGCCTAAAATAATTGTAAACAGAACAAAAAACAAAAACAAATATAAGGCCTGTTTCTCTTATATAGGGGAACATTCAACTTCTGCATATATAGACCAGAGTTATAGATGAGTACTAAAGGTATTACAGCAGTTCACACAGAAGTATTAAATTATTTTTCTTCCTTATCTGTCTTCCTAATGGAGTAATTGTGCCACACTGTATAGGCATACAGAGCTGCTTCTGATGGGTTGCTTGGAAAACCAAAAAAAGAATGCATCTTTAGTATTCATTGGAAGTCAGTTCTGGTGCTTAAGGCAGGTCAATTTAAGTGCATGCTTTTATTTTTCCTCCTAGGCAAGATTAGATGTGCTGAAATTGAAAATGTCCAAGCCTCTCTTTTTGACATGAAATTGTTGGTCCAAACTTATAACAATCGTGTTATACTTTATGATCTCCCACCCTTTTGATGTATGCTGATCATACAGGATGGGCTAGATTTAAACTTTTCAGGGTGACTATGGTATCATGCATTACTGGACTATGACAACATTACATCCTTTACATGCTGTGGTAGTGATAAAATAGGAGTGTGGCAGAGAGCTATTCATGAGTCCTTGAATATGGTGGAGAAAAAGTGGGAAGTATACTTATACATCTCACCCAGCAATGTCATTAGGGTTGTCATCAAATGGTGCAGTAAATCATGATGTTCCCATCACCCCATTGACCTCCTCCCATGCCAGACCATACAGAATCCTTAGTAATGTTTTTTGTACTAATGTTCATAAATTGTAATTCCCATATATCACTGATTGTAATGGCAATAGTTGTGACATAAACAACTTGTTGTTATCTGCCCTCAAATCTGCCCTTGCCTGTGGACGAGACATCTCCAAGATCCCCTGTCCTCCACTGCTCTGCTCAGATCCTGCAAATTCATATCTGTGACCTTCCTGATTGAGTCCAGCCATCTGGCATGTGGTCTTCCTCTCCTTCTTCTACCTTCTAACTTTCCTAGCATTATTGTCTTTTCTAGTGATCTGTGCTTTCTCATTATGTGGTCAAAGTACAACAGCCTCAATTTGATCATCTTGGCTTCCAAGGAGATTTCAAGCTTAATATGTTCCAGGACCAGATGGCCCATTTGTTTGTATTTTTGGCTATCCACAGGATCCACAGCACTCTTCTACAGCACTACATCTCAAATGAGTTGATTTTTTTTCCTGTCTGCTTTCTTCACTGTCCAGCTCTCAAATCCATACATGGTGATGGAGAACACAATGACTTGGACAATTCTAACTTTAGTGCTCAGTTATATGTCTTTGCTCTTTAGGTTCTTGTCTAGTTCTTTTATAACTGCCCTTCCCATTCCTAATCTTTCTCTTATTTTTGACTGCAGTCACCATTCTGATCAATGTTTGATCCTAGGTATTGGAATTCTTTAACTGTTTTGATTTCCTGTTAAACATAAACAACTAGCAAAATGAAATTAAATTACAATATCATACAAACAGCCTAAATGTATGTACATGTTCATAGTTTCATGTGGTTAAAGAGAAAAATTGGTAGGATGTGATATTTTAAAAGAAACATTTAAAAGAATATTTTTTAAAATTAAATTTTTTAAAAAATTAATTTTAAATTTTAATTTTCAAAAAAAAAAAAAATCCCAGGGACTCTCCTTTCTCCTCCCACTGAGCCTTGCCCCACTCACACTATCTCTTTTGCTGAGCTCCACTGTTTTAAAGGGATGCAGGCAAATACCACAGCCCGTTTCTGCCAAAAGGTTGATGTTCGGCTAGCAGTGGTGTCACCTCCACCCTTAGGGTATCACTTGATTTGGCTCACACACACCCAAACCCCTCTATTGACACCCCTGGTCTCACTTTAAATTTAGTTGAATATGAGGTATGCTTCATTTGTAATACAAATGAATAATTCATTTGTTGTTATGTGTCCTTGAATCATTTCTGACTTATGGTGACCCAAGAAAATGAGGTTTTCTTGGTAAGATTTATTCAGAAGGAGTTTATCATTGCTTTCCTTTGAGGCAAGAGAGTGTGACTTGCTCAAAGGCATCCAGTATCCATGGCCAAGTGGGAATTTGTAACCTGGTGTCTAGAATCCTAATCCAGTACTCAAATCACTATACCATGTTAGCTCTCCTCCATAACATGCTTAATCCTAAAATCTTTGATATAGCATTTTGTGGGTTGCTATATGCCTTCAAGCCAGCTCTGACTTAGAATGACCGTATCACAGAATTTTCTTAGCAAGACTTAGGGGGGTTGCAGACTGCCTGAAATAGTGCAAATTGAGTCCACTTTTAGGATTAGGGTTAGGGTTAGAGAATCATGGGGACTGTTTTTTTTTCTGAGACATTGAGCCTTCTCTGTCAGAGAGCTCTGGTGCCACAATAAAATACAGTTCCCATGATTCCCTAACCCTAACCCTAACCCTAACCCTTAAAGTGGACTCAATTTGCACTATTTCTATCAGTCTGCAAAGGCCCTTAATCAGATGAAATGTGCCATTGCTACGCTCTCAGGCTGAGAGAGCGTGATTTGTCCAAGGTCACTGAGTGGGTTTCTATGGCTGAACGGGGATAAGGACCTTGGTCTCCAGTGTCATAGTCCATCACTCAACCCTCTACAACATACTGGCTACACCTAAATGTTATCCCCATATAATTTCATCCAGAGATTTCATTATCAAATGGTTAAGGGAATCTGGAATTTAGTAGTCTGGAAAATGTTTTTAGATTGTAGCAGGAATGCCTGGAACCCCTTTAGGAATTGTGGATGTTTTCCATGTGTGTTTATTTATATGCCTTCTGTGGAATGAAAGAATAGCTGTATACCTCAGTTCAGACCACTGAGCCTTCTATTACATTATATGGTCTGATCAAGACTACATTTTGTTTCTGTTTCTCCTCTCTCTCCTGGAGTGAAATTTTATCTGACAAATTATTACACAGGAGAGGTTAGGCATAATTTGTGTTAGTTCTGGAGATGTTGCTGGTTGCTCAACTTGCTCAATGTATGAGCAATCTGTCTTTACCTCTATGGGAACATGTAAAAACTGAGAATGAAACAACTTGCCAAGAGCAGAATACAGGCATTCCTCATAGTTCATGGACTTCCTGTTTGTATCCTTCAGTCTGTCATGGATGGGAAGCCACGAGGGACAAAATGGCACATGCACCACCATTATACTCAATGTGTCTCCTATATTTGCATTATTTCCCATTCACATGGAGATCTGGAATGGATCCCCATGAATGGGGAGGGACGACTGTATTTTGAACTATGGTGAGCAAAAGAAATGTGGAGGGATGGTAGTGGAGAGTGGGTGCATTAGAAGGATAGAAAAATAAATGAATCTCAAGGATTATTCCAAACCTTTTTTCCTGCTACACAAAAGCCAGTATCAAGGAGATGCTTTTTTTTTCAATCTGCCTGGCAACATATGCTATTTTGCATGACCACATAGTGCATCATAAAAACAATAGACAAGATAAACATGTCACTTTCCCTTAGATGTGACAGCACTGAGGACTGAACCAGAATTGGAAAAAAAACATAAAGGTGAAAGTTGCCACAAAATTGGATGATGAAAAGCAAGAATTTGTAGGTACCTATGAACCCTGCAGCCATGGTGCAAAAAAAGAGTGCAGGAGATACTTGAGAATGCCTTCAGCAACACAGCTGGATTCAAAGCAGGAAGACACATATTTATGCATGTATCTTCCTTGCTCAAGATGGACCCACCTAGTAAACTCTGATAAGGTTATGAAGACTGAGAGGTAACAGTAATCCTTTCATTTTTCTATTTCTTTTTTTCCTTATCTGTTCATTTCCAGAAATGTTGTTCCTAATTAAAACCCATACTG
Source organism: Phrynosoma platyrhinos (assembly GCA_020142125.1). NCBI lineage: Eukaryota > Metazoa > Chordata > Lepidosauria > Squamata > Phrynosomatidae > Phrynosoma > Phrynosoma platyrhinos. The sequence goes on from CM034703.1 coordinate 309,577,416, forward strand.
TCAACTGCACAGAAGCCAATTTCCTACTGTACATTTTATTTTCTTGGGAGAGGCAGCATGGCATAGTGGTTTGAGTGTTGGAGTATGACTCTAGAGACCAGGGTTTGATTCCTCATTTGGCCATGGAACCCACTGGGTGACCTTGGGCAAGTCACATGCTCTCAACCTTAGGGGAAGGCAAGGCCAAACCTCCTCTAAACAAATCTTGCCAAGAAATCCCCATGACAGGGTTGCCATGAGTTGGAAACTTATGAGTCATAGTCCAATGCTTAAATCACTACACCACACTGGCTGTCTAAAGATACATAAATACAGTGTGTGTGTACCATATGCAGGCATGCCATACACAATTTCAAGCTTATACATATGTCAAGCACCAGAAGTTATAATGGCACGTGTGCCTTCGGTGTGCACGGAAGCCCATGGCCATTGAAACAAACAGGACTTGAGATCTCACATTTTTTGCCTTACGTGAGTAGGGGTCCAGAATGGATCCCCACGTATATGAAGGGCCCATTGTACATACCAACCAGAAAACAACTCCATTATTCTATATGACTCCTGTAGATAATGCCCCTAATAAACATTAGCAGACTGATTCCTATAGCAATTGAATGCAATTCAATAGAGACACATTGTTTGCGTTCAGTATGTATAACCACAGGCTCTACCCATTTTAAAAAATATTTTAGAATCTGATTTTAAAAAGCAATTAAGTTGAAAATAGATTTTTTTTCCCTGTCTCCCAATTTCAGCTTGGTGCTTTTATTTCAATATCACTATCCCTCTAATTTAAAAGCTAGATAAAATGTAGCAGCTTCCCTGGTCAGATGTCTAATTGTGGTTATGTGTTCTCCCTCTCTCCCTCAGTAGTGGCTGGTAGTTTCCATGTCAGTGGGATCCATTTTAGTGTGAATTTCAAAGGAGTTATCCAAGGAGCTGAACCCTATCCTTAAAACAGGTTAAAGTTCACACTAAAGTTCATTTTTGTTGTTAACTGCCCTCGAGTCAATTTCAGCTCATGGTGACCCTGTGGATGAGACATTTCCAAGACTCCCTGTCCTCCACTGCTCTCCTTAGCTCTTGCAAATTCTGACTCATGACCTCCTTAATAGAGTCCATCCATTTAGCATGTGTCCTTCTTTCCTTTTTGCTTCCCTCCACCTTTCCTAGTATCATTGTCTTTTCCAATGAGTTCTCCCTTCTCCTTATGTGTCTGAAGCATGAGAGCCTCAGTTGTGTCATCTTAGCTTCCAAGGAAATTTCTGCTTGATCTGATATACAAGACATTTATTTGTCTTTTTGGCAGTCCACGGGATCCTCAGCACTCTTCTACAGGACCACATCATGAATGAATCTATTTTCTTCTTATCTTCTTTCTTAACTGTTCAGTTCATACTAAAGCTCAAAGTGGATGCACATGAATCCACCAGCTACTGCTCCTGCTCCTGCTCCTTTTCCTTTTCCTTCTCTCTCCTTCTCTCTCCTCTCTCTATCTCTTTCTCATGTGCACACACACACACACACACACACACACACGGTTTCAGTCTCAAAAATCATCAGTTGAGCAGATGCTGTGTGTGGTGTGCCTTCAAATCATTTCAGACTTATGGAGACCCTTAATGCAAACCTATCGGGGGGATTTCTTGTCAAGATTTGTTCAGAAGAAGTTTGCCATTGCCATCCCATGAAGCCGAGAGCATGTGACTCACCCAGTGGGTTCCATGGCCAAGCAGGGAATCGAACCCTGGTCTCCAGAGTCGTAGTCCAACACTCAAACCACTATGCCACATTGGATCTCAGGTGAACCAAAATGGTGAACGGTCTGGAAACCATGCCCTATGAGGAGAGATTTAGGGAGTGGGGAATGTTTAGCCTGGAGAAAAGATGGTTAAGAGGTGATATTATAGCCAAGTTTAAGTATTTGAAGGGGTGTTTTATTGACACCGGAGCAAGCTTGTTTTCTACTGCTCCAGAGAATAGGATCTTGAGCAATGGATTGAAATGACAGGAAAAGAGATTCCACCTCAACATTAGGAGAAACTTCCTGACAGTAAGAGCTGTTTGACAGTGGAACACACTCCCTCAGAGAGTGGTGGAGTCTCCTTTTTTAGCTGTCTTTAAACAGAGGCTGAATGGTCATCTGTCGGGGTGCTTTGATTGTGTCTTGGGATTGGACTGGATGGCCCTTGGGGTCTCCCCCAGCTCTATGATTCTATGATTCTACGGACAGGTACTACTTTGATATAAAAAGTCTGTCAAACTGTGGGACATTTTGTTGTTTTAGCTTGTGTCTGTGAAAAGAAGGAAGGAAGGTAGTAGAAGTGGCCATTTCCTACTGTTTGAGTATCTAGACAATGGGAGGGGAGATAATTTATAATTTTGTTTTTCTAAATGCATTTGTTCATCAATCACTGGCTTTGTGCCAAGAAATGTTATTATTTTCATGCTCACATTTGTGATTTCTTATTTATTTATTTATTTATTTATCTCACAAATACTTTTGGTTGTTTGAGAGTGTTTTTCCTTTTTTTTTCTTTTTTCTTTCTTTCTCTAATATTAAGTTAATAACAAGCTTGTTGATGAAATACTGCACACTAAACCCAACATTTAATTGAAAACAGTGGGCTTGACCATGCCAAATGTTACTCTGAAATAAAAAAACATGATGTGAGATCTAATATGCACATGCAACTTCCAGAACAAGTGAATTTCTTTCTTTTTCTTTTTTAGTTCCTGTATCAGGAGCAGCATTTCCATTATGTACTGCAAGCTAACCCTGACATTGACCCCAGTTTTGAATGTCTTGAATTTGCCTCCATGTGCAGTGCAAACATCCACATTCATTAGGTATGTCATATTAATCAATGCCTGTTTTAGAGCTTTCAAGCTGCCTTTGATAATTTTCCAAAAACCCAATTCGCTGCAAAATGTTGTGATTCACCACAGGGTGTTATACCAACAGAAGTGTGTTAAACCTATTGTCCAACATCTGCTTTTTCTAAGCTATAAACTTCGGTATGTTTCAGGAAACATCTTTCCCATTGTATTCTACCATGACCTTTAACATCAAATGGGAATGTCTTCTTGAAGCTTCCATTGGTGCAGCACAATTGAATAGATGTTTTGTGATAGTTGTTTCCTAAAAACAGAACAATTTTATCCTAATAATTGGTCAAAGTCTGGGCCTATATGCCATTTGAAAACACTATTATACAGGAATAGGAGAAGTTCAATGGCCATATTTTTATATAGATTTAACTGGATATACTGCACAGATCAGGGGTGGGAGTCATGCAAGCGTCAGTAATAATAATATAATAATAAAATTTATTTATACCCCGCCCATTTGGTAATCCAATCTGGGCGGCAATATTTGAAGGGCCACACAGTTTGCACTCCAGGGCCTGTTCACACTAATCAGTTGCAGTACTATCATTCCATTTCAACTGCCATGCCAACATCCTATGAAATCTAGGGTTTGTAGTTTGGTGAGACAGTAGAGCTCTCTGGAAAGAATTCTGAGCACCCTGCACCAATCTGAAAATCCCCGCATTCCATAGGATGGAACCATGGTGATAAAGGTGGGATTGTAGTGCTATACTTATGTAGTTTGAAAGGGTCGTTGGTGCACACATACAAATATATGCTTTTCTCAAACAAGAACAGCTATGAAAACTGGGAAGAGTCATGATAAAAGCAGAGTCATAGTTGTGTTCCTCTAACTTTAATGGCTGTTCTTTTCAGTGGCACATAAACTTCTTATAGGGTAATTTGATGGGGGAGAAAAGACTTCTTGTCATGGGCTGGCCCTATTGCATCACAAAATGAGGGGAGAAATTAGCCAAAATAGTGCCTGCACTCATTTGAAATATTCCCCTGCCCTGGAACTCTCCTGCTGCTAGCAGGTGGATTGTTTTTATTTGTTAGGTTGTTCCCATCAATGCAGCCCCTAAATTTTTTATTTCAAAAATTCCCATTTTGGTAGAGTGGCAAGACTTTAGGCATAGGGTAGGCAACCAATAACTGCAAATCAAAGCAGTAGCATTTTCAAAGATTTTTAGTCTAATATAAAAGTCTAATTTTTATATTATATTTTAGTCTAATATAAAAACAACAATAAAAAATATAAAAACAACAATAAAAATATTTTATTTTGTTAGAGTTCACAATTGTATCCTAAGATGATTTTTAAATGTTTGTTTCTGTTTACAATATGCTCCAAATGAGTGATAAGAAAACAAATTAAAAAATAAGTAGATAAATCTAAGCCTATCTAATCACAGTCCCTAAAAATGTAGGTTAAAAATACCATAAAGGCACCAAATCCTGTTTGATCTTGGAAGCTAAGCAAGGTCAGCCTTGTTCAGTACCTGGATGGGAGAGTACCAATAGAAACCAGATAGTGTAGGCTATATTTCAGAAGAAGGAACTGGCCAAACCACCTTTGAATATTCTTTGGCTGAGAAAATGCTATGAAATTCATGAGAGCGAGCAGGCCTGTTTTCTGCTGCCCCAAAAGGTAGGACCAGGCCTAATTGTTTGAAGTTACAGAAGAACAGATTTTGACTGAACATTAAAAATAATTTGTTGACAGTAAGACCAGTTTAGCAATGGAACCAACTGCTTAGAGAGGTGGTGGGGTTGTCTTCTCTGGACTTCTTCAGAAACACGCTGGTCAACTACCTGCTGGGGATGGTTTAGCCTGAGATCTTACACCAGGGGCAGGCAACCTTTCCCCTTTAAGGGCCGAGGGACTTCAGCTCCCAGAAGCCTCAGCCATGTTGGCCAATAGTCCCATGTTGGCCAATAGCTCCTGGGATTCTGGGAGCTGAAGTCCCTCGGCCCTTAAAGGGGAAAGGTTGCCTACCCCTGTCTTACACTGAACAGAGGATCAGATTCAATGACCCCTGAAGCTCCTTCAACTCATGGTTGACCTCCTTCTCCCATCATACACCATTCAGAATCCTTAGTATTATGTTTTGTACTAATGTTACTCATAAATCATAATTTCCATACATCACTGAATGTCATGGTAATAGTTGTGACATAAAACAATTTGCAAAATTAAAACTATACCTCTAAATTACAATATCATCAGCACAACCTAAATGCATTTAAATATACATAGCTTCATGTGGTTGAAGTGAAAAATAGGTAAAAAGTGATGTTTTTAAAGAAAATTTTAAAAGAATAAAAATTTAATTTAAAAAATTAAAAAATAAAATTTGAAATTTGAAATTTGAAATTTTAATTACACAGTGGTGTCACTCCCCTTAGGGTGTCACCTGGTGTGGTCCACGCCCCTCTGTCACTCAATCAAGGCAGCTCACAACAATTTAAAAACAGCATATGCTCCAGCTTTTGTCCAACTCTCCTATTAGAAACAACCAAATTCTTATGACCTGCCCTACTTAATTAAACAATTTTGCTTTCACTTTCTATTCTTATGCCTAGTTTATTTAAACTTTGTACACAATTTTGCTTTCACTTTCTAGTCTCCACAAATCCCTTGTATTTTTCAAGAAATTAGTCAGTGAACATTAACCACATATAGATATATAGAGAATAGATAGATAGATAGATAGATAGATAGATAGATAGATAGATAGATAGATAGATTCAAAATAGCATAAAACACTGCTCCCTCATACTAGAGAGTCAGTGTAACACATACTCTATCTTCCATAGCACGTTAAAATTCTGTTTGTAAAAGTCATTTTTTAAAAAATCACCACCCTATTATTAGTATTTGGAGCATGGATTGCTTGGCATATTTTCTTTCCACCTGAGTACACTGGTTGTGTTAGAAAATAGCAAGCTCCATTTATATTATTAGCAAATAACGGGCATTGTTGTCAAACACTGACACAAATTATTCATATGGTACTACAAGACCTCATAAGTCTAAATGTAATAGATGGGGAGGGGGGAAGCACTCACAATCATTAGGATTTGATCATGTAAATGTAGGAATAGTATTAAGTGTCTTTATAATGCACTTGATTAATGTAATAGGTTTCAGCAGCCCTGTCGGAACATCTATCTTAATCCATTTTCTGTGTCACCACTAGAACAGAATCTTGTCACAGGTCTCTTGCCAGTAAGTAAATGCCAACACATAGCAGAAACATTTATTTGCAAAGTGGAGGACATTTTATTATATGATAGCAAACTTACGCTAATCTCTTTTCAGTAACACCGTCTCCATTATACCATGTGATTTAATGCAGCTATAATAAGTATATTTGATTTTGTGTGTCTGTGTGTTTCAATCTAATATAATAATAATAATAATAATAAAATTTTATTTCTACCCCGCCTTTCCAAAAAGGATCAAAGCGGCTTACAAAAATTAAAAAGGCCAATATGATACAATAATACGATACAATACAATACAATACGAAACTGATCAAGGAAGAAAACAGGAATCAACTAAATCACGAAATAATCTAGCAATAGCAATAGCAAGTACATTTCTATACTGCTTATCAGTGCACTTAAGCATTCCCTAAGTGGTTTACAATGTGTAAGCTAATTGCCCCCAACAAACTGGATACTCATTTTAGTGACCTTGGAAGGATGCATCCTGAGTCAAGCCTGAGCTCCTGGCAGTATTGAACTCACAACCTTATAGTTTGTGAGTGAGTGGCTGCAGTACAGGCATTTAATCACTGTGCCACTGTATAAATCCCTTTGTTACCACAAATGTTTGTGTACTTTGCTGGCTTGGATTTACAAAATATGTGTCCAGTAGCACCAACATCCTGTTCCTGTCCACACTTCTGTTACCCATGTATCACTGTTCAATGAATCACTGTTCAAGGTGGTCATCTTTCAGAGAAAATTGCCTATCCTTAGAATGCTAGCTAGCTAGGACACAAGCGTAGGTGTCTAGCATTTTTGCTTCATAAGTAAAAGATGTTTCTATTCACAAATGGAGAACTGAGCTCATAGAAAGACCCCTTCCTCTAAGGGAGGGGCTCATTCCTTGAGCAGAGATTGCAGAGATTGCTTTTCTCACATAAATAAATATGTGAGAAATAAAGCACTCTGATTGAAATGCTGGTTCACAGGTAGAAATACTCTTTGTACAATAAATATAGATATGCTGAAGTAATACAGTATATTGGAAATGTTAAATTGTTACCAGTTACTGACATGTATTTAATGCATCTGGATAAAACCCAACATTTTTTAAATGGACATTAATAATGTCCAGTTCTCAGGTGACTATGGAAAGAGATTCATGCTTCTTGTAAGAAAGGATGACTGCCTTTATTGAAATGCTGATGAAGATAAATAATAGTTACTAATGTGCTACTGGTGAAAGCAATTAAAATAGCACAGCAGTAGATTAACGCCATTAAACCTGTTATGGATTATGAGGTGAGACCAGGAGCATCTGCAATTTCATTCAGTAAAGCCATGCAAGACTCCACATGTACATCTGATCTTTTTCTCCCCTGCTTTATTTTCACTGGTAGCTATGATTTTAGTGAAATTGGACAACAAGTCTCACTGCACGCTGATACCTTCTTTGTGGCCAAGGAAGCAATCGGATATATGAAATATCTGATCAAAGGCTCTCCTATAACTGCTTCAACGATCAAATCTACTTTCTCAAAACCCTGGGTCATTTCTCACCAAACACCTTTTGTGTTGATGTTGGTGTGTTATTTGCTGTCAAGTCAACTTTGACTTTTGGCCACCCTATGAATGAAAGCCATCTATGGTCCTCAGAAGCCCTCATCAAGCAATTGAGTGTGCAGACAAAATCTTTGGAAGCTTTCTTCACTTTGCAGAGAAAAACACGAGGCGGCCTTGGAGCTGTCTGGCTGCTTTTCCTCCCTGCTTCTGATGAAACAGACTGCAGCCAGGTTAACTCCAAAGAGGCACTTTTATTCTTTAGTTGCAATATGTACAAAACTATATACACTCACCAACGACACCCCACACAACAACAACCCACATGCTGTGGTCTCTTTTTTTTTATAGACACTTCCATGCAGCCTCTAAGTCCAGCCTCTTCCTGTGACTTCTTCCTGTGTCACTTGAATTGTTGTCCCCCAAACATGATGACATAATGTGTTTACACTTGGTCTACATGCTCTCTGGCACATCCTGACCTTGGACACTGCTCAGATGTTTTCAGTCCCAGCTGCAAACAACTTTCCCAGCTAGCAAGCTGTAAAGTGACCTGTAATGCCCTTTGTCACCTTCCCACATCTTGACATTTAAACTCAACTTAAACACCTTGGTCAGGTGATACAAACCCAAGGCTTCCTTGACTGATTCAACCCATCTATAATGAGATTATGGTCTTCTGTAAATGCCTTCCACTTTCCATCCTTTTCTAATGAGTTGTTTCATCTTATGTCCAAAATCCAACAGCCTTAGTTTAGTCATTTTGGTTTATAGGAGAGTTAGAATTAATTTGCTCATGGACCCATTTATTTGTCTTTTTGGCAGTCCTGATATCTATAGAACTCTCCTCCAGCATTACGTCTCAGATGAGTTTATTGTCTTCCTGCCCGGTTTCTTCACTGTCCAGTTTTCACAGTCATACACAGAAAGTAGAAATAGTGTAGCACAGATGATTCTGATTTCAGTATATCTAGATCTAAAGATGTGTTTGATTGGCTCCTCTTGGTAATTTGTTGGACAATGGCCCTCACTTTTTGTGTTAGTAGAGCATAATGCAATGATCCATGCTATTAAATAGGCACGTATATGGGGAGCTGTCGTACACAGTATCTTCATTTGTAGGATTCTATAGGCTAAGGGCTTCTTAGTTTTGAGGCACTGAGCCTATGAAGGAGTAGTGACTTTAACAGTTGCTCTTGAATTAGGTCTCTATGGTTTTATATAATTTGTCTCTCTTCTCTGCTTAAGAAAACTGGAAGGGAAAGGGCATAGTAGCTCCACTTCTTAGCTAGATATCACAATTGATAATTAAGGGATTATTCTTGTTAAATTGTATCTAGCAAGAGTTCTTTACATGGATTTCACACCATGGGATTTTCCAATGAATAATTTGTTGCTGATTATTCCCTGGTTATTCCTGGGATAAACCCTTTTAATTGCAACATCATGTGAAAATCTTTACCATTATTACACAACTTTCACAGGATAATGACTCTTTAAACCTCTGATTTTCCATGATTTTCCCTGTGTGTGATAAAGTCCACACATATTATATAGTCTAGGCGTATTGTTTCTTATGAATATTTCTCATACTTATAAGGCACATGGCACTTGTAGTACATGAACTTGGTGCTCATACTACATTCCAGTGGCAAAGAACATCAGCTTAAGCAATATTTGTATACATGAGGCACCATACATTTCACATCTCATCTGTTGAAGAAATTCATGCATCTCATATAGAGCATTAAACACATGTCAGTAACTGGTAACAATTCAACATTTCCAATATACTGTATTACTTCAGCATATCTATATTTATTGTACAAAGAGTATTTCTACCTGTGAATCAGCATTTCAATCAGAGTGAATCTTACCCTATATTCTATATTATCAACAAACGGTGTAGGAAACAACATATATCTTTGTTGACCAGACCCTAATTGCTGTAGTCTGACAACTTTTATGCCTGTCAAATACATTTGTTTACCTGGTTTCAGCCAATAATGAGTTGAGAAGGATTGTCCAGGTCTCTCTTCTCTCTTATATATATTTCTTATTACTCATATTTGGGATTTATCTCCAAGAGACCAAAATTGGTTTTGTTTATTTGCTCAGCTGTGAGACTTGATTGCTTCTTTATCTGTTGTTGTATTCTGGCTGCCCTAAAAGGAAAATTCAAACCAGCACATTTAATATTTCCCTATTTTATACACAGACACATACCTTTTTAACTCTTGATTTCTAACATGTAGGACATGAAATAGCAAATTACTGACCAATCATAATGGATTTCCCATAACCAGTGGCATCACTATGGTTGATGTCACACAGTGCAGTAACTCATGGTGTCACTGCTCCCATTGACCTCCTCCTATATCACACTATACAGAAACCTTAGTAATGTTTTTTTGTACTATGTTACTCATAAATCATAATTCCCATATGTCACTTAACATAAGCAGCTAACAAAATTAAAATTATACCTTTAAATTACACTATCATACACACAGCCTAAATGTATTTACATGCACATAGTTTCATGTGGTTAAAGTAAAAATTTGGTAAAATATGATGTTTTTAAAGAAAATGAAAACAGGATTTATTTATTTATTTTAAATTGATATTTTAAATTTATTTTTTTAAACAAAAAAATGTGGGCTCTCCTTTTTCTTCCCATTGAGCCTCACCCCAGTCAAACCATATCTTGGGCATTTCAAAGGGATGCAGGTGAACGCCACTACCCATTTCTATCCAAAGGGAGATATTTGGGAAGCAGTGTTGTCACCCCCCTTAGGGTGTCACCTGGTGTGGTGGCCTGCACCTTCCTAGGCAACCCCCTGCCCATAAAAATGATTTTGAGGAACCTCTAGAGAACATTGCTTTTAAAGGAGATGATAAATGTAGTCTGGTAAGATGGCATGAGTTTCTCCAGTACCAAAGGTACTAGCTTCTCCTTCTTTAACATCACCCTCTGTTGGTTCCATTATTTCCTCCATATGATGCTAGTATGTGTGTGTCACAACACACAGAATGCTTCTACTATTGGCCAGTGTTATCTTAACAGTACTGAAAAGACAAGGGTGGGCACTTGCCTAGCTGTCATCGTATAAAGCAGGGGTAGGCAACCTTTCCCCTTTAAGGGCCGAGGGACTTCAGCTCCCAGAATCCCAGGAGCTATTGGCCAACATGGGACTATTGGCTAACATGGCTGAGGCTTCTGGGAACTGAAGTCCCTCGGCCTTTAAAGGGGAAAGGTTGCCTACCCCTGGTATAAAGAGAAGGTAGAAAGAGACACCCCTTGCTATAAGTTGAAAAGGGGAAATCACATTTAAATGATAATGATAATCATGATAAAAGACACTTCCCTGCACCTTGTGGATCACTTGAGCTGCCTCCAAGCACTTCCTGCCTTTTTACAATGACAAGCCTTGCACAGTATATGAACCACCAATTGTATTTATGGGAAAATATCGTACACTTCATTTGTTCTATCTAAAACTCAAATGTTTATTGCAATGTGCAAGAGCATTAGAGGTAGTTACTTAGACAAATTAAATGATTCAGTACAGTAGCTTTGAAAAGCCTAATTTCTATGCATTGAATAATTTTTATAATTGTGTGCAGAGAGCAAGAAAAAATTAGATTTACACTGTTATTCATAACATTTATGTCTTATCCTGTTGGTTTAAATGTCAGCAGCCTATCTAGAGCCCATCTGTAAGCTAATAGTGTCTCACATGCACAAATGTTTAAATAACATTCAGGTTTCAATATCATAATATCAAACTGCATTATCTGTCTTTAACGTCTTTTAATGTAGACTGTTGCAGAGTCCTTTGGAGTTAGCACAATCTGAAATTTTAGATTTTCCAATATTTTAATGTGTTCCTCTTATAACAGCTCTGTTGGAATCATTATAGCGTTTTCATGCAAATATGCAATTAGGACATTCTAAAATATATATATGATGGGACCTAGTAATTCGGAAAGGCTCCCTTGAGTATTCAGTTAATGTAATTGAAATTCTCTTTCAAATTCTTTTTCTTTTTAGCTCTACAGTTGGTGTGTGTGTGTGCATATGTGTGTGCACACATGTACATTTCTCCCTGTGTTAAATTCCTTCTCCTTTTTAAAATAGATATATTAGCAGCATGATTATAGCTATTCTAACTGTGAAGATGACAATTTTAGGGTCTTGCATTCTGCAGTGTTCTGTAAGTACATGATCTTGTGAATAACTAATTTTGTATTCACAATGTTGCTTGCACCATTAATGATCAATGTGTCTGTAGTGTCACATAATAAAACTGTGCAGGCTATTGATGAAAACATTTGGAGATAGGTCAATAGGCATAGGATCCAATGGTAATATATATATATATATATATATATATATATATATATATATATTGTTGAAGAAGAAATATGAGACTGCTGCTATTTCAAACTTGAAGTCCCATTACCTCTTTGTAATATCTGGTACTGTCACATCCAGCAGGAACCAAAGTTCAGAAACTCAGGCTCAGTAGTAAAAGCACAGAAACCTTTATTAAGACACTATAGATCCAGTCTCGAGACCCTCAGTGTAAGAACTGAGCAGCAACAATTTACACTGGACTAATTGACGTGAGAGTTGAACAGTGAATAAAGTCAACAACAAAAAAAACTTATTTGAGATGTGGTGCTGGAGCAGAGTGTTGTGAATACTGTGGACAACCAAAAAGATAAAGTGGTCCTAGAACAGATCAAGCCTAAACTCTCCCTGGAAGCCAGGATGACTAAATTGAGACAGGGCCTCACAGTATATATAGACCCATTCTCTTCCATTCCAGTTTTCTCTGAAGATGCTAGCCACAGATGCTGGCAAAACGTCAGAAAGAAACTCTTCTAGAACATGGCCACACAGCCCGAAAAACCCACAAAAAAACTATGGATGCCGCCATGAAAGCCTACGACTTCACATTAAATTGAGACTGTCGTACTTTGGCCACATCATGAGAAGGCAAGATTCGTTAGAAAAAACAATGATTCTGGGAAAGGTAGAAGATAGCAGAAAGAGAGAAGACCACACACAAGATGGATAGACTGAATCAAAGAGGCTACAGGCCTGAGCCTGAAGAGCCTGACCAGAGCAGTTGAAGACAGGAAGATGTTTCATCCACATGGTCCCCATGAGTCAAGGTAATATTGAGGTCAGTTAAAAACAAGTATTAAACCATGCACAATTTCAAATTCATGGCAGGATTATTTCTCATTTGTTCCCAATTTCTAAACAGTTTTTCTCCTTTCATTCCTGCCTTTTACATTTTGTTACTGTTCCATTCTCAAAGTGGAATGACCTTGAATATTCTGGCCAAAAACTAGTTATCTTTCCATTGTTATCTCACCACCTGCAAAGGCGATTACTGCTGCACTAAAATGCTAAACTACTACATAATCCCATCACCCCAACTACTAACATATTATGGCAGGTAAGATGCCTAAACAACATTTGACAGGTATGGCATGCTTTGACAGCTTCAGTGTGTTTCCCTATACTACCAGTGTCAGCCAGTAGAGTGGAGCCAGAGTGGGAAGGCACACAAAATATGCTATTACTAGGGATGCCCCAAAGTTACCAACCAAGTGCACGATAAGCACTCAAATATGGTTCTACCTTTTCTCCTTGATGAAAACATTGAACATAGTGTATTTACCACTGCAGATGTTGGGAACTTGGAATATTTGTGCACACACCTGACTCTGCCTTTTCCTCGACAAGCTTAAAAAATCAGGCATAAAGTTAAAATTAACCTGCTACAATAGAATTTCCTATGATGTCATCTGGGGGAGAGACACTAACTAAGCCCAGCACCACCCAGTTTGTTTTGATGTTTTGAAATGCTGTACACCGCCCCGATTGTCTAGCAGAGGGGCGGGATATAAATAAAAATTATTATTATTATTATTATTATTATTATTATTATTATTATTATTATTAATGTTCCTCAGTATCACACTGGTAAATTAAGCCTGTGTTTATATTTCTAGTGACCACAAACAAAACAAAGCATACCAAAGGGAAGATACAAACAGATGTCTTTGACCACTGGAGGGAGCACCTCTTCCAAAAAGCTAACAAACATGTTGCACATTTTCTACCTCTACCCTTGAACAGTGAGGAAAGAAAATAAACTCATTTGAGATGTGTTGCTGAAGAAAGGTGCTAAGGATACCATGCACAGCAAAAAAGACAAATAAACTGGTCCTAGAACAGATCAAGACTGAACTCTCCCTGGAAGCCAGGATGACTAAATGGAGACTGTTGTACTTTGGCCACTTCATGAGAAGGCATGAATCATTAGAAAAGGAAATAATGCTAGGAAAGGTGTGTGCCATATGGTTAGATTGAATCAGGAAGTTCGCAGGCCTGGGCCTGCAGGACCTGAGCAGAATGCTAGAGGATAGGGTCAGACCTGCACAACTTGGCAGTAGGTAGGGGCCAAAATTAAAATAGGCTAAACCTCTTTGGACCACAGCTAAGTTTAAATTAAATATTAATTAATTAATAATATTAATTAGAATTAATAAATATTACTTCCGTTCTCCTCCTCCTCTGTCCAGCCCACTATTCAGGAGAAAGCCAAGCAGTGAAGGAGCCTTGCCTGTCCTCCTCCACCACCTGGACTTCTTCTCAGGAGAAGTCCAAGTGACATGGGAGCCTTGAGTGGTGTGTTTGTCTCTCTTCCTCCTCTGCCACCCGGCCTTCTCAGGAAAAAGCCAGGTGATGGAGTAACCTGGCAGGATGAGAGTTTGCTCATCTTCCTCCTCTACTCATCCTTCTCCTCAGGAGAAAGCTGGGCAGTGGAGGAGACTTGGGGGGCAAGCATTTGCCTCTCCTCCTCCTCCTCCTCCTCCTCCACCCATCCTTCTCTTTGGGAGAAAGCCAGACAGCACAGGAACCTTTTGGGGTGAGTGTTTGCCCTTTCTCTTCCTCCTCCACATGGCCCTCTCCTCAGGAGGAGGTCAAACAGTGGGGGGGACTTGAAGTCATTCCACATCCTTGTGAGCCACCTGAAATCTTTTTACAGGCTGGATGTGGGCCCTGGGCCATATGATGTGCAAGCCTGGGATAGGGGTTCTTGAAGATTTCTCATTTACAGGGTCACCTTAAATCAAGGCCAACTCAAAGGTGGTTAACAACAACACAACAACCAACATAATAATCTGTCTGAATGACTCTCTATACTGTACTGGCTGAGGATGGTGGGACCTATAATCCAGTAAATCTGACAGGTACCATTTAGGGGAAGGCTGCCTAAATTTTTTTGCACAAGATGTGAAGGATCTTCTTCAGTGCATAAGGGGGAAGTAACACCCCAAAAACCTTTTGGAAGAGCTTGCAAAAGTCCTTTATCTTTTCTAGAAAAAAACCAGTTTGTATCTTTTAAAATAAAGAGATTTCTATAAATTATTAGCTGTCTAGCTACTAATTTGTTTTGTCCTCCTTCATCACATTAAGGTTGTAAAGCAAAAAATTTTATCATCAAAACCAAAGTGTGTCTTGTCAAGAAAATGTTTCTTGTTTCCTTGTTCTAAAGAAAGAAAGAAAGAAAACAAGTATGTAGGTAAGTGAGTGTTTTAGAGAGAAGAATAATCTTGGGGTTTTGCATATTTTGTGTACTCCCTTTGTTTGCATAGAATAGTGTATTTTGCACTAAACATGCTGCTCTTTTTGCAAAAATACAGCTTTGCACAAAAATCACTTTTCTAAACCATTTCCTTCTCTCAGAACTTTCTTGAATTATGAAAAACCATTGAAAATTTATGGGGGGGGGGAAAGAACCTTTAATCTACAAAGGAGAAAAAAGTTGACATTATTTGTACTTGAATGCAACGATGAAATAAGCAATTATTTATGTTCTTATTGTCACTGTGCTCATGTCTCTGGACTCCTTGGAGTTGTGCATAGTTTAGATTCTTATATCTGGTTGGGGTTGGAGTTCCCTGCTAAATTTTTGTTTATAAGATGTTTCTGATCCTCATGAACTAATCATTTCAAGACAGAGAGAGAGTGCACCAGACAGACAGACAATACCTGAAAATATTGGGGCAGTATAGAGCATCTGACTGTTGCTAGATTTCAAGGAGTATGGTTTTTATGTCCTTCAAAATATAAATGTATGGTCCATGTCAGGACTATTAGGGCCCTACAACAGAACTGAGATGATTTCCCTACAGTCTTCAGCTTCTTGGCAGCAAGGGAAGAGTGATTTGGTAAAAAGAGATTTTAATGCCATATGATGTTTACTCCTATGTTGGAAAGAACAGTGTTATTAGGGAGTTTATCGCTTGTCAAGATACCCCCAGATGTTAGCAGACATAAATCGCCACCAATTTAGCTGCAATGCTGCCAGGCGAATCCATCCCAGGTCTAAGCCTCACTGAGCCAGCCAATTTTTGAAGTTGGAAACTCCCTGACTTAGAAAAAGTGCCGTCTGAGATTCTAGGTTATCATGCCATTCTTATCACAGGTGGATGAACTGCAAATATTGTGACAGATAGCTTTTGAAAAATTTCTGTGGCAAACCAAGTCTTGATTTTCTTTCTTGATGTGGAAAGAGAAGCTTGATAAGAAAGGCTGCCTAAATTAAACAACGGAACTGGAAAAGATTTCTCTATTATTCAACACTTCATATTCATGAATAGTGCTGGTTTGGTTCCAGCACTTGACAGCTGATTCCCTTTTTAATCATTTTTGGAGAGATGAACTGATGAAGGTTAAATCTTGCCTTGTGTATGTTAGCTCAGGTCTTTAACAAGTCCATGATGTTTTAGTTATACATTTAACCCTGACATTTAATAGTCTGAAACTTGTTATATTGACAAAGCCAGACAGTAGTAAGAATAAGTACTCTGAATCTTGCCAGTTAACCAAATGAGTGTGATACTTTTCTGAAGTCAGTTTCTCTCTTTATCATGACATTTATGTGTGGGTATTAGTCATTAGCTTTTAATCTGCTATCATTCAGACCTTTATTATAGATAAGCTTTGTGATATTAAAACTTCAGTGAAATTGAGCCCAGAGTGTAGGGCAGATTAAACATGAACAAACCAATTTGGAAAGAATAGTAGCCCTAGTCTGGTGAATTTCTATTGTCTGTGTTGAGCTGAATGTATCTGTTTATACCATAATTTAGGAAAGTTAGGATTCTTCAGACTGCAACCTCCAAAATTGTCCAATTCCCATGAAGTGGCATCACTAGAGTCGGTGCCACCTGGTGTGGTAACTCATGGTGTCATTCCCTTCTCTCATACCATACCATACACAATCCTTAGTAATATTTTTTGTATTAATGTTACTCATAAATCATAATCCCTGTATATCCTGAATGTAATGATAGTAGTTGTGACATAAACAACTAGCAAAATTAAAATTATACCTTTACAGTGTCATAAACACAGCCTAAATGTATTTACATAGTTTCATGTGATTAAAGTGAAAATTTGGTAAGATGTGATGTTTTAGAAGAAAATCTAAGGAGTAATTTTAAAAAAACTGAGGCTTCTCCTTTCTTCTCTCATTGAGCCTTGCTCAATGGGAGAAGAAGCCTTCTCTTCTGCTGAGCTCCGGGGTTTTAAAGGGATGTGGGTGAATACCCACTGTCCATTTTAACCAAAAGGTAGACATTTGGGGAGCAGTGCTGTCACTCTCCCTTTTAGGGTGTCACCTGGTGCAGCCCACACTCCCCACATCACTAGTGATGCCACTGCTCCCATGATCAAGCCATTGGCCATGCTGGCTAGATAAGAGCAATCAAGTATAAACATGCACTAGAAGCCAAAATAATTATATTCAAGCTGTTGTAGTTTGGGCATATTGTTAGACAACATGACTCATGAGAAAAGACAATAATGCTCAGTAAAGTGGAAGGCAGTAGAAAATAAAGGAATATTATGAGTGGATAAACCAATCAGATGTGCAAGATTCATGTACTACTAGCTTCTCCTGATAGATTTTGGAGTGACTGAGAGTTCACTACTGCACCTCCCTTCAACCTTCAACCTTTTCCCCAAAAAAAAAAAAGTTTGAAATTTAAATTGATTTAGGACTTCTGGTGACAGCGGCAGGGCACTCAGTTGTGGGAGATGGGAGTTCGTCCCCACAATTGCCAAAAACAGGGAGTAAGGACCAAAAATCCTTATCAATTTCCTCTCAGGGGAGGAGAGGGAGAAAGGGAGCTTGGAATAGGCACAGATCAGCAATAAGTATGAGAATTGAGATTGGAAAGAGGCAGAGAAGTGCCGAACAGCAGCCCTCCCTGCAATGGCAGCCAGAGCTGACACTGAGCCCAGCCTGAAGTTTTTATCTTTGTAAATAAGTAAAAGACTTTTTAACTTAAGTGCTCTTGTGATAATCACAACACATAACTTTGAACTGTAGAAGAGTCACGGGGAACTGGAAAAAATACTTGTAACACAGTTGGCAGCATACTTTCTCTTTGCTTTTGAAAGTAGTTTCATTAATGGAGGAGAGAAAGTAAAAAGGGGGAAGATCATAATTAAAGCTAAACTCTCTACAAAATAAAGAGAAAGCAGTTAGAAGCAAGTTACAATAAATAAAAGGGGTGTCAAAACAGTTGTGAGAAGAAGAGAGAATGAAGGAGATTTAAACAGAAGACACAGAAAACAAGTATTTGAGATAAGAAGGGGTACAGAAAGTATGGCGGACTGAGAATACAGACTGGGATATCAAGACAAGGGACAAGAAAGACTACGACAGAAAGAGGACAGAGGAGAAGATGACAGAAAGGAAAAGAGAAAGGAAAGAAAGATTGGTGATAGAAGGAGGACAGGGGAGGGGATGACAAGAGAAGAAACAGAGTTTGAGTTAATCCTGGGACTAAGATGACTGGTAGGCATAAAAGACAAAGAAAGAACACGTCAGAAGGAGGATGGGGGATGAGGCAACGACTAGAGGACAGGGAGGAGACATCTTAGAGGGAAAAGGAGCATGAAGAGTGACAAAACAACTTGAAGGAGATAAAGAAGACAATGAAATGACTCTAAAGACTAATCATTAAAGGGAAGTTTCCTTTATACCTCTTTGGTTACTTGGTAGCCAGTATATCTCAGGTCATATCTAACTTTTCAAATAAAATATTTTGATTATTTGTGAATATAGATATTAATCAGATAAAAATAACACAGGATCACCTTTTATATACCCAGACATAGATATATAAAAATTTATAAATATATAGATATTATTTATGCAAATAGATTAGATACATGATTTAGAAGACGAAGAGAACTGAAATGTGTTAAACATTTTTAATAGGTGACTACAAGTAAATGTTGAGAAAGTAATTTAATTATATAAGAGAAAGGGGACCACTAATCACTAACTAAACAACAAGTGTTTGAAGGTGATTTTTGAATTAATATATAGTGGATTTAAATTTAAATATTTAATATATAGTGGATTTAAATATTGAAACATGTCTAGGTATTAAGAAAAATATAAAATTAGAAATATACTCTGAATAAAAATAATATTCTGTGTGATAAAATATTTTGAGTCAAAACTGGGAAAATATGGCAACAGGTTATAAGAAAACTATATCTACAGCAACAACCTCACAGAGAAGAGGATCAATGGAGGCACTTAAAGACCCTACCACAATTTTTTTAGAATAATTTAAGAAATTTAAAGAAGAAATGAGGAGGGAGATGAAGTATGAACTGAAGACATCAAAAAATGAGACAAAGGAGGATTTGTAAAAAGAGCTGGGTGTATTTTGAAAAAAACTTGATAAAATTACAAAAGATATTGAAGAATTGCAAATAAACACTAAAGAAAGAAAAGAGAAGACAGAGACATTACAAGGAGCGACTAAAGAACTTCAGGATATTCAGAATAGAGATGGTAATAGAATATTAATTTAATTTATCAGATATAGAGAATGATGCCTCAAGGTTAGAGGATTGTCAGAGAAACTGAAAGGAGAACTCCTTAAAAAGACTATTGCAGCTCTAGCCAATTACGAGGACAAATCTGTTGAAGAGACAGAGATAGAAATCGATAAAACATTCAGAATTAATTCAATTATAGCAAAGCAGCTTCATTTTTAATAGCATTTTTTATAGCAAAAGAAGCATCAAATTGTATTGAATGCAGCATTCTCAGTTGAAGAGATTGAAGAAGCAATAAAAAGAATGAAAGTAAATAAAGCTCTGGGGCCAGAAAGTTTCACGGCTTGGTATTACAAAATGATGTAAAATTGAATGGTATCCCAGAATCCTGGAAGAATGCAGACATCACTTTGATTCCTAAGGAAAGAAGAGATGGCAAAAAAGCATAAATTATAGACCAATATCTCTTCTGAATACAGATTATAAGATTATAAGTTTCTCCAGCCCATAACATCATCTGGAGCGCTGATGGACCAGGAGGCCCAGAAGCAGCGCGGGGAGATAGAGGCGGCGGCAGCTCCCTTTAAAACCTCCGCTCTCCAGCCACAAACACCGGCTGTGAGTATCTCCAGCCATTAACATCATCTGGAGCGCTGACTGACCAGGAGGCCCAGAAGCAGCACTGGGAGAAAGAGGCGGTGGCAGCTCCCTTTAAAACCTCCGCTCTCCAGTCACAAACACCAGGCTGTAAGTTTCTCCAGCCCATAACATCAGCTGGAGCTCTGATGGACCAGGAGGCCCAGAAGTGGGCTCGGAGGTGGTGGAGGCGGCTGTCGCTCCCTCATAAATCCCCGCCCGCCATCCCATAACATTGGCAGGGACTCCTCCAGCCCACAACATCCATAGCAAGCAGATTTTTCAACACATGTGATAGCCACAGTTTTTGAGCCATAGGGAGGGCTTAGCAGCCTAAAGCTCCAGCTAACACTAATTGACATTGGGCTAATTAGAACACGGTTTCTGATGAGCTGAGGCTGGAAGAGGGCAGCCTTGGTATGCCTAAGTTCATTGGCAGGTCAAGTAATATCAGATCATCTGACCAGAGGCTGGTTTTCAAATCTTCCTTCTGTTATGACTTTATAGGAATAGGAGGATTGGCGAGGTCTTCCGGAGCTAAGAGGAACATGTGTATTAGTAACAGGACTGTATATGTCCTAATTCCTGTGCTCTGTTATGACCTCAGACTATACCATCTTACCTGAGGCCGGGAAGGAGAAGGGGGCGGCTATTGGAGTGGTGCTGAGGAATGGGAGGTATGGCTGGAACAGTTGGAACCAGTGTTACAAAAGAAGACGGGATCGCTGTTTGAAAGCTATCCTGCCTTCAGTTCCTTTTGTTTCTCTGAATGGCGTGGAGAGCAGACTAACCATACCACTGAACCTCACTCTGCTCCTTTGCAATGCCAGGTCACTTAAAAACAAAACCTATATCATCCAGGATCTCCTCCTGGATGAGGATGCCGACCTGGCTTGCTTTACGGAGACCTGGCTGGGGGAGGATAGCACTGCTACTTGGGTGCAGATCCTCCCAGCCGGGTACTTTGTTAGTGAGCAGGTGAGGGGAAATGGGTGGGGGCGGCGGTGTGGCTCTGGTTTATAAGAACACTTTAACTTTGACCAGGATACCTGTCCGGAACACAGTCCACTTCGAGTGTATGTACCTTAGCCTGAAGACCAGAGATATTTTTGGAGATTCTGCTAGTCTACCGACCACCCCGTTGTCTAGCAGACTGCCTGACCGAGCTGACATAGCTGGTCTCTGAGCTGCTGTTGGAGACTCCCAGACTTTTAGTGTTGGGGGACTTCAACATCCCGCTTGAGACCAGTTTAACAGGTGCAGCTCAGGAGTTCATGGAGACCATGACAAACATGGGCCTATCCCAATTGGTCAACGGGCCTACACATTGTGTGGGTCATACACTTGATGCGGTCTGCATTGTCATAGACGGATCATTTCCTGGTCAAGATGGAACTGAGAGCC
>CM034703.1:309599101-309617302 GCA_020142125.1 Phrynosoma platyrhinos
CCACAGGGCGGTATATAAATAAAATTTATTATTATTATTATTATTTATGACTTCCATTTTGGCTGAAAGATTAAAACAAGTGTTATTGGCATATGTAAACAACAATCAATCTGGATTCCTTCCTTCAAGGCAAATGAAAGAAAATATAAGGATTATATTGAACATTTTGGAGTATTTTGACAGGAACAATGAGAAAAAATTGGGTCTAGTATTTTTGGATGCCAAAAAGGTTTTCGACAATTTGAACTGGAAGTGTATGATAAACATTTTAGAAAGGATGGGAATGGGGACAAACTTTGTATCTTGGATAAAGAGTATTTATGAGAAGCAAACTGCTCAACTGATTATAAATGGTGAAAAAACATGAACTCTTGAAATAATAATAATAATAATAATAATAATAATAATAATAATAATAATAATAGTTTATTTATATCCCGCCCCTCTGTCAAACAATTGGGGCAGCTTATAGATAAAGAAAGGAACACAACAAGGTTGTCTCCTATCCCCACTCCTATTTATAACTGTACTAGAAATGTTAGCAAATCAAATTAGACAAGATAGAGATGTAAAAGGATTAAAAATCAATGGACAAGAATATAAGTTCAGAGCTTTCACCGATGATTTGGTTATTATTGTAGAGGACCCAACCCCAAAAATGGAGAAACTTTTTGAAATAATAGAAAATTTTGGACAAATTTCAGGATTTAAAATTAACAGAAACAAAACACTGATAATGACTAAGAACTTAGAGAGGGAAGAAGAACAACAGATTGAAAATTTTACCAATTGTAAAATAAATAACAAAATTAAATGTTTGGGATATGGTTAACAAAAAAATTGACTTGTTTAATAACAATTATAAGACTCTATGGAGAGAAATTAAAAAGGACTTGGAAAAAAAAGGATAAACTACAATTGTCCTTATTTGGAAGAACTGAAGCAATCAAGATGGTGATCCTACCTAAAATTAATTTTCTATTTCAAAGTGTACCCATTATTAAAGATTTTAAAGTAATAACAGAATGGGGAAAAAATTTGAAAAAATTTGTATGGAGCAGCAAAAAATCGAGAATCAATTGGAAAACAATGACTAGAAAGAGAGGAGACAGGGGAGGTGGGATACTCAATCTAAAATTGTATTATCAAGCTAATGTGCTAAACTGGATTGCTGAGTGAATAACATTAGATAATACTAAAGTATTAAATTTGGAAGGCTTGAATAATCAATTTGGATGGCATGCTTATCTCTGGTATGATAAAGCAACTATACATAAGGAATTCGGCCATTACATAATTAAAAAAACATTGCTAAATGTGTGGGAGAAATTTAAGAAGAAAGTTTACAGAAAGATACTGATGTGAATATCCCCTCAAGAAGCTTTTTTTGGGAGGTGGAGAGAACTGAATAAATGGCTAACATATAAGGACATAATAAAGAGAACATCATGTAATAAATATGAACTAAAGGAGATTGATGAGTTAAAAGAAATGGACCCGAAAATGCACTAGTTTGCCTACTTACAACTTAGTGAAAGATTCAAAATAAACCAAAAGAATGAAGAATTTGGAGAAAATGAATCAGAAATTGATAAAATATTATTGGATTCAAAGAAGAGAATATCAAAATTGTACAACTTTCTGAGAGAAAGAGAACAGGAAAATGACTTGATATCAGATACCATGATAAAGTGGGCAACAGACTATGATCGGGTGATTGGAGTAGAACTTATTATGCTAAGACAAAGATGAAGAAATTCACAAAACGTCAGGATTTAAAAGAAAATTACTTTAAAATGAAACACAGATGGTTTCTTACACCTAGTAAAATTGCAAAGATTTACAAAACTAATTCTAGTGAGTGTTGGAAATGCAACAAGAAAGGTGGATCCTGGTTCCATATGTGGTGGAGATGCCTGAAACTGAAGGTCTATTAGAAGAAGATTCATATTATGACTGAGAAGATATTAAAGGTGAATTATGAACTGGGACTTGAGATTTATCTGTTAAATATGCTTAACAAATTACCGATGTATACATAAAGAAAATATTGGTGAATATTACTTTATATGATTGCAGCAGCATGGATACTAGTGGCACAGAAATGGAAGCAGAAAGAACTCCAATACTTTGCAATAAAAACTTTGTGGTGTGATTGCCTTTAAAAAACACACACACCCCAATCCTTTCAAACAGTAAAAATATATGCTAAATAGATCTTCAGACAGTAAAAATATATGCTAAATAGATCTTCAGCCTCCTTTTGAGGGTTGTAGCATTTTTTTACGTTGGAAAGCTTAAATAAAAGTGCAATGTAAGGCCAATGGTGCATTTATTTATTTATTTATTTTGCCCATAGATCTGTTTCCTTTTAAAATAGTGAGAAACAGATGATGATGATGATGATTTTCTTTTAAAAGCATTGCCCCTTCACTCCCTCAGTCTCTACAATAGCTGCATTAATTCCTAGTACCAAAAGAGCAAAGAATAAAGCACAGATTATATTCAATGCTAGATCATCCGGTTAAATGTGGGCTTTGAATATTTTGTGTCACCCAAGCAGGTTGGTTTAAATGTTTGTGGCATCCTGTTCCTGCATTATCTCTGTGACGCCTTTGCCTTTTGTAGTAAGTGTAGGCTTACCGTCACTTCAAAGAGTAAAGCTGTACAGCCCATAATCCCTTTTGAGAACTGGCATCCTTTAGTATCAGTTCCCTTTGTTTGAATGACTTAATAGATGCCCTCTCTCTATCAAGCATGAGAGCTTTGGTAGACAGCACCCACCCCTTCCTTTCTTTGTACCAATGAATCCTAAATGCCACATGTAAGACATGGGTTTCTTCCCCATGAGGACTTTGCTGTTTAATTCTTGACACAAAAAGTAAGGCATCTTTCAAGGTCTCACATCCCTTTCTTGTCATTTTTTTAACCTTTGTAACCTCTCTGGATACAGAGGTCTGATGTAGGGAAAAGCTCAGTTAGTCTAGTTTTTATAGTTGCATGGCATGAATAGTAGGCATCTTGAGTTTGTAGTCAGAAATACACTTATTGCACAGCACTTAAGGAATGGGAATGGAATGGAATGGAATGGGGAAAAATGCATTTTACTGCATGGGGAAACAGCACTGATGATGCCAGGACTCCCCAAGGCGTTCCCCAGCCATTCCTGGCAGCCAATTTTTGAAGGATGGTTCAAAATCGTTCTTCAAAATTGGCTACTAGGAATGGCTGGGGAAACACCTTGGAGACTCCCGGCAGCATCAGTGACATTCTCTCGTGCAGTAAAATGCATTTTTGCTCCATTCCGTTCCCTTCCATTCTGTTCCATTCCTGTTCTTGTAAGTGCCATGTGATAAGCTTAATAGATATATGTGAGAAGGCTATTTGGTAGGTTGCATTTTTCACATTAGGCTGCTTGAAAAATTCCCCCTTTAGCTTTTAGTCCTATTTTAATAGCAACCTCAAAACACTATGGCTACATGCGCATTGCAGAAATAATCTGGTCTGGCACCACTTTAACTGCCATGGCTCAATACTATGGACTTCTGGGAATTGTAGTTCGTTGTGGCATTAGAGCACTCTGACAGAGAAGGCTAAATGTTTCACAAAAATAACATACCCAGAATTCTAGAACGTAGAGCCATGGCAATTAAAGTGGTATGAAACTGGATTATTTCTGCAGTGCAGATGCAGTCTTAATCACTAAATAGAGCAAGGTAGCATGCCTTAGGCAACTGATTTGGGTTGTCATGAAAAGGCAGCCAATTGTTTAATCTTGTTGTTGTATTTCTCCTGCCAGGGATAGGCAGAGGTGCTTCTGACTTGTTGTTAATTGCCATCAAGTTGACTTTGAGTTATGGTGACTCTATGGATGTGAGACCTCCAGGTATCCCCACCATCAACAGTCCTGCTGAGGTCCTACAAGCTTGGGGCCATGGTTTCCAAGATTTCATCTATCCACCTGTATTGTAATCTTTCTCTTTTACTACTGCCTTCCACCTCTGCTCTATTTAGTCTTTAGCCTTTTGGGTTTGTTTGTTTGTTTGTTTGGCTGCTGCTTATTCCTAATTTATACTAATACTACTAATAATAATAACAATAATAATAATAAATTTTATTTATAACCCCTCTGCTTGGCAATCGGGGTGGCGTACAACAGATTAAAAATATAACAAATAAAAACAATTCCTACCTCCCACCTCTTACCCACCCACCCCTACTGAATTCAGCAGTTATGGCATTGTGATTGGGGGGTGTAAGAAAAGAAAAGAAAGTGAAAAAAGAAGAAAAGAGACTGCTTGAAAATAGTGAGGGAAGAGGAAAGAACTGGAGATGTTATCACATTTTTCTTACAGTGTAAATGGGGGACCATTTACAGGAGTTCCCCATTAATGGCCAGAGACATCTTAACTAAGCTTGGGAGACACAGCAGCAATTGGACAGAGGTGACATCATGTGATAGGTAATGCCTAAGGTGATATTTTCCTGTTTTAATCCCAGTTTAACAGCCACATGTGATAAAGTCCATTTTCTTTTCTAATGAGTGGTACAGTGCATATCTTGGAAAGAAATCATCCAATGAATGCATTATAAAATCACATTAGCCTTTTTCTTATGCTCAGCTGATGATGAACTATGATCCCCAAATCATTTCTATATATACTACTAACAGACCAGGCATGCTTCATCTTATATCTCTGCATTTGATTTTTTAAAAAAACTAAATACAGAACTTTGCATTACTCCCAGTTTAATTTTGTTCTTGCTTTTTCAGCCAACATTCCATTATAACAAGGCCATTTTGATGTGATTCCTATCTTCTGAGGTGTTAACTATCCCTCCCAATTTTAGGTCATTTGCAAATTTGATCAGAACTCCTTTCACCCCATTATATGACTCACTTATTTTTTTTAAAAAAAAAATACTAATACCAAACCTGGAACAGACTCTTTGAAACCTAAGTTGAAATGATGAACTTTTGATGAGTACTTTTTGAATACAGTTTTCCAGTCAGCTGTGAATCCAATAGACTTTTCTCTAATATTGAAAGTGTAACCATTGCAGGCACCAAATCAAAGCAGGAGAGAAAGAACTGGAAGGAAGAATAAAAATAGAACTTAGAATAGATCTTGCATTGTAACCTTATCTTGAAGCATATTTCTGATATGGGTTCCAAAAAACCAAAAAAATCTTGCAGTGTAACCTTGTCTTCTAAAAGCATATCCTTGATCTGGGTTCCAAACAGCTACCTGGCCACATCTTCCCCCAGGGTATTCCATGTTATATAGAGTAAGGTTTCTGTTTTTCTTTTCTAACAACAGCATCAATATTCTGTGGCTATAGAGCATACTCAGTCCTCATTGGGTTGTCCTTCAGCTCATTGAAAATGCCTTAAAGTTTTCATACCCTAACACCATAATGTATTTTTCTTTCTTTGTGTACCTCAGCAAATTCTGGAGTTTCTTAGAAGAGAAATCCTTTCTGTTTCTCAGTGGTCCCATTTTTATTCTATTCCTAGCAACACTAATTATTAGAGTTCACAATTAGAGAGAGTAATTATAAAACTCTATTTAGAGATGGAAGAAGCCTGTTGTTATATCATTTACCTGTGGAATTGCTGCACTGGCTTGTGGTTGGATTAGAGTGCACAAGTATACAAATCTATTACTCTTCTTCTTGTTGTTGTTCTTGCTGTTAAACATATTCCTGATCTGGGTTCCAAATTCAGAGGCAATCCTGCCAGTTTATATCGCCTATTGCACCTGGTATCCCTTGGCAATCTCCCATCCAAGTATTAATCAGCCTTGACCCTGCTCTGCTTCCAAGATCATACAGGATATTATGCCTTCACAGTATTTAGACCAGCAGCGGCTGAGGCAGTGTGGAGGACAGATGGAGGACTCTCTCTGTGCCCATTGACAACACCTGGGCTGCCCTGCATCAGCCTCAGAAGCAGCCAGAGCTGGGAGAACTCAGGCATAAAAGCCTGCTGGAACATCCTTCCCAGCACCAGCAGCGGCTGAGGCAGTGTGGAGGACTGTAGGTGGTTGCTGGAAGGCCCCGCCTATTATCTTTTGCCCTGGCTATGACAACCGCTTCTGTGACACAGCAATTGTCATGTTTCTTCTCCTGCTATAGCCTTAGAGAACTCAAGGTTTAAATGTCATTCATTGAAGATGTGCTTGTGAATTTTTAATTGTTTTTTAATTTGTTTTGTTTGATTTGTTTTTTAGGGGTGGGAATGAGGGATGGGACTGAATTTGATTGTATTTGCTTTGATGTTTATACGTTGTACGCCGCCCCGATTGCTTGGCAGAGGGGCGGGATATAAATAAAAATTATTATTATTATTATTATTATAGACCTGGGGATAAAATGATGTATAGGGACATAATTTGACATTGTGCTGCATATGCCTTTGGCAGGATGCTGGCCTCAGTCTGGCACTGGGACCACTTCACATACACACCACAGATCCTTTGACAAATGCACAAGGACACATTTCCAAGCATAAAATGGCTTGTCACCAATCAACAGCGATAGTCGATTGTACTTTAAAAAGGATATAGCCTTTTTAAATTGAGATGTGCTGCTGGAGAAAAGTGCTGAGGATTCTATGGAGAGCCAAAAGGACAAACAAATGGGTCCTAGAACAGGTCAAGCCAGAGATATCCCTAGAAGCGCAGATGACAAGACTGAGACTGTCATACTTTTGACACATCATGAGAAGGCATGAATCATTGGAAAAGACAATAATGTTAGGAAAGATGGAGGGAAGTAGAAAGAGAGGAAGGCCACATGCTAGATGGATGGACTTTATTAAAGAGATCACAAATAAGAGTTTGCAGGAGCTGGGCAGAGCAGTAGAGGATGGGGGGGCTGGAGATATCTCATCCATTGGGTCGCCATGGGTCAAGACCGATGCAAACAACAACAACAAAGCCTTTTTTTTACTTAAACAAAAAAGAAATTAAAAGGACTAAAGAAAAAATGGCATGTGTGACAATATATATAACATTATACATGTCATCTATCTAATTATCTGTCCAATATGTAATGTGTTCATGGGATTATATATCTGATGTACATCTGATCCTTTTCTTACTTCTTTGATTCTCCCCTTGACAGTGTCTAGATCCGGGGTCTCTGTATGAAATGTTGTTCACAATTACATCGCAGACTTGGCTAGGTGAAGGCAGCCATCAGCCCTCAAAGAGTTGTGTCTCTTCTCATGTTTTTCTGCCTCTGGCCCACTCCCTGCAAAGTCTCACTCTCCATCAGCTTAATTTTATCATCTGGCAAATTATGCAGCTGAGATGACTCTATGGATTCTAAACTTGATACAGAGACAAAGTCAGATTATCCTCAGGCACCTGCAACCTAACAGTCCTTTCCATTCATATGCATTCACAGATAATGGATCCTGAAGTGCCTGGGCCAGCAAACTAGCTGCTTCACAGTATCACCTAAAAGAGATGGTATAATAAAAAAAACCAATACTCTTGGCATCTTAATAGTATATTCTTTTTTTCCTTTTTTTTTCCTGGAGAGAAGACAAAGAACTTCCTTTTTCGTGAAAAGGCAAAAGAATGACTGCCTGCAGATCTCCCCTGGGATGCCTATATTCTGGGGAATATATTTTGCAAAAATAAAAAATAAACAAACTTTGAAAGATGGCTGCTGTCCTTGGGTCCCTAAAACTTTCTGTGCACAGCTCTCCAGAATATCTGTCCTGGATTTCAATCTCTCTCTCTCTCTTTCTCTCTTTCTCTTTGCCTTATCAAATCCATATATAAATTTGGTGTATAATCCAAGAGGTATAGAATATGTCTTTACTAGGTGTGGGTGTACAATTCAAGAAGAAGAATGGAATGAGTATATCTTTACTAAATGTAGATGTATAATCCAAGAAGATTAATGGAATGAGTACAGTGGACATGCCATATCAACAGGCTAGCTATCTATGGATTCAAGCATGGATCATCGTGCCCCATTTTATTCAATGGTGGTATGTGCTTGCTGGACGTGATGATTGTTATCCAAAATACAAGAGTCCTGAGAGGGTACCTACCACACTCAGTATTCAAATAGGGGAATTTTATTAGCTCAATTCAAGCAGCTGAGAGGGCTTGGGCAACTAAAGCAGGGGTCAAGCCTGTGTTCCAAGAAACAGACCTCTAGAATGTAAGGTCCAAATGTAGTTTTATTTATAAATTTTTGTAAATATTGCCAAGAAAAGCCTGTAAAGGGTTTGCAAAGCAAAGAAAAGCAGGGCTCAGGCTAGACTCAGGCCTGCATCCAGGTCACTAAAATGAGTACCCAACTGTTAGGGGGCAATGAATTTACAGTTGTAAACCGCTTAGACATCCCATAGCGTGATATGAAGCAGTATATAAATGAAGCTGTTTTGCTTTTTGCTTTGCCTTAGGGTTGCCATAAATCAGGAATGGCTTGAAGGTGCCCAATAACAACAAAAACATTATACAACAAACAATAGAGATAGGATATGAAAAACAATGCAAAATAATATAAAGAAAACTGACAAATAAATACAATCAATATTTATTTATTTATTTATTTGCTGCCTTTCTCCCTGGAGGAACCAAGGCAGCACACAGAAAAAACTACACATAAAATATGTGAAGATAACACAAAATTAAACAAAATTCCAAAAGCTTTGGAAAAAAAAGAAAATTTATTCTCTCATGTGAGATTGAACATTTTTAATTGTTTTCTCCCCAGACATGATTACAAAACTTTTTGGATTTGAGACTGGGTTTTTTGCAAAATTTTTGTTAAGATATGTCCCCGAATTTTGAGAGGGAGAGAAAGAAAGAAAGACAGACAGACAGACAGACAGACAGGAGAAAAAGGAGGTGTAAAACCAGCCCATCAGATACCATCCAGCCTCAGAGGGAGAGAGGTAGGCCCAGCTCCATTGAGTCAAGCCTAAAGAAGCAGAGCCCTCCCTCCAGTCCATCTGCTATGTTCCAGGCCTCAGAGGGATAGAAGAACTGCTGGACCTGATCCCCTTCCCCACTGCCATTCCTTTCTCCTTTTTGTGTCATGTCTTTTTAGATTGTAAGCCTGAGGGCAGGAAACTGTCTAATTAGCCATTTGTAAGCC
The DNA here is from genome assembly GCA_020142125.1 of Phrynosoma platyrhinos. NCBI lineage: Eukaryota > Metazoa > Chordata > Lepidosauria > Squamata > Phrynosomatidae > Phrynosoma > Phrynosoma platyrhinos. The sequence goes on from CM034703.1 coordinate 309,608,228, forward strand.
ACTCTGAGAGCCTTTGTGGCTGAAGAGCAGGGTATAAATACTCCAAATAAATAAATAATACATCAAGAAACCCTGTTTAAAAACTAGATATGGACGCAAATGTGGGGGGGGGAGGGTTACCTATGACGAATAGTGACATGTGCATGCTTTATGCTTTATACAGAACAATGTCCTGTTCTCAATGGATTGCAGGGGTTTATTTTCTACCCACTTACATCCCAACTAAAGCTACCCCTCAGGCATCTGCTAGAGCCCATGGGAAGAAGGCGAGCAGGCACTGAGATTGCCTTCCTCCTCACTCTAGTTCTCTGGAGAATAAAACAGAGGTCATCATTACACTTCCTCTCTCTGTAGCAAATTTTAGCAGGGACAAGAAGTGGTCCCCATTGCCTAGTCATCTCACAACTGGCCTCCTCCTCCCTGTCCATTTGAGAGCCATGGTAGTGCCCACAAGACTTGGCATCTCTGCGGAGGAGAAAGCATGAAGATGCATTCATGAAACAGCTGCACATTGCATGTGCCATCTAGGATCTCAGCCACCAACTTTTTATGGAATTGAGATAATATGGCATTTATCTTTTGACACAGATAAAGAAAGCAGCACATACCAGTGAATAACTGATACTAAGGGACAAGCAAATGAAACTGACTGATACATCCAAGAGGAATTTTTTTCATGGCAATAAGTATGTTCCTACTTAAAAAGATCTCCACATTTTTTCTATGAACACACTTATTTTAATGTCATTTCCCTAGCTTGATAAGGAATGTTGTGATTTTGAATGCAACATCTTAAGCACTCTGCAAAAGACTTCTGTCTTTGTTTTCAAGGCACTCTTGGCTATATAAAAATATCTCTCTTCTAAACTGTGGAATGTGCTCAATTCTAGATTGAAGGTACTTGTTAGAATAGTTGTGTAAACAGGGAAAGCTATGGAAGCCAAAAAAAAAAACCACCAACATACACTTGAAAAACAACAGTGTATTATTTCTTGTTTGCTTTCTAAACTAGGTGCCTTTGCACTTTTGATCTCTGCAGGCCAATATGCAGCTTTACCATGAAGCAATGCTAATGAGAGTTTGGAGCCTTTAATTTATGATGCATCTGACAGCATTGTAGTGAATTGGGTATGAGATGCATGTGATTATGTTGGCATGCTGAAGAATAAACCAGCTGCTATTTGTTCTGCAAGCGTTCAAAGAACATTCTCTCATTAATGGTCCATAGCATGATCTGGCATCTGGCAAACTAATATGTTGTCATCTTTATAGTGAAAGTCACCACAAATCATTAATGAATCCAACAACCATTCAATTTCTTATGTTTTCTGAAATACACCAATTACTGCAAAAGTGTTCCTATTAGCAGAATGATTGAATGATAGTAACCAGAGAGTAACTTGTTAGCACAAACTCTTGTTGCAAAGACAGTAATGAACTGCTCATTCCAGCACTTGTTATTTCCTTTTAATCAGGAAGGATGTTTAGACCTGATAATTTATGTTGCATTTTGCATCAGCACCCAAAGTAGCAAGCAGAAAAAGTATTCTGAGGAAAGCTTGTGCTGATGTAGCTCTAGCCACCTACAGCTACTGCCCAAATTAGAAAATAAGCTGATTTGACCTAATATGTTGGGAATTGTTTTTACTTATTTGAATTGCTAGAGTATATTAATATGTTTATATGTTTAGATAAGGAACACTCACTGATTTTCTTATTCTCTTTGGGAAAGTATGTTTCAACACATTGAGACACACACTGAGAAAACAGTGACAATTACACAATTACAGTCAAGCCTCATGAGATCTTTTATATTTTTTTTCTGAAATATTTATTTGCCCCAATATGCTTGGGTTTGGTGCAAACACTTTATTTTGTTCAAGACACAGTTTTATCTACAAACACTTTTTTGCTCACAAATCATGGGTCTCAATCCTATTGTTCCTCTACAGTAGGCCAAATGAAACACTGACATTAACCAACATTCTGACTCATCAGTAAACAATGGCTTCAATGGATCCATTCTAGTTGAGAACTAACCAATAGGATTCAGGCTGTGTGTGTGTGCATGCCTTGTGAACTCATCTTGCATGGATACAAACAACTGAAATGATTAATTCTTACACATAAGAATGCATACTTCCAATTTACATGTGTGTATATAATATAACTAATATAATGTAAAAGATAAAAAAAGTAATGTAATGTAATATACAGAGAAAGAGGAGGGGGGAGAGTTACATATGCATATAATTTCATGGGAATGTCTCCATATGATGCTCCTGCACTTTGAGTGAGAGGTATTCATGTCTCAATGAGCACATCAATTTTCTAAGACTTCTATACTAGGTTCCAATTTCATCATAGGATGGCATATTTTGAATAATGTTTTGTTTTGTTTTGATATGAAGAGGCCATACAATATATAGCCATCTGCTTCAAAATAAGAGTCAGGACTTCTTGAAACCCAAACAGTTACCAACGTAACTCCAAGTTACCAAAGTGTCTCCAAGTCCACCCTTTGATTTTGCACCCTTGAGTGCAACAGTGAAGCTGGAGTAGATGGACATGTTGTGTGTGCCGTTCCAAAGACCAGCCATTTGGGAAATAATACAGGAAAAAATTTTGTTTGGCTTGCTGGAAACTAGGAGCATTTTTAAAATGAATGTATGAATTTTTACTCTGTCCCTTTAGGTGGTGGTATATTTATCCAGGTCATCTCTTTGCATTTTAACATTTAGAAAAAGAGTAACTGAAAGAAACCCACACACAAGCAAAGGGGATGAGAGTAATCTCCAGGAAATGGGGAAATAGGAAAGATCTAACTTTGTCCCCATGACAGAATTCCTGAAGCTTCAAGTTGTGGTGAGAGAAAAGGAGGAGGCTGCTTTAACTTCCTCCTTTCCCCAGAACCCCAGTCTACCTGGCTGTTTTCACACTGCAATGTCTTTGGGGTCATGGGATGCAAGAGGTGTCTCCGGCCTCCTCTTCCTCCCAGAAATTCCTGTTGGGACTCCTCCTTTTGCACTGCCAGAAGCAACACACAAGCATACACCTTGATTGGGTTGTATGTGTAGGATTCCATGATGGCCATGAGGGACATAGTAACTACACAATAGACCTTGGGGAGTTGAAGGCTGTATGTCCCTGGTCTGAAAAATGTCTTTGAGAAACCTCAATATATATGAGTGTGTGCATGTGAGTATGTGTGTGTACATCTTGTAAATTTTGCATTTTGGGGGGAAACCTTTTGATTTCTAAGCATGGTTGCTTGCCTTTGTCCATGTTAATTTAAATGATAACAACATGAATTTAACACCTAAGAGTAGGCACTGGTGAACTTTCTTCAATGCAATTTGGAATGCATTTGGCTAATAGGAAGTGTTTCCCCTTAAGATAAATTTAAAATCCATCATAGTCTTTCTCATAGTTTGATGAGGCTGAAAGACATCTGTCTTTCAAACACATCAATGACTCTCTACTTGACTGCTGCTTTCCTTTATACAAAGACCATCAGCCATGGCAACAGCAGTTATCATCACTGACAGTTAATAGTAACAAACATACTTTTTCTGCATCTGTAATTCTGAAATCATAGTGACCCAGGTGCTAAGGTCCCTGGGAAATGTTTGAGTATTCAGGAGGGACATCAGGCACTTTGGTAACAGCATATTCCAAGGATCTTTGTAGCTTTAATGTAACTGATCATATTTATGACAGCATCACACTTGTAGCAGGCATGACTAAGGTGCTTTGCTCTATGATTTCTTTATTATATTGCCTGAATTCTGTCCATTTCCTCTCTCTGGTATTTTTCTGTGGAAAACCAGAGAAAGAATCCACACTTTGTATGAGATTTGCTTCTCTGGTTTGCTGAAAAGAAAGCAAACCAGAGATGAGAAAATGTCTGTATTTAAATGTTACAATGAACAAACCATGGGCCTTCACTTCATATATTTTAGCCACTTTTGCTGCAAGCAGAAGCAATAGAGCAGCATGAAGTTACTGGTCCACAACAAGCCAAGATTTCTAGAGTTTCCTGGCTTGTCATGTCATTCAAGCCCATCTATTGTTTTAGATATGGCTAGTGGAATATAGGAGAGCCAGTGTAGCATAGTGGTTTAAGTGTTGGACTACAACTCTGGAGACCAGGGCTCAATTCCAGCTCAGCCATGAAACCCACTGGGTGACCTTGGGCAAGTCACATTCCACAGGGGAAGGCAATGGCAAACCTATTATTGGGTTTCCTTCACCAGGTTTGTTCAGAAGAGGTTTGCCATTGCCTTCCCCTGTGGACCCTGACTTGGGGTCTCCATACGTCAGAAACAACTTGAAGGCGCACAACAATAACAACAAAGTGGAATATAAATTGATTAAATAATAAATAAAAATAACATTCTAATCCAGAGACTATCTCGTGGTTACGGTGCTCAGTTTGCAACCCAACTGACCTTTACAAGCATCAATAATCAAGAGATGAAGAAATATCAGCAACTTCCCATGTTATGTTTTTTGTCGACAGAATGAGGCAAATAATTCACTTGACTGAACAACTCTCCCTGAACAACTCTGGTTACAAGCTGAGGTCTTTTCCAATCATTTTGTTCAATTACTGCATGCCAGGGACAGAACCTAGGATCTTCAACAGCCAGGCATGTCCTGTGGCCTTTCTCTCTGGAAGTACTTAGAAATGACTGTAAACATGGTAAATGTTTAGGCTGCAACTATTGATTGCAATTGTTGTAGGCTTGCAACTGCAAAAAGCTGTAGTGAAGAGAGACATGGAGCGAAACAGGGAAATCACTTTTACTTATTGTATACATGTGATGGGGCCTAAGTTAAAACCTAAACACTTATTTTTAAAAGGGATTTAGTTGTAGGTTTTGATGGCAGTTGGTGTAAGGTTAACAGACCCCACTGGGTACCCAATCCATAAAATGCTTTTCCAGGAATCTTGGACAACTGCAGCTGAGACTATTAATAAATTGTAACTTATTTTACCAATTTGTGGAGTGTGTGACTGAGAGACATGTATGCTAGAAATGCACTGGCTTTAGCATTCAACTGCTAAATTCTGTGAGGTGCAATTTTAGTTTCCTAGGGTGTTAAACCTTTTGAAGGGAAACAAAAATATGCAAGTACGAAAGTTAAACTGAGTTCAGCTTTCATCAACAGAGCAGCAAAAGTGTGGGACAGACTATTTATTCTAAATCTGCCTTCCTAGAGAATAAAGACTTACTCCAAAAAACAAAAAACATGTAATTTGTAGTTTTCAAATAAACAATAATGTCTTTAATAAATATATACATAAAATAAACTAAAGCCTAATCTAACTGGAGATGGTTTGGGTAGAGAGATATAAATCTCACCATCTTTAGATAGCAGGAAGAAACTATAACTACTGACTGCTTGAAGCAATTTAGAATCTTGAGAGAGAGCTGTTAAACTGCTGCCAAGAGTGACAGATAGAATGAGAAATAGAGGGAAGTCCCTGTCTAAAGAGGGGAAAGAAAATGCAATGCATAATTCTTAACAGACTCATGTATAACTCTACTGGGTACCCAATCCATAAAATGCTTTTGCAGGAATCTTGGACTACTACAGTTGGGACTATTAATAAAATGTCACTTATTTTACCAATTTGTGGAGTGTGTGACAGAGAGACTTGCATGCTTGAAATGCACTGGCTTTAGCATTCAACCACATAAAGGTTTAACAGAGTTCTAATGCCAAAGGTTAAATCACAGTGCCTTGTGGTCCTCCAGATATTACTGGACCACACTCCCATCCCCCCCTAGTTAATACAGCCAAAGATGGAGAATGGTAGAAACTGTGTCCCCTCCAACTGTCCTGATTTGTCAGGGACAGTTCTGATTAATCTTCTGTCATCCCACTTTTTCAACTTCTATTAAAATACCCCATTTTCCTCCTCTGTCCTCATCTTACTTCAATTGCTGAAAGCTGAGTTCAAAGTGAGAAACTAGTTAATTCAGCAGGGGGAAGAGTGCAGGAGTCATGGTGTCTTGCCCTTTCCAGTAGGCTCAAGTAAAAGCAAACTACTGAAACCTCTCCTAGCTTCTGTGTTCGTCATGACTTTTGCCATCTTGACTGAACTCTGATGTTGCTTGGCCACCATGTCCCAGTTTCATCTGTGAAATATTGAAGAATATGACATTACCATCTAAAAACAGCTACAGGGCCATCATTTTGCATGCCATATCTGCAACAAAATCATGACATCATTCATCTGCATCAACCTTGAAGATATAGACTAACATCATGTTTAAGCATTGTCTGTTTACTTACCAAACATAAGGCCTTGTGGCCAAGGAGGGATAACACTTCTGTAGCTTCTTCCAGTTAGTGAAGCACCTCTTATTTCAAATAGAAGAAGATTAATCTATGTGGCATTAGATTAAAAAATCAGTTTGGAGGGGTCAATCCCTTGTACCCTCCTATCCTGATAGCTGCATTTTGCATTTTAATTAGGTCTCTCATATGATTAAAGAACTTTTATTTGACTAATTGAAACAATTCAGTGCACATTTGCACATAAGAAAAAGCAATTCTAAAGGGGGGGGGGGAAAATTCCCTTTATGTTTAGATGATCCACATAAATCCTGCAGCTGGCATCATTCCATTAGAGACATCTCTTATATGCAGGGCAAAATGCCTTTTCTAAGATTCTAAGCTTGTTGCATTAGAAATATAGGCATACCCCACTTAATAAAGCATCTTACAAAGAAGCTCCTTTTTACAAAGTCTTTTTATACCTGCTCAATCCGTCTTTTTCCTCTGTTTAGTTAGGAGATTTTTAGCAGCATTAGCATTAGGAGAATGGTGAAGGAGGGCTAGAAAAACACATACTTTCAGTGTTGGGTAGAAGCTGCATGTTTGCAATAAACAAAACAATAAGGCTCTAGCTCTGTGTGCTTGTTTACAACAGATAAGGTAAACAGCAGCTGCCTTCAGAATCCCTCTCAGTGGGCCCTCCACACTTGTTAGGGGCACAAGACCCCAGTCAAAGTGGAAAATCCACTATTTTATTTTTACCTGAGACAACAGCTCTCTAGGCATCCCTAGGTCCTCTGGTGCAACTCTATGGTCAACATCTGCCAGATGCTGACTACAGAATCACACTGGCAGACCTACAAATGCCTAGAAATCTCTAGGTCCTCCAGTGCGACTCTAGTCTATGGTCATCTTCTGGCAGAATGATGTTGGAGGATCTAGAGATTCCTAGAGAGAATATAGTCAAATTTGCAAATAATCAAATCTGCAAAAGTCAAATCCGCAAATGTGGAGAGCCAATTGTACTGAAAAAGCATGAAGAATAAAACAGATATAAAAAGGGAAAATAATTAGTTTGCCTCACCAGCTTCCCCTCCCCACCAACATGTTAAAAAAGCATAGATCAATGGCTTCAAAATCATGAGAACAGCGGAGGCTCCTGAGATAAAAGTTGATGCATTTTGGAAGATGCTTTCAAGTGCTCTGTAGAAAGTTCAAAATGTTTTTGTTTACTTATTGAAGGCTTACCTGACCTGGTTATTTCAATTAGCATGTGCATAGTGCTAGTTTTGGATAAAAAGTCTACAGAAACATGTTGAAATGCTTTTCTTTCTTGTGGTGTAAGAATCTATCCCTGCTCCTTCCATGTTATTTCTGCCTCTGGTAGTAATTTTTTCTGTTAAAGAAGTATGGCCAAGAACAAGTCTACTTCATTAGTTAAGGTAATAAAAATGTGTTAAAGATCTCTTGCCTCATTCTGTGGAGGCAGTTTTTAAATTTTCTCCTTCTAATCACAATCTCTGGTGGTGAATACCAACAGGTGTAGAGCCAAAATAGGTCCACTGAGAAGCAAGGAAGAGGTGCCAAGATGTTCATTGAAACCCTCAGATTTGGGGGAAAATGAAACTTTTTTTAAAAAAATTAAACTTTAAAAAGTTGATATAAGGGTGCAAAAATATGAATAACAAAAACAATCCAAAACAGCCTGATGAGGGCTGAGTGTGGTTTGTGGCCACATATTACTGAACATCTTGGGGTAGAGGATGGGAAGATTTGGTGGGAGAATGGAATGGAGTATCTTGGAAGAGGGTGTGTTTTGCTGGCTGGAGTAGTGCACATCATACTCCACAGTGCAACATTTTGAAGCAGCCATGCTTGCTGGTGATTCTGAAAGTTTTGAAATTCTTGGAAGCATGCACCAGTAATGGACTATGCTGGAACTCATACACATCAGTTTCTCCTATGTTCCTTAATTTTGAAATTGCTAAAAGAGATGTCCCAATTTTAACATTAGATCACCACCACCACCCAATAATGATTCCTTGGCTTAGAATTGGGTTGGTGACATACATGCACATAGCATAGAGTTACATGTTTTCTTGTCTTTTAAAATTCATGGATGGCAAACCCCATTGTCCCTAGTGGGTGTGAGTTCACATGGCTGTGGTAGAGCAGCTGCATGTGCATTGAACTGCCATTGAAAACCACAGGATCTCAAGTCTTATGAAGTGTGATTTGCCACTGAGATGCTTCTTTTTGCTCCTTCTGCTGAAGTTTAGCATCTCTACCTTTCTTGGATTAGGCCTTTTTGCTCACAATTTGGCTGGAAGCAAGTCAGCTGAGTTCTGCTTGAGTGTTGAAAAGTTGAACCATACTAAAGTTTCCTAATTTGCTTTGGTATCTGATTTGGCAATCTCAATTGCATCCTGATTTCAATCAGACCAGTACATGCCCACTCCCACAATTTCAGATCCAGAATTTGCCTTTGGGTCCAGGAATCCAGATCTTTGGGTCTCCTCCAACTGACATGCATTGGGAAGCCAAAACAGTTGTTTAATACCGCTGCATGAAATTCAGAGATAAATAGCCCCTTCAGCCCAATTTAAGAGCACTAGTGGGGACACTGAAAAGAGTTGTGCAGGCACTTGTGTCTTCTCAGAGGCTGCATCATTGTGGTCATTAGTACAGAGAATCATTTTGCAAACACACAGACCATACTCACTCTCATTGCTGATTTCATAGAACCATAGAATCATAGAATCATAGAATCATAGAGTTGGAAGA
>CM034703.1:309642286-309653732 GCA_020142125.1 Phrynosoma platyrhinos
GTGCGTCTTATATGCCGGAGCATCTTATATGGCGAAAAATACGGTAATGGGTCTTAATTGCCATTAAAGGTCAGTAGGATGAGTTGTCTTCACCCCCCACATACACACACACAACAATATCCTTTATTACAGTCAACAGATCATTAGGCAACACATTAAATTCATAGACATGTTAAAATAACACTGCAACACATGCAATTTAAAATATATAATACAATTTGCATATATATTAATTGTTACAAAACAGCATGATAAACAAGGATAAATATTTTTTGTGGGTTTTTTGGGCTGTGTGGCCATGTTCTAGATGATTTTCTTTCTGATATTTCTAGAATTCTTCTAGAACATGGCCATACAGCCCTAAAAACCCACAAAAAACTATGGATGTCAGCCATGAAAGCCTACAACTTCACAAAGGAATAATATTTGTATGAGTTTTTTAAAATGCATCATATTTTAAGGTCACCTTTGTTACATGAGCCAAAATCATGCATAATATTGTATAAAAGTATTAATTAGCAGCTATAAAAGTTGACCCCGGTGCTGATAATACCAAAGTAAATTGTCTCTCTTGGACGATTCTGCAAGCATCACACAGGAGATTATCCCACTCATTTTAAAGCAACTTATCCCCAATGGGATAAAGTCATGTTTAGTTTTAATAGCAGGTATTATCCTATTCAAATGCTGCTGTGCAACTGCAACCCACATGCAGCCCGGACCCCAGCCGTACTTAGCCACTTTTCAAAAACGGGAGCTTGCCAGTTTTGAAAAGCATCCAGTTAAGCATGGCTGGGACCCAGGCTGCATATGGATTGCAGTCACCCAGCTGTGTTTGAATGTGATAATACCTGCTATTAAAACTAAATGTGACTTTATCCCACTGGGGATAAGTTATTTTAAAATGAGTAAGATAAATCTCCACAGTTTTTTAAAGAGGTTGTAGAGCCAGTGTGGTGTAGTGGTTTGAGCAGTGGATGATGACTCTGGAGACCAGGTTTGAATCCTGGTTCATAAAACCATAGAATCATAGGGCTGGAAGAGATCTCAAGGGCCATCCAGTTCAACCCCCTGCCATACAGGAACATGCAATCAAAACACCCTCAACAGATGGCTATCCAACCACTGTTTAAAAACCTCCAAAGAAGAAGACTTCACCACTCTCTGAGGGAGTGTCTTCCAATGCTGAACAGCTCTCACTGTCAGGAGGCTGTGCTATGTTGAGGTGGAATCTCTTTTTCTGTATCTTCCATCCATTGCTCCATATCCTAGTCTCTAGAGCAGCCGAAAACAAGCCTGCTCCATTCTCAACATAACATCCCTTCAAATATTTCATAGAATCATAGAATTATAGAGTAAGTAGAGACCACAAGGGCCATCCAGTCCAACCCTCTGCCATGCAGGAACTCAAAATCAAAGCATCACCGACAGATGATCCAGCCTCTGTTTAAAGACCTCCAAAGAAGGAGACTCCACCACTCTCAGAGGGAATGTGTTTCACTGTCGAATGTCTCTCACTATCAGGAGAGGGCTATCATATCACCTCTTAACCTTCTTTTCTACAGGATAAACATACCCAGCTTCCTAAATCTCTCCTATAAAGTATGGTTTCCAGACCTTTCACCATTTTGTTTGCCCATCTCTGGACATGCTTACATGGTTCAGTCATGTAAACCCATTGGGTGACCTTGGGCAAGTCACACTTTCTCAGCCTCAGAGGATGGCAGTGGCAAACCCACTCTGATGAAACATGCCAGGAAAAAAACCATGGTAGGTTCGCCTTAATGTCACCATAAGTAAAAAATGACTTGGAGACAAACAACAACAAAGTGGCATCATGCACTGTTAAACTTCTGAACACTTATGCTTTGGTTTTCTTTTTAATTTTTGGTAGTCAGTGCAGCCTCATATGATCCCCAGGGCAGAGGGTTGGAGCCTGGACACTTTGCATTTGCCAACCCATAGTGTGCAACACTGGATTTCTTTCATCAACAAAAATAATTCCTGGTTTGAAATTGTTACTACCAAGAAGTTGGAAGAATCCCATCATCAACTGACAAGCCCCATTGGATGTATTCAACAGATTATAGCAGCCTTTTGAATGCTAATAATATTGAATAATTCTTGCATTTAGTTAATATTCAAAAACTAAAAGTGCTAATTAACATTTTCCTTTTACCAACACATCAACATTAATAAACAAAACATTATAAATCTATAGAGGAAATAATTTCTTTCTCAATACTATTGAGATAGGAAACAGAAAGGTATTTCTTTAAACAAAATAGTGCTTGTGCAAATAATTGTTGGCATAAAGAAATATTAATTCAGGAGATGCAAACATAAAATTGGCCTTTAAAACTCTAGCATAAAGTTCTATTTAGGCAATGAAGTAAGCTGGTGGTATATTTTTCAATGATTATACAGTAAATGCAATTTATTTGTTTATAGCCTTGCTCATATGAAATGCCATAAAACAGTTTACATTGAGAGGAATGACAACTTTGCAAAGTTATGTGCAGTCACATACAGAAAACAAAGTAGCTTTCTAAAAGATTGCCACAATGAGAAAAAGGAAAAATGTGTTAAAATACTGGCTAACAGAGATAAGGTCTATAATAAGACTTCATTTTGTTATGAATGGTGAAAAGTATTGAAAGGATTTAAAATGTGATCTCATTTATTTTCCAGAAAGCAATGAGTGTATAGATATAGATATAGATGTAGATACAAATATTGACATACATATACATATATAGATATACACCATCACATACATATACATATACATGCGGAGGAAAGAAATCTGCATAAAACTTGGGAAAGAAATGGAAATGACTAGATTCTGTGTATATTAAACCATTATTCCAGAACATAAGATAGGAACTGCAATTAGTTATTCACAAAAATATAAATAAATATCTTGCTAATGATAACTATAAGGTATGCTCTATTTTGCAAAATAAATTGCTAAAGGATAATAAGATTGAACATAACAACATTACAGATCTGTGCACTGATTCCCCCCTCCCCTCCAACCCATGCTGAAGCCCTTGATTTGGGATTTGCATGGTGAGAAGATCCAGGTGATAATAGCTCCTAGCATTATGAATGTATCTACTTGCCCATCCTCCCACTGATATCCCCTTAATGGTCTTTTCTCCTCACTTCTGTTCTAAATCAAACAAACAAAGAGAGGATGACTGTGTAAAAGCTGAAAGCTTAGCAAGATTTTGTAAGAGGGTTCTTCAAAGATAGTGACAGATGCTGTTGGGCTTGCTTTACTCATTACTTCAATCATGTAATAACTCATTAGTTGTTACTATTACAGAAACCCATAAAGGTAATGTACTACTGAACTGTGTACTACAAATGAGTTATTTGAGTGCCAATGAAACTTACTGGAAAATGCTTTTGGGTTCACCCAAGTGACCAATCCAGATATTGTGCCTTGGAAATTCGGGAGGAAATGCAAAAAGGCATTACAAAACAAATCTTCCCAGCACATTTTCTCCATCCTGATACCTACAACCTCTTCACACAATTGAACTGGAGACAGGTTTTCCATCTTCCTAAAACACACTGTCATCCTACACATTCACAGTTCCTATGTAGATTAGTTAATACTGCATCTACACTGTAGAATTAATGGAAGTTGACACTGCTTTAGCTGTCATGGCTCCATCCTACAGAATCCTGAGATTTGTAGTTTGTTGTGACACCAGAGCTCTCTGACAGAGAAGGATAAATATCTCACAAAACCACAAATTTCAGAATTCCATAGCATTGATCCATGGCAGTTAAACATCCTAAATCAATGGGAATTTAATAAGTCTATGTAAGTTCTGTTGATGTAATGGCTCTGCTTTATATGGCACTAACAATTGGATTTAGGCCTTTGTTTTGACAGACAACAAATATGTATACATTTGTATAGTCAATAAATGTAAATAAATGTATTTAGTCTTGAATATACACTCATCCCTCCACGTTTGTGGCTTTGACTTTTGCAGCTTTGATTATTCAAGATTTTATTAATATGTTCTCTCTAGGCATATCTAGGTCCTCCAGCACAATGCTATGGTCAACTTTAACCAAAAGTTGCACTGAAGGACCTAGAGATTCCTAGAGCAAACAACTAGATATTTGTAGCTCCTCCAGCACAATTCTATGGTCAATGTCTGGCAGATGTTGACACAGAGTTGCACTAGAAGACATAATAATAATAATAATAATAATAATAATAATAATAATAATAATAATAATTTGTTTCTGATATCCCACCTTTTGCCTAAGCAACCTAGAGATTCCTAGAGAGGCAAAGGAGCCAGACAAAGCTGTATCCTTTCACTCTATCTGTTCAACTTGTATGTAGAACATATTATTTAAAAAAGCAGGCTTGGACATAGAAGAAGGTGTAAAAATAGGAGGAAGGAATATCAACATTCTAAGATATGCTGATGACATCATAGTACTAGCAGAAAACCTCACAGACCTGGAACAACTACTAAGGAAGATCAAAGAAGAAAGTGCTAAATCAGGCTTGATGTTGAACATAAACAAAACAAAAATAATGACCACCGAGGACCTTCACAAGTTCAACCTAGACAATGAAGAAAAAGAAATAGTAAAAAAATTCCCATACCTGGGATCAAACATTGATAGAAATGGGGACTGCAGTCAGGAAATCAGAAGAAGATTAAGAATGGGGAGGCTGGCTATGAAAGAACTAGAAAATATTATAAAATGCAAAGATATACAACTCAGAACTAACGTAAGAATCATACAAGGTATTGTATTCCCTGTTACCATGTATGGATGTAAGAGCTGGACAGTTAAGAAAGATGATAGGAATAAAATCAATTCATTTGAGATAATGGGGTGCTGGAGAAGAGTGCTGAGGATCCCATGGACAGCCAAAAGGACAAACAAATGGGTCCTAGAGTAGATCAAGCCGGAAACTTCCCTGGAAGCCAAGATGACCAAACTGAGACTGTCATATTTCAGACACATAATGAGAAGGGAGGATTCACTGGAAAAGACTGGGAAAGGTGGAGGGAAGAAGAAGTTTTATTCAAAAAGGGAAAGAAAAACAATCCCAACAATTATCACCCAGTTAGTCTGACATCAATACCAGGAAAGGTTCTAGAGCAGATCATTAAATAGAGAGTCTGTGAACATTTAGAAGAGAATGCCATAATCACTAAAAGTCAACATGGGTTTCTCAAAAACAAGTCATGCCACACTAATCTGATTTCTTTTTTTTTTGATAGAATTACCAGCTTGGTAGATGAAAGGAATGCTGTAGATATAGCATATCTTGATTTCAGTAAGGCCTTTGCAAGGTTCCCCATGACATTCTGGCAAACAAGCTAGTAAAATGTGAGCTAGACAAGGTAACTGTTACATGGATTTGTAATTGGTTGACCAGCAGAACCCAAAGGGTGCTCAGCAATGGCTCCTTTTCATCCCAGAGAGAAGTGACCAGTGGGGTGCCACAGAGTTCTGTCCTGGACCCAGTGCTATTTAACATCTTTATCAATGACTTGGATGAAATAATAGGAGGCATACTTATCATATTCTCAGATGACACCAAATTAGGAGGATTTGCTAATACCCAGAGGACAGGATAAAAATTCAAAATGACCTTAATAGAGCAGAAAGCTGGGCCAAAGCTAACAAAATGAAATTCAACATGGAGAAATTTAAGGTACTGCACTTAAGGCAAAAAAATAAAATGCATAGACATAGGATGGGGGGTACCTGGCTTAACTAGACAATGTGTGAAAGGGATCTAGGTGTCCTAGTAGACAAGTTGAACATGAGTCAACAGCATGATGAGGTAGCTAAAAAGGCCAATGTGATTTTAGGCTGCATCAATAGTATAGTGTATAGATCAAAGGAAGTAATAGTGCCTCTCTATTCTGCTTTGGTCATATCGCACCGGAAATACTGTGTCCAGTTCTGGGCATCACAATTCAAAAAGGATGTTGAAAAACTGAAGCATGTCCAGAGGAGGGCAACTCAAATGGTGAAGGGTCTGAAAACCATGCCCTATGAGGAATGACTTAGGGAGCTGGGTATGTTTATCCTAGAGAACAGACGGTTAAAAAGTGATATGATAGTCCTGTTTAAGTATTTGAAGGGATGTCATATTGTGGAGGGAGCAAACTTGTTTTCTGCTGCTCAGAGAACAGGACTCAGAATAATGGATGCAAGCTACAGGAAAAGAGATTCCAGCTCAACATTAGGATGAACTTCCTGATAGTAAGGGCTGTTTGACAGTGAAACACACTCCCGTGAAGAGTGGTAGAGTTTCTTTCTTTGGAGGTCTTTAAACAGAGGCTGGATGGCCATTTGTTAGGTATTCTTTGATTTTGAGTTCCTGCATGGCAGGAGGTTGGACTAGATGGCCTTGTGGTCTCTTCCAATTCTGTGATTCTATAATTCTTATATCCTGCCTTTCTCCCAACAGATCACTGTGTGATAGAACCTATCCCTGTGTGTTTACATCCTGCGGCAAGCACAGGAATAAAAGCTGGTGCACTAATCTGCTATGATAAATGTTGATCTATCATTCAACAATTGATTCAGTGATTCTGCTCTAGTAATGAATAAAAATTGAATTAAGGTCAGTGGGTTGGTTTTCTTTCTTGTTTTTTTTTAATTTGGATGTTTAGAACAGAGTTTGAAAAGAATTTTTTAGGGATGCAACTCCTAGAATTGTTATCCACCTCTTCCCGAGGCTCAAGATGGGGTCCAACATAGATTAGAACATAGAAAACTAATTTAAACACATGAAGTCAAAACACATAAACATGGAACACATTAAAATCACCCAGCATATAATTAAAATATCTCAATTTAAAATTCATAGCTTAAAACCAACTAGTTATGTCTGCCAGAAGAGATTGTTTTTTAATACGGTTTTACATTCAGACAGCATGTTTAGCTATCAAATCTCTCATGGCAGGCCATTCCACAGTCTAAGGGCGGGCAACAAAAATGTCCTCGGGTGACAGTTGCAAGTCTAGTCCTAGTTGACTGAAGTAAATGTCCCCCTGAGGACTTGAGTGTACAGGGAGATTATATAGAGGGAGGCAATCCAATAGGTAATCTGGATCCAAACCATATAGGGCTTTAAATATAATAACCAACATTTTGTACTTTGCCTGGAAATTAACAGGCAGCCAGTGGAGTGATTTTAATGGCCCTTCTGATGGTTGGATTCTGGGGATAATGACCCAAAAGGCAATTTCTCCAATCTCTGGTGATTAAAAAAAGAGTGAACATTATAACACTTTGGCTGCATCTACACTGCAGAAATAATCCAGTTTGACACCACTTTAACTGCCATGGCTCAATGCTATGAAATTCTGGGAATTGTAATTTTGTGAGATATTTAGCCCACTCAGTCAAAGAGCTCTGGTGCCACAACAAACTACAAATCCCAGGATTTCATAGCATTGAGTCATGGTAGTTAAAGTGGTGTAAAACTGGATTATTTCTGCAGTGCAGGTGTGGCCTCTGAGTTCTTCTGCAAATGAGGTTATACTCATGGCTATAGAGGATTCCAGTTGTTTCCTCTCACCCTCCATAATTCATTCCAGCCACTCAGGAGTCTTCTGGCACACCTTGCCTGCCTCCATACCTTGATGATCATGTGCTAATGTGTGAAAGAGAAATGAAGGACTTAGTACTGCTGTTATGGCAGAGAGCCAGTGTCAGGCACAGCATGGGCTTCCTCAGGGGAAACTGAGTCCATATAATTAAACGAAGCAAAGGAGTTTGACAGGGTTGAATGGCTGTTTTGTAGTTTAAGAAAGCTAAAAAGAGAATATGTCTTTAAAAGCCTAGGAAACAAACAAATTCACCAGAGTTTATGCACAAGTGAGCAACAGTTAGGATTGGTGAGCAAATTTTTTGAAGACCCTTTGTACGCATAAGAGATCCAGGCGAGACTGACCATTATCGTATATTATCATTTTGCTATGATGATAGTCACTTGCCCAGTAAATTAGAGATAATCAGCTAATTAAAGGAACAGATATGGGAAAAGTCAGCCAAAAAAAATTAACTGACAAGATAATGTTGTTTGTATCAAAGCCAAGAACATCAGTGCAGATCGTCCAATGGAAAGCTGTCAGTTCTTGAAATTCTGTGGGCTTTAAAGTAATTGATGGGAAGCCTAATGAAGATGTGGGCTGCCTTTAGTTATTATGTATATGATAGAAGAAAAACAGTGTTTTGATAGAGAACATTCACTGAGAAGAAAAAAAAATAAGAGGAGGAGAAATTCATAACAAGATACTAATGAGGTAGCTAAGGAGGAATGAACAAAATAATATTCTGTCTTTTCTGTTCAGCATTTCTCTGAAGTTACAAGAAATACTAGGAAAGAGGAACACTAATGGATGGTCTTTAAGAAGCATGGCTATAATCTTGTACTGAAATTATTCATAAATAGGCAGTGGTAGGATGTTGAACTGGAACCCAGAGCTGTATCTATTTATTTCTATATCTCCAATGAACAAATAAAAACAATTGAAACTGTACACAAATTAAAATAATAAAAACACCTTGAAATACATTTTTAAAACAGTCTAAAAACATATACCCTAAAATATAATTTTGAAACAATTGAAACAGAGTAGTTTCAAACATTAAAGGCCATTTGAAACAGCATTGTTTTAGATGCTCACTGGATATCTTACTACTCTTCTATTATGTATGGCTTCAGCATCTCATTATATTCCTCAAGAACTTCAAGATTCATTATATTCACTCTTCAGTGGGCCTGCAGGTCTGCTGCAGTTGGTAGCTATGGAAATCCATGTTTTCTGTGCCCCTTTCTCTCTAAAGGCATTATAGTAGGGGAGAGAAATGTGTCAGTTCTGGGGGTTTTATATAATAAAATTATTAAATGTACCAGGCTGAACAATCACTGTAAGTATAATGCTTTCACAATTGAAAAAACAACAGTTACCACAATCTACCCAACACCATATTAAGCCTAGGTTTACATGGTTGCCATTTCATTTTGGGTGGACATATTTAAAGCATCCCTATCTGGAAACACTTAGGACTATGGCCATATTAATCCCTGTTAACACTCATGTCTCTATCATAAAAAAGCACAATAATTATTGGATTCCTCTCCATACAGGGAAGAGAGTACCTAACCATGTCTCTGCCAGTCACAGAAATACAAATGATGGCAAGACCTACATAATGCCATCACACATTATCTTTTGTCCATTTTTGCATCTATGAAGACTGGGTGCAGAATGTGTAAATTTCCAGATGTTGCTCATCTGCAAGTCTCATCAGTTCTAGCCAACATAGCCAATAGTGGGGGATGAGGAAATCCTTGATTTCCTTGCATGTGAGGAAGAATAAAGTAGTTTTGTCTTTGCTGGGGGGGGGGGGGGAGACAAACATTTCCCTGCAGTATTCTCCTCATATTCAAAAATCCTAAAAAACTGGAATTATTCTTTGGATAAAACTGCATATTATTTTGTGCAAAAAAACATTTTTGTGTGGGAAACCCATTTTCTGTACAGAAAACAGGGGTATTTTCTACTAAGAAAAATTCCTGCAAGAATTTTAATTCATGTGGAACACTTTGTAGTGTTGAATTTTGATTTTGTTGTGTGCCTTCAATTTATTTCTGACTTATGCCAGACCTGACCTCTATCATGGGGTTTTCTTGGCATGATTTTTTCAGAATTCAGAATGCCTTCCTCTGCGGCTGAGAGTATGTGACTTACCCAAGGTCACACGAGTGGAATCACCATGACTAAGCATGGATTTTAACCCTGGTTTCCAGGGTTGCAGTCCAACATTCAAACCACTACACCATGTCAAATATCAGGAGAAAAAAATTAAAAATTCTCACAGGGTTATTATTTCTCCTGCCAGTGGCAGTGGATCCTGACTGTCAAAAAACCTGTTATTTGACCCAGGAAGAATAATTGTAAATATTCTTTCCATCCTTATATTCTGGAAGAACCTGTATTAAAGCATATCTTGTTCCTACCTGTGCTGCGTAATTTCCCTTGGTGTTTCTCATTCCTCAAAATTGTGCTCATGTACATTGCTTCTTCTCTGCATTTTCTTTTTCAATAATATCTTGAACTTTTGCCCTGTAGTGTCTGTGGCTGAGAAAACATTTTTGAGTTAAGATGGAGGCATTGCAAACTTGCTGAAAACCAGTGCTTATTTATTATTAATCAGTGCATATTATTAATCAATGCATAAGCTGTTTACAATATTCAAAGGTATCTTGTAGTGGTTTGCAATACCACACTGCCAATCTAAAACATACACCAAGGTAGAAGACATTATCATAATAACTGCAAATACTTGTCTATTCAAACATTTAAAATCAAATCTCAAAATCTGCAATTGAAACATTCAAAGATTGAGAGGCATAATCCATCATTAATAAAAGGATAACAATTAATAATGTGAAACCTAAGGATTGAAACTATTTGTTTCTATTCATTTCCAGTCAGAATAATGGTTTCCCCAATTCTTGAGAAATCCTATTGAGAACAACAGAGCAGTGATTAATTTCATCAGTTTTGTGCAATTGTTCAATGCAATTTATTTGTGAAGAAATACATCTAATTTTTGAAAAAACATGTGTATTTTTACACAAAATAATTCCCCCCCAAACACTTCACAAAGTGTGAAAAATTCTAGAGAACTATGCAGAAAATATTTGTGTTCTCCTACAATGGTGAGAAAACTACAGAAACTATTTATCCTTGTAAGGATGAAAAACATGAAGATTTACTTCCCTACTTAAAACCACACTGGAAGAAAAGCTATCCCAGATGACTCACTTCATTATCCAGAACTGTTAAATAGTTTAATCCACAATTTGTATAAATGGTGTATATGTGTGTGTGTGCCTTCAAGTTGGCTGTCAACTTATGGCTGTACTTGCTATTGCTATAATATGTAAGATTTTGTGCAACTAGCAATTTTTTTGTACCAGGTCCAAAAATGTGAAAAAAATGACTGTAGTGTATCAGTGTGTTGAATGACTTTCTTCTCAAAACAAGAAAAAGTGAATATGTTTTGCATCCCTAGGTGTGTGTGGTGAGGGAGGAAAGAACTCTGAGTAATTTGAGTTGGTTGTTTTGGGCAATATAGTGGTGGAGGGATACAGAAGACTACAACTTTGGGACATTTTTCATAGTGAGAGCAATCATATTATCTGCTGGAGTGGTAGCTGTCAAAATTATTAGTTTGGTGGTTAATTTACTCATACTCCCTTTATAAGTCAGAGTAAGATCAGATTGTGATTGGCCCAAAGTCCATCCTGGTTGGAGACCATTCTGGCTGATCAGAGATGTGTAACTAGACTTCCCTAAAGACAAAATGGTAGACTGAGGGCCTTGGCAGACTGCTAGAAATAGTGCAAATTGAGTCCACT
>CM034703.1:309653832-309673160 GCA_020142125.1 Phrynosoma platyrhinos
CCTTCTGGCTCAGCGTCCAGACACGCTGAGTGGGAAGAGGTGCAGAAGAGCTGCCAGGCCGCTCTTCGGGTGCCCCTTTCGCAGCTTGTGGAAGGAGTGCTATTTTAGCTCTCCTTTCCCAGGTTGCGAAAGGGAAGATTGGGTCCGAGGTGTGGGGCAGCCTCGGCCCCAATCCACCACTTCCGAGGGTGGCCCACGGCCACTCATCTGCATCCGCCCTATGTTGCTCCTGAGAGCCAATAATTCCATACATTTACCAGGCATGCTCAAACCTATATATATATATATATATATATATATATATATATATATGGGGTGGGGGAGATATTTGGTGGCATATTTGATGGGAAAGCAGAGAAGAGCTTTCTCCATGCTAGATGCTGGAACTTCCTTCCTAGTGTCAGAATCCATATGCATGCTTCTGTCATGATATGATGATAATAAGGAATGCAGATATGAGGGCACAGTGATAATGGTGAAATAACGCTGTATAGGATGTGGGCTATTGAGAAGGGAATATTAATTATGCTAAATCCAAGCCTGGGAAATAAATGGGAGGGACAGATCGTGGTGGAAAAGAGTTGTAGTTTATGACTCCAAACTTCCTGCCATAGATCGGAGCTGTGAAACAGGGCTGAGTTTCTTCCTGAAGGGAGATTTAAAGATAACACAAGAGAGGAAAGAAACAAACATGAAGGACCCTTTGATCTGGATCAAAGACAAGCAATTGAGGTGGGAAAGAGGGGCTGGATGATGGGAACGTATTTCTGATAGTCGGATAGGGACTTTCTTTAGTTCTAACACTGAACTTGGGATGAAGAACATTCTGTCTCAATATCCAGAATAAATACTTACTTTTCTACTACACTATGATGTTGTCCTGATTTTTAGGAACTGGGTCCACCAAACCTGACACCTAGAGAGGCTAAGGGGCTATGCAAATGGGCGGCTCTGCGCCACCCCTGCTAGAGGCGGGTTGGGGCCGAGGCAACCCTACACCATGGCCCTGATCCTTCCTTTTGCTACCCCTAAAAGAGCGGCAAAAGGCCACTCCTTTTAGGGGTAGCAAAAGGCCACCTTAAGAGCCAGCACCACAGCTCTTCCACACCCTTTCAGTGCAGTGTGTCTGCATACTGCACCAGGAGGGCATCCTGATGCCACACGCCATGCAAACAGGCCTGTGCTGTCAGGACAGCATTGGGCTGGGGTTGAGGTGGCCAGTGTGTGGCTGCTCCACCCCAACTCCACACCCAGGCCAGCCTTTGGGCTGGTCTGTAACACCCCAAGGACACCTCCTTCTTTTTACAGCAGGTTTATTCCAGAAAGTTTCTAGAATTTGATTATTTTTGGGTGTGATGTACTTTTGAGAGCCAGCATGGCTGGGCAAGTCACATGCTTTCAGCCTCCTCTGAACTAAACTTGCCAGGAAAATCCCATGATAGGTTTGCCTTAGGGTTGCCGTAAGTGACTTGAAGGTACACAACAAAACCTGCTGTCATTGTTTAAAATTCAAGTTTTAAATGTTTTTGATTTGGTTGTAATCTTACAATAGTTTTAACTGCACCTTTTTGCATGTTTTAACCATTTATTTAATTTGTAATTTCCTCTCCTTTGTAAGTTGCATTGAGTCCTACTCTGAGAGAAAGGCATTGCTTCAGGGCACTGTCTCATATGTCATCTACTATTCATGCAAAATGGTTGCCATTTTCAAGCACAATATACATGCATGTATCTCTTTTCCAAGGTGTTTGCATGTCAAGCTAAGAGAAATAGTCCTCTTTGTTAGACACTGTAACAAAGCACATTCAGGCTTTATGAGGATTCTGTAACTCTGTGCTTAACATAGCTTTGGGCTGAAACACGGCATGCCTGTGATCTCAGCCTGGAGGTGCATTTTTCTTGCTCTTGCTTTCTTCAAAATGATTTCTTTTTCATTATTCTTTAGATGCAGGAAAATAAATATTTTGTCACTTACTAAAACCTAGCAATTAATTAGGCAACCTGGGTTTTATTCCCCTCCCCTTTTTTTATACCCAGAGTCTTTTTACCTTCCAAAAAACACCTGCATTTGCACAGGAAAGAAGCTTTGATTTAGATAAATCCTAATGGCAGATCTCTAGTGATAACAAGGAGGGTTGGTTGTGGTGGTGGTAAGACTGTCTCCCAAGTATATTTGCATTTTAGTGGAGCCAGAGTGATGTGATGGTTTGAGTGTTGGACTGTGGAAATTATCCCGTTCATTTTAAAGCAACTTATCCCTGTTTAGTTTTAATAGCGGGGATTATCACATTCAGCTGCAGCAACCCATATACAGCCCGGGTCCTAGTCATGTTTATCTGGCTGCTTTTCAAAAATGGTAAGCTCCCATTTTTTAAAAGTGGCCAGATAACCACAGCTGAGACCCGGGATGCATACTGGTTGCAGTTGCCCAGCTGAGGTTGAATGTGATAATGCCTGCTATTAAAACTAAACATGACTTTATCCCACTGGGGATAAGTCACTTTAAAATGAATGGGATAATGTCCTAAGACTCTGGACACCAGGCTTCAGATCCCCACTCAGCCATGGAAACCCACTGTGTGACCTTGGGCAAGTCACACTCTCAACCTCAGAAAATCTGTGATAGGTTTGCTTTAGTGTTGGCATAAGTCAGCAATTACTTGAAGGCACACAACAACAACAGCAACAACAACAGTGCATCCTTGGTCCTGAGACTTTAGGACTAAAACCTGAGCTGTATGGATGGCTCCTTGCGATATCACAGGGGGTGGGTTTCTTATGATCCCATTAAGCATGGGTGAGTTGGTCCCGGAAAGTCATTCAAATAAAGCTCAAAAGTAGAGATCTTGCATGATAGGCATAGCTATGCTATTGTAACTATGCTCCATCTCCTAGTTTGACCCTTGAAACTCACTTTAAAAACCAGTAAGCCATCCTGAGCATTGTAGTTCTGCAGTGCTGGCTAGAAAGGTGCTGCAGGATGACATGACCAGCCCTAGCCAGTAGGAAGTGATGGTGTGAAAAAGAGTTGTGGCAGAATGTCACAGGGGGTCCTGCTTTTGTTCCTCATGCATTGCTCCCTGGTCGTCAGGGGACAGTCACATCACCATGCAGCATCCTGCTTGTCAGCACCAGAGAACTCCATCTCTCATGATGTTGATTGGATTTTAAGATGGGCTTCAGGGCCATTTATAATCACAATAATGGCACCAGAATTGAAAATATGAATAGGACCAGTTACATGCTTATAGGTCCAACTTATCAGGATGCCAGCCAAAAAGTCTAAGAGCCCTTGAAATTTCTTCCAACTCTATGATTCTAAATAAAAAAGTATTTATCTAATGAGTTATTATGCCCAATAGACAGATGGCAAGATAGCCTATCAAATACAGGCCTCACAATCCACAAAGTCTCAACACAAAAGAGATCACCTGCATAACTGTCATATCTGGTTGACTGGAAGAACTTTCTCACATTCCTGTTTTCACAACCTTGAACTGGCTATGGGCCTCAGCAGACGGAGGCCCTGGAGCCGCCGCCAGACGGAGCGCCGCGGGGATGCAGCCTCCGCATCCCGGCGCTCCTGCGGCGGCTCTGGAAGGAGAACTAAATCAGCGCTCCTTCCTCAAGACAGGGAAAGTGCGCCCTAAAAGCGGCGGGCGCACTTTCCCTGTCTTTTCCTCCGCAGCGTGTCCGGTCGCTGCGGAGGGAGGTTGCCTTGGAAGCGCCGGCTGTGCGGAGGGCCGGCAGCTTCCAGGGCGACCTCAGGAAGAGGAAGGGGCGCCGCTCGTGCGGCTGCCCCTCCTCTTCGGGGCCTCCAAGACGACTCTATTAGTCGTCTGCTGAGGCCCTATGTTTTGGACTAGTCTGTTTACTCCTTGCTCACTCATGTGTCTGGACTTCTGACCCACTGTAACAACTTCTGGACCAGCTGATAACCACTCTTTTGCTTCTTCCTTCATTGAATCATAGGAGTTTATCCCACGGGGGGAAATTAGGACTTTAAACATTGATTAACCCAAGAAAATAACGCAATTGACATTAAAACATGATTAAAATGAGATTAACACAAGAGGTATTATCCTATGAATAACCAGGGAATAACCAGGGAATAAATATGCAAAAAATCGTTCACAGGATTTTCCCATGAACAATTTGCTGCTGTTTCATACCTGGTTATTCATGGGTTAATGGCACTTTAATCACATTTCACCTCTATGTCATGTGAAAATCATTACCACAACTGGGCAATAATAATAGGTTATTCATGGGATAATGGGCCTCGGCAGACGGCTAATAGAGCCATCCTCGAGGCAAAGAATGGGAGGGGCAGCCGCATACTTGGCGCCCCTTCCTCCTCCCAAGGTTGCCCTCAGAACCGCCGGCCCTCCGCCGGACACGCTGCAGCGAAAAAGTCAGCGAAAGTGCGCTGCAGGATCGAGGCATGGGGATGCCTCGGTCCTGAGGCGCACCTTCCCAGGACGGCCCCGTGCCACCATTCTGCTTAGGCCCAATATCACTTTGAACATGATGTTATGTGAAAATCATTAGCACAATTGTGGGATTATCATGGATTATTCACCCTTTATACATCCACTTGTCCTTTATGTGATAAACTCCATAGAGTTGGAAGACTTTACAAGGGCCTCCAGACCAACCTTCATCTTGCTCAGATAATCTATGACTGACCTGGATGGAATTGACTATTCATCAGTCCAACCATATGCTTCCTCAAACACTTGCTGGCTCATGTTCAAGACATGTATTGCCTTACAGCTTTCCCCAACTTGGTACTTTTCAGATGTTTGGGGCTGGATTATACAATTTGTAGTCCAAAACATCTGAAGAACACCAGGTTGGAGAGGTGTGCTTCATTGGAAGATTGTCAGTTACCATGTGAATTTATGGTTAGTGGTAATGATGTACCAATGTTGTTGTTGCTGCTCTCAAGTTGACCCCAACTCATGACAATCCTGTGAATGAGACATCTCCAAGACCCCCTTTCCTCCTCTGCTCTATTTAGGTCCTGCAGATTCAGGCCCGCGTCTTCCCTGATCCAGCCATCTGGTGTCCGGTCTTCCTCTCTTTCTACTGCCCTACACCTTCTTAGCATTATTGTAATTTCTAATGAGTCATTCTTTCTCATGATATGACCAAAATCCAACAGCCTCAGTTTCATCATCTTGGCTTTCAAAGAGAGCTTAGGTTTGATCTAAGAGCCCTGGTGGCGCAGTGGTTAAATGCCTGTATTGCAACCACTCACTCATAGACCACAAGGTTGCGAGTTCAATACTAGCCAGGGATCAGGCTAGACTCAGGCCTGCATCCTTCCGAGGTCATTAAAGTGAATACCCAACTATTGGGGGGCAATGAGCTTACACTTGTTAAACCACCTAGACATCCCATAGCGCGATATGAAGCGGTGTATAAATGAAGCTGCCTTGCTTGCTTTGATTTGTTCAAGGAGCCATTTATTTGTCTTTTGGGCTATCTACCATATTCTCAGCACTCTTCTCCAGGAAAATATCTCAAAGGAGTTGATTTTCTTTTTATCTGCTTTCTTCACTGTCCAGCTCTCACATCCATGATGGGGAATGAAACGTAAAGATTACAACTGAGCACTATAGTTAGAATCATCAATCTATTTCATTCCCCATCATGGATGTACACATCAGGTAAGTACACAAAGATATGAAGTGAAAATTTCAGCACTTGCCAAAGTGGAAGAGCAAAACCCAGTCAGAGAGAAAAATAATGTAATATATCATTCATTCCTAATGGTAAGACTGTCAACTTGTGATTACAAAGCTTGTGGTATTGGCCATATTTGATGCCGTAGGTGTTAGGGCTTCAGCAGATGGCTAATTGAGGCGCCTCCGAGGCAGGGAAGAGGAGGGGCAGCCACACGCTCGGCACCCCTTCCTCCTCCCGAGTTTGCCCTCGGAACCGCCGGCCCTCCGCACGGCCGGCACTCCGGGGGCAACCTCCCGCCGCAGTGTCTGCACACGCTGCAGCGGAAAAGCCAGCAAAAGTGTGCCTCAACCTTTTGGGGCGCACTTTTGCTGACTTCTGAAAGGAGCGCTGATTTAGCGCTCCTTTCAGGGGCGGCGAAGGAGTGCCGCAGGAACGAGGCGTGGGGCTGCCTCGGTCCTGTGGCGCACCTTCCCGGGGCGGCGCAGAGCCGCCAGTCTGCTTCCCCCCTTAGTTTGGATTCAGAGTCAGTCCTGTTCAGATTGGCCTAACTGTAAGTCTTGATTCAAACCATTCTCTACCTTTGGGTTAACATATTCCTCAGATGTTATTTTACAGGTTAATTAGAGTCTTTATTCAATTGATCATGTCCCTTTAAAAACCACCTTTTTTGTAGTTAATTTTAATCACTTTTTGAAGCCCTTGTGGGATCAAATCATATTGTCTGATCTCTTTCTTTCTGTTTTTCTCTCACTCCCTTTGCAAGGAGATCAATTCTAAATGAGTGGGTAGTTTTAAGGAAAAGGCCTGAAAGACTCTTGTATCTGTGTTATCTTATATTCATTTCATTTTTGCTCTTTCACTATGACAATGGAAGTACTTCATTGTGTAATTTTCATGTCTCTCCTTTTGCTTTTTTGCAATTCTAATTCTGCTTATTGTATTACAAAAGAATTGAAGAACTAGGATATTTGCATGAAGGACATTTTAAATTCTAATGTCAGGGGTCATTAATCATTTTTTGTTGTTATACCTACAAAGTACCATTTTTATGTAGTGGTGGGGAATGTGAAAGAGGTATCAATTTTGAAAATGCTGTTTGAGATTAATTTTTCACTTTTTTTCAAATTGCAACCCTCATCCTTATAAATTAAAAAGAATCCCAAGTCAAAATAATTTGCATACATTATACTTTTGGCAGCTGTTATCCATAATATCTGTCTCAAAGTGTTGGTGTTGGAATTAGCACATTTTTTTAAAAAAAATGTTTTTCTTGCCTCCTTAAAGTTGAGATTTCCATAAACTAGCTTTTTTGACAGTTTCTGTTTTTATTAACACCGACGTCTCCAGGGGAAATGCTTTAAAGTATTTGAATATCTAAAACAAATTTTCAAAAGCTTGTTTTGCATTAGATGTGAAGGTTCTCCACCACCACTCTCATTTCAAGATAGAAACACATTTGTTTTCCAGCAAAATTATATGTTAATTAATTAATGGATGAAACAGCAATGTTAATTCAAACTATTATTTACAATATTTTTCCTTAGAGATAATAATTTCTTATTTTGGAGTAAGCTTCACAACTAATAGTGCAGGTTGCATTTTTCAAACCATATCCTTGGATATTCTATACCCAAAATGACTGACTTCAAAACAGGAGCTTTTGATGAAGGGTGCATCTGTTGTTGTTGTTGTTGTGTGACTTCAAGTTGTTTCTGACTTATAGTGACCCTAAGGTTAAACTTTCATGGCATTTTCTGGACAAGTTTCTTCAGAGGGGGTTTGCCATTGCCATCCTCTGAGGCTGTGACTCACTGAAGGTTATCCAGTGGGTTTCATGACTGAGTGGGGATTTGAACCATGGTCTCCAGAGTTATAGTCCAATGTTCAAACCACTATGCCATGCTGGCCTTCTACACTCTAGAAATTATGCAGTTGGACACTAGTTTAACTTCTATGGCTCCACCCTACAGAATCCTGAAACTTCTAGTTTTGTGAGGCACCAGCCCTCTTTGACAGAGAAGGCTAAAGACTTTGTAAAACTACAAATCCCAGGAATCCATAGGATGGTCCTTGAAAGCTTTATAAAGTCATGGGATTTATGTTCTATGTTTTTTTTAAAAAAATGGGGGCAAAACCCCAGCTGCTGTTTACATTCATGCACAAAGGTGAAAATTATTATGATGACACCTCAAGCTGGAACTGCATATGGACCTCATTTCTTGTTGAAGATAAGAACAAACTTGTGCCAATATTCATTACATTTCTAACGAGGATGCAATCTCCATGTCCAAGCCACGGTCATCTAGTGAATAACAGGACAATGGGAGACCAAGAGTTCTTATTCATTCTTTTATTTATTTGTATAAAGAGGTGATACAACATACAAATAAATAATAAAATAAACAAATACTTCAAATAATCTGGAAAACATCAAGCATAAAAAGACTGCACAATAAGAATTAAAACTTTAATTGCAATACAACCAGAGGATGAAAATGGAATAATAGAATTGCATTGAATATCAAAGGTTTGATCTAAAAGGACAAAAGAGAATGAAGGAATGTATTGGAGTGAGTTCTGTAATTGAGATACTATTACAGAGAATGCAAAGACTCAAGTATTTGCCATTTTATCAAGTAGGAAAGTAAAATGTACAGTAGGAAATAAGACTACATTTCGCAATATCACTCAATCCATCAATCACTTTAGTTATAGTCTGTGTTTTCTCCAAAACAGGAACTGCATATGGACCTTCTTCGCAAACAAGGTTATTTCTCAAAACAAATAGAAGAAAAGAGGAAGAAATAGAAAATTAAAATGACCACCACTCTCTTTCAATCTTCTTGATCTTATATACTGGTAATAATAATAATAATAATAATAATAATAATAATAATAATAATAATAATAATAATAATTTATATCCCACCCCTCTGCAGAGCAATCGGGGCAGCTTACAACATTAAAATTCCCATACAGATATATTAAACAGAACATAAAATCCCGAATCCCACCTGTCCTTTAAGAAGTAAGGATTCTTCTTATTCTAGGCCCGATGGTGCTGGGCCTAGCGTCTCTCCCCCAGATGACATCGGATTGTAATGGAGGGAGGGCTCTTCATATTATTCTAGACCCGATGGTGCTGGGCCTAGCTATTAATACATGATCATGAAAATTAAAAGATAATAGTAGTCATTATGATTTACTATTTCTTCCTCTTTTTCTCATCTGTTTGTTTTGAGAAATAATATTTTTTCATAATAAAAGCCCATATTCTGCCTCGATCTCAGGGAAAAGGTAGAGTATAATTAAAGTCTATTAAACACTCATATCAACTGGTATTGAACTGTGCAAATAAATGGTTTGCACTGGTATACATGGCAGTATGAGTACACAATACCACTGTATCACGTGTCATACACAGTACTGATTATGTCAAAATTTCTAGTAGATGGTTCTGCAGAAGGACACCCTGTCTCACACATGCTTTCCAGTGTAATTTGACTACTGCCAAGAATGCAGAAGCAGCAGTTAGACTAACATTACACAGAGCTCCAAGCTAACATTTAATTTGGCCCTCAGCACCTGTGACTGACAACACAATCCATGAAAAGAATTGC
Source organism: Phrynosoma platyrhinos (assembly GCA_020142125.1). Lineage (NCBI taxonomy): Eukaryota > Metazoa > Chordata > Lepidosauria > Squamata > Phrynosomatidae > Phrynosoma > Phrynosoma platyrhinos. Next base: position 309,663,147 of record CM034703.1, read on the forward strand.
ATCCAAAGTCTTGGCATTTTCAGGCACTTCTACAGATGGAGTTATAGACTTGTGTCTCAAGATACTCCCTGTTTTTGAAGGGCCAAGATCTCCTGTTTTGTGCAAATGCACATACTCAGTGCTAGTGAGCTTTCTGTGATGCTGGTTACTTTGTAATAGTAATACACAATTAGGAAATTGTGAATCGAAGGCTTTCACAGCCATTATCCACAGGTTTTTGTGGGTTTTTCGGGCTGTGAGACTGTGTTCTAAAAGAATGTATTCCTGATGTTTCGCATGCATCTGTGGCTGGCATCTTCAGAGAATGGTGGCATGGAGGTGTGTGGGATATACATACTGTGTGACCCTTTGTTGAGAGGATTAGCATGTAAATGTGGGTGTTGTTCTGTTGAGGCACAGCTTCAGGGTGGGAGGATTTGCGAGGGGGATTAATGTCTGTTTAATTAATGCTCCATTGTTTGCTGGGAATGAGCATGTAAACTAGCATGTAAATCTGTATATTGTTCTGTTGAGACAAGGCCTCAGGGTGGGAGGATATGAGAGGAGGATTAGTGTCTATTTAATTAATTGTCCATTGTCTGCTGGGAAACCCCCTGACCCTGGGTGAAGTTCATTTGCATTTGCTGAATACTGAGTTTGGTGTTTTTGAGGACTGGCAGCCCAACTTTGTTTATTTTCAGTGTTTCTTCTTTCCTGTAAGTTAGTCTTACAACATATAGTTAGTATGCAACATACACACATCCATACATTTCAGGAGGGGATTGTCAGAGTATTGATGGGATATACAGTCAATGGTGAAATGTAAAGATGTGTGTGTCTGTATTTTTCCATGAGAAAATGCTTCTAGGCTGAACACAACAACTCAGTCCAGGCGGCCAAAAGTCAAAACAAAAGGAAACCACTAGATGGCAAAGTGTTCTTGTTTACACAGAGGAAGCAACAATAAAAGTTGTTATGAGAAAGTAAATCACATGGTAAAAGATGAACAAGAGGTTGGGTTAACATACATCATGTACAGAACAACCAATTAACCTGAAGGTTAACACCCAAGAGGTGGAGAAGGGCTGGGCTGAGAAAATTGTGTATCAGGCATAGAAGTCAGTCTGTCTGGTTTTGAACTTTCATTAGAATGGATTAAGTTTCTTTATTTTTGCTGGAGCTATAGCATGTCTTACTATTTCACAATGTAGCAATTAAGGATTTATAGTTTTGTTCCTGTTAGCCACATCTGCAAGATGTGATGCTTTAGTGGACTTTATAGTTTTTACTCTGCATGTTTTTCTATAATAAAGCTTATTGCTTGAAGCTTGGAAGCTCTGCGTGTGGTCACTCTGCTGAATTTAAACTCTGCTGGATTTACAAAACCTACTCCTCTAACACCGAACAGAAATTGCCCAGGTGTTTGTGGATTTCAATGGCTTCCCTGTGCATTCTGACCTGATAGTTGTTGGCATGGTCCAGAATTTCAGTGTTTTCATATGGCATTTTGTGCCCATGTTCTGCTATAATGTGTTCTGCTACTTCTGATTTTTTCAGGCTGGCTCAGTCTGCAGTGTCTCTCATGTTCCTTGATTCATGTTTGAATATTGCATTTTGTGGTCTCTATGTAGACTAGTCCACAGCTGCACAGTATGTGGTAAACTCCTGCAGCCATGAGAGGGTCTCTCCTATCCTTCGCTGAGCACAGCATTTCTTGGATTTTTTTGGTTGGTCTATAGAACATTTGGAGGTCGTGTTTGCTCATCAGTTTCCCTATTCTGTCTGTGACTTCTTTGATGTATGGTTAAAATACTTTCCCTTTCAGTTGTTGTTTTTCTTCACTCTTGTAGGTCTGCCCACTCTTCTGATGTCTGGGCTGGAGTAACCATTAGCCTGGTTTAGGTGCTTCAGTTCATCTTCCAGGTGGTAGGGTTCATAGATCCTTTTTTCTGTGGCCTACCAGTGTTTTTATTGTGCTTCTTTTTTATCCTGGATGATGACTGAAGTTCTTGTGTAGGTATCTGTCCATGTGTGTAGGCTTTCTGTATACCGTGTGGCCCAATCATTGGCTTAGTTTGCAGATGACCAGGACATCCAAGAATGGCAATATTCCTTCCTTTTTTTCCCCATTGTGAATTGGATGTTCAGGCGGATGTTGTTCAGATGGTTCAAAAACATAGTCAAATCTTCTCCATGGCTCGAAATGGTGACAGTGTCATCCACATATCAGAACCATGTTGTGGGCTTTTGTGATGCTGTTTCCAGGGCTTGTCTTTCAAAGTGTTCCATGTAAAAGTTTGCTATCACAGGGCTCAGAGAGCTTCTCATGGCTACCCCATCTCTCTGCTCGTAGACTTCATTATCCCAATGGAAGTAGCTTGTGGTGAGGCAATGTTCGAACAGGGCTATGATGTCTTCTGGAAAAACTTGTTGGATGAGTGCCATAGTTTATATTATGGGGACTTTGGTGAACAGGGAGACCACATCAAAGCTGATTAGTCTGTCTGTCTCCAGGTTTTAGTTCGAGGTTGTTGATTTTTTTTTCCTATGAAGTGAGCTGAGTTCTTGATGTAGTGGGAGGTTTGCTCTGTATGGATTTGTAATTGTGTGGCTAGAAACTTGGCCAAGTCATATGTCCAATGACACCCACTATGCATTGGAGTGGAATGGAATCCTTGTGGATGTTGGGAAGTCCATACGGTCTTAGTAGGAGAGCTTCAGATTTGCATAGACTCTGGCGTGGATTTGGCTGAATTGACAAGTTCTTGATCAAGGTATTAGTTTTTCTGGTGATTTTGTTGGTCAGGTCTTGCTTGAGTTTTTTGTACATTGCAGGATCCAAGAGTTCCTTGCTTTTCTGTTTGTATTGTTCTGTTTCCATGATTACTGTAGCATTACCTTTGTCTGCTGGGAAAATGATGATTTCTGGGTCCAAATTGAGATCCTTGAGGGCTTTTCTTTCTTTTTTGGTTATGTTGGTGGGTGGTGGTTTTGCCTTACAAAGAATCCTTGCTGCTTCCCCACTTATCTCTTCTGCTTCCTCCTCTGGGAGATGGTGGAAGGCGGATTCAACATGGCTGATAATGTCTTCAACAGGGAGTCCAGTGGTGGTAACTCCAAAATTACCTCCTTTGGACAGGATAGATGTTTCTTCTTTTGAAAGTTTCCACTCTGTCAGATTGATAATGGTCCATGATGTGTCCAGAAGGGGGGTTGGTTGGTGTTTGTGGCATTTGTTGAATTTTTGTTTCTGCCTTTCAATGTGGACTGCCATATCTTTTTCCATTTTTCTGTAGGTGAGGTTGTCAATTTTGTCTCAATCTTGGGTTAGTCTTTTGACTGATGTTGAGGTGGAGTGATAGCAGCTCCTTGTCTGTGTTAACCAGTTCTTTGTGGATGGTGTGTATTCTCTCCAGTAACAGTGCTTGTTCCATTCTGTTGTAGATACAGTTGGCCTGTGTGGATTTTAAGATCCTTTTTGCTATGAGAAAGTGTGGTATGGTTTCCGTGTCTCTGCAGCATAGCAAGAATGATAACAAACAGAGTAGATGTGCTCTCCTGGTCTGGAGGTTTCCAGTCTCCAGGTGTCTTTGAACAGTTTCTCCCCGTAAAAGTGTTCAATGTGAAGCCAAAGGGTTTTGGGGGGGCTGTGAGGCCATGTTCTACAAATCCACAAACATCTGGACAATTTCAAAAGGAAAGAAGCAACCCTGAAAGTAAACAAAGTTTGGCTACCAGTCCTCAAAAACACCAAATCAGGACTCAGCAAATGCAAATGAACTTCATCCATAGTTGGGGGGTTTCCCAGTAGACAATGGACCATTAATTAAATAGACACTAATCCTCCTCACATATCCTCCCACCTTGAGACCTTGCCTCAACAGAATAACACACAGACTTACATGCTAATTCTCTCAACTAAGGCTCACACAGTATATGTACCCCACACACCTCCATGCCACCATTCTCTGAAGATGCCAGCCACAGATGCAGGTGAAAGATCAGGAATACATTCTTCTAGAATACGTCTTCACAGCCCAAACTACCCACAAATATCTAATTAGGAAATTCTCTTTTGAGATGGAGATGACATCTAGGAGATGAAGCTTATTATGGAATATTAAGTATTAACAAAACTCTCCAGAAATTAACCCAGTGGCATCTGGTAGCTCGTATATCAATGGAGTAATGACTCTAGTGTGGTTTTTAGGCCAAATGTTCAAGAAGCTATCAGGTGTCCTAACTTGTTTTGGGGATTGGCTTTGGCAGCATGGATAGCTCCTTTAAAATCAACACTGAAACTTGGAAGGGATTACAGTTACCCTTGATGTCCTCTGGGGTTTGGTTTCTGGACCCCCATGGGTCCCTTGGATATTAAATATCCCATGGATATTAAAATCTATGGTGTAGTAAAATGGTGTCCCTTATCTAAAATGGAAAAATCAAGGTTTACTTTGTGTGTGTGTGTGTTTATTGCTTGAATCAAATTTGGTTCAAGAAATAACTTTTTCAAGCATTGATCTGTATACTTACCCTTCTTGTAGTTTATATGCTCCAGGTTTCAGTCCAAATTTTAAAGGCACTATTCTAGGTGATGAGCCTTGATCCACCCAAAAATGTTAGTAAATATTATTTTTATTATTATTTTTAATTTACTTAAATCCTTCTTTTCTCCCAATATAGGGACTGACGATGGCATCTTGGGAAGTGTAGCCCCCCCCTCCCTTCCTAACTTTTCAAAGTTCTCATACAGATGAATTACTTAGGATCATCATGAAGAATCCACACCAATGTAATGTTTAAGCACATAACTTCTCTCTACTTTTCATATTCTTCACAACAATCATGCTTTTGAAATTCTTTGCTCTGATTTCTTCAGGCACCAGGTTAAGCATGGTATGTTCCTGATGCTGATTCTTAACATGAAGTATCTGCTCACACAGATTGATTCCTTTATACACACACATACACACAAGCAAACATACACAGTGGAGATTATCACATTAATAAATAAAGCAAAGCAAAACAGCTTCATTTATATACCGCTTCATACCATGCTATGGGGTGTCTAAGCAGTTTACAACTGTAAGCTCATTGCCCCCCAACAGTTGGGTACTCATTTTAGCAACCTCGGAAGGATGCAGGCCTGAGTCTAGCCTGAGCCCTGGCTAGTATTGAACTTGCAACCTTGTGGTCTATGTGTGAGCGGCTACACTACAGGCATTTAAATTAGGGATGAATACTGGATGCAGCCATGTATTATTGCATGGATTTTGCTGCAGTTGCCACTTCCCAATTGCATCCATGCAAAAACCCGGCTAAAACCTGCCCTCAGCTGTCCAATTTGCAAAGCTGGCAAGCTCCCAAAAGTGAAAAGCAGCCAGTTGAGGGCAGATTCTATCTGGGTTTTTGCATGGATGCAGTCAGGAGGTGGTAACGGCAGCAAAATCCATGTGATAATATGCAGCTGCATCCAGTATTTGTCCCTAATTCAGAAGATGTAAGTCTCCTTATTTATTAATGCAATAATCTCCAGTGTCATAACAGAATCAGATATGTGGTGCAATTTTATTGATTGATTAATTTACAACAATTTTATGTCACCAAATATATAATGTTCACTGGGCAGGTTACAATAAAAGTAGAAACAGATGCACATAAAGATGAAATAATAAGACCATAAAATCAAAGCACAGCACAAATCCACCAACTAAAGGTAAAATCAGTATAGCAGAACTCACAATAGCACCAACATTTCAGTTTTCAAATGCCAAAAATATCCCATGAGTTCTCTCGTAGCTGTATGTGAATGATAAAAGTATATCAGTGAGGCTGACCACACAAGCCTTTTTATGGATCAGTTCCATTATAATTAAAACCATGGGAATGGGGATTTTAAAATAGGTTCTAAAGCAGGTTAATATTATAGATCAGTTTTTCACAGGGAGCAGCTAACCTCAAATTTTGTTTCAGTATTGTATACAGACACTAAGAAACCCTCTCCTATGTTGTCTTTTAATTCTTTCCTGTTTTCTTTTTAATATTTTATTTTCATGGGCCTTTTCATCTTGTAAACATCACTACAGAACTAGAACATGCTTTTGATTTGTCTTCCAGATCAGTTGCAAGAATCTGGATCATGTCATGTATATCACAACAGCACTGGATTATACTGTAAGGCGTTAATTATCATGTTCCAAGCAATGCATAACCAAACTAAAATGCAGGGTTTGAATGTGTTTTTAAAGTTGTATGAAAGAGGGGGAAATTGCACATTCTTACCACCTTTAGAGATGGAAATGATTTGAACAGCTCTTATGCAAATGGTACAGGCAAAATAACAATGTGCAATGCATTCAGTGAATTTAGCTATGCTTGCACATTCTGGCTCTGATTGTTCTTCAAAACACATAATTTAGTGAAAGATATTGCTCACTTTGGTTACAAATGGAAATGCCCAAAAGATAACCAAAAGGAAAATGTTGTATGCTTCTGCTCCCTTCCAAAATATGTTTACCTTTAACAACAATATCCATATCAGTCAGTGGTAGGTAGCCTGAATTCCTTTGACACCTGAAATGGGAGGAGAAATACTGCCACTATCCCTCATGACCTTGCCCTACCTTCTTGTTTACCTTGCCTGCCATCCCAACTCTCTCCACATCCCTTGATTTCTTGCTTGTTGCCTTCTCTCACTTGCATCTTCCTTCCCTTCAACTTCCCTTCCCTCCTTTCCCCTGCCAGATCCTGTATTTCCCTTAGCTCTCCATCACCTTTGCCTGCCTGCCTACCTGGAAAGAATTGCCCATGGCACCAAATGTCTAGTCCTACTTTCCAAATAATGGATCTGAGAAATCCATAGAGCCAAGCATAGCAGGCAGTGTCCTTGGAGACTGTTAGTACTAGCAATTGCCCTCTAAGGACCCAGAGTGACAGTACAATTGACCTAGTACTAAGGGGAGGCTAAGGGGTCACATTAACACAACCCCCAAGACTAAGAGCTACACCTCCACCAGAAAAATATTATTATATTTTTGTCTGAAATGTGCCCAAGAGCCCTTTGGGGGGTTTGCAGGCATTCATACCATGCTTTTACTCCCCTGTGCCAGTTTAGGACCAGGAGAGATGTACAGTATTTCAAATTGTTCTCTTTCTTTCTTTCTTGGCCTAAAGTAGAGCAAAACCATGGCAAAAATGCCCTCCTATCTCTCAGAGGGCATTGGATGGCATTTTTGAGGCACAATTAAACCACAAAAATAGCTCTGGGGCCACATACAGTCCATCCCTGCACATTACCTCCCCAATCTAGATTCTTTTAGCTTACTGCATGCCCTTACCTACCTTTCCTTTATTGTGAAGTCTGAGGTTTGAAGTGGGGCTGCTCCCTGTGAACACCATCTAAAGTTAAAGGAATAGAATTAAGGAGGCCCATAGGTCCTAGCAAATTCCCTGCTGTCATACCTGGAATCATGCAGGCCACAGGGATGGATTGAAAGGGAAATAGTTTTAAATACATTGTTTCGATCCCAGTGTGAATCAGGCATCAAAATAATTCATTTGCAGTAACTCCATTCTCAATCAAGTGCTGCAATGGGAACAGGCTAACAATCTCTAAGAGGAATTATTGCATATTGCTCAATTCAGCTTTATGCAGAGGAATGAAGAGAAAAAAATGGCAATTAATTTCTTTCCAAGGAAGATAAGTATTAGACTAGAGATAATAATATTACTTTGTGTAGCCAAATTTCAAAGTTAATTTAGTTATAAAGCATAGGCCTTTATTTCTAATATTCTTCATATGGTTGAGGTGAGATGATTAAATTGCAGATTCTGATGTAAATTAGCTTTGACAGATGCAGGTCATCAGCTTGAAGTCAAAGCACACAGAGAACCTCTTTTAGAAGACCTGAGTAGCTTGAAATATTAGGTATCTTCACATATCTTTATGATGCATTCATTTTTCCATGGTGATTATGGCATGACATCTCAGGATGTCAAATCAAAATGTGAAAAATATATTAAGGCCAATAGAGCTAAAAATAAATGGTGGGTTGACTCTGAAGATTATCCCACTGCTGAAATAACCTGGTTTACCTCTTCTGAATTGAAGCCTAATTCAGGAGGCAGCTGGGTCCTATCACAAGGATTTTGCTGCTGAAACCACTGGGCAAGTCCAGCTCAGCTGCAGATCGGGTCCCCAGTGTGCTTTGCTGACCATTTTTTGAAGTCGGAAAGCTCCTGGTTTCGAAATAAGGCTGCCAAAGCACGCTGGGGACCAAGGCTGCAGCTGGGCTGGACTTACCCAGTGGCTTCGATGTCAAAATCCTTGTGATAGGACCCGGCTGCCTCCAAATTAGGTTTCAATTTGGAATAGGTAAGCCAGGTTATTTTAGCAGTAAGATAAACTCCTCTGGCAGCCTATAAAGTTTTAATCATCCTGGAATAATCCTGTCTTTTAAAATGGACATCTAGTAATCTGAGCATCATTCATTAACTCCACAAGTTAAAAGCTGAGACTGTAAACTCTGCTAGATGAAGGACACTATTATGCAAGTTTAGCCATATCTTTTGACTGCATCCTCCAATAATCATGAATACATAAATCCTTGTTTTGTTATATAGTTGCTTTTATTGTGCTACATCTGTCCATATGCAGCCTGCTTAGTTCTAAGACCTGAGGCACCAGTAAATCCACTAATTTTATCCCAATATGGTATTTTAATTCCTAAGGAATTCAAACACTTCCTCATAGGTCTCATGATCTATAGAGCTTGCTTCCATTTGTGGTACATGAATGTGGCTTAAGTTTCAGTTTTATGCATACTTACAGAGGATTTTCCTTTATAGTTCTGTGGGATTTAACATATGAGCAAAAGAAAATCGGATCAGTCCATTGGTTGCAAAGTTTTACTACTTGGCTCAGGCTTCAAATAATTATGGCCTGAGACCTATGGCATTCTAGAGACATAATCTAAATAAGTTTTTGAAGCCCTGATCATCAAATTCTGTATTTTGAAAACTTTGCAGACATTGTGTAGGCCTCACATCATCATCACCATGACCATTATTTTACTAATAGTAAAATCTACATTAATTGATATTGCGTCAAGCCACACCATATCTTGTGATAGTAACACTTATATTATTGACTCTTAGAGAATCCCAACAGATTTTATTCTTCTTCAGCAAGATTTATGCTTCTAGGTGCATGATAATTTCCTGCAGCTTGCATCCATTGTTCCGGGTCCTATTCTCTGGAGCAGAAGAAAACAAGCTAGCACCCTCCTCAACATGACATCCCTTCAAATATTTAAACAGGGCTATCATATCCCCTCTTAACCAACTTTTCTCTAGGATAAAAATACCCAGTTCACTAAGTCGTTCCTCGTAGGGCCTGGTTTCCAGACCCTTCACCATTTTAGTAGCCCTCCTCTTGACATGCTCCACTTTTTCAACATCCTTTTTGAATTGTGGTGCTGAACACAGTATTCCAGATGGGGGCCGACCAAAGCAGAATATAGTGGCACTCTTGATCTGGATACTATACTTTTACTAATGGAGCCTAAAAATTCATTGGCCTTTTTAGCTGTGGCATCACACTGTTGACTGATGTTCAACTTGTGGTCCACTGGGACTCCTAGATCCCTTTCACACGTAGTCTCGTTAAGCCAGGTGTCCCCCATCTTATATCTATGCATTTCATTTTTATTTATTTATTTATTTGCCCTAAGTGCAATACCTTACATTTCTCTGTGTTGAAGTTCATTTTGTTAGCTTTGGCCCAGCTTTCTAATCTATTAAGATCATTTTGAATTTTTATCCTGTCCTCTGGGGTATTAGCTATTCCTCCTAATTTGGTGTCATCTGCAAATTTGAGAAGCATGCCCCCTATTCCTTCATCCAAATCATTGATAAAGATGTTGAATAGCACTGGGCCCAGGACAGAACCCTGTGGCAGCCCACTGGTCACTTCTCTCCAAGATGAAGTGGAGCCATTGTTGAGCACCCTTTGGGTTCAGTCAGTCAACCAGTTAC
>CM034703.1:309673260-309684152 GCA_020142125.1 Phrynosoma platyrhinos
TGGAGAGCCTCCTCCTCCTCCTCCTCCCCTGTCCTGGCCGAAACTGACAAATGAAGACATTAGCACAATAAAATAAAAATAGGACCACCACATTCTTTGTGATAAAATCAGTCAGCAACATTAAAACCATTAAACGCTGAAAAGAATAGCATAGACCATTACTTGACTAAAACATAATAAAGAGGGGCTGAGTCTAACCTCTCTATTATTAAACAAACTGGATTCTTTTCACCTTTCATTTGCTCAGTGTCCATGTGGAACCAGAGTGAGTTATAGTAGTGACATAAAAAGAGTGTGTGTATGTGTATCTCTCTCTCTCTCTCTCTGTGTGTGTGTGGTATGTATATTCCCTTCCTCTATGTGTCAAGGATGAAATTTATCTTTTAAGGTAAAATATGTTAACTTGCATTCCTGTAAAAGGTTTACTTCATTGGTGAGAATATATTTACTGTGTCAGGAGATACATTAAACATTTTGAAATAGTTTTGCCTTAGTCTGTCATATTTCTTCCTATGTTTTCTCTTTCTCAGCAAATGACAGGGGAAAAAAGGGGACAAAAAGAGATGTTCAGTTTAATGCCTTAAAATATAACTAAGTGAGCTATGCTTTCCACTTAGCTCATATCAGAAAGGTTGTAAGCTGCAATACTAAAGGTATTTTCCCTGCCATGGGCTTTGGGACCGCAGCCAGCAGCACTGTGGATCAGGCACAGGTTCCTTATGCCACCGAGGTTGCTGCTCAGAAGAAAAAAATTGTTAGAAACAATTCCAGCTGGGGCATCACAGCACAGACCATCAGCATAAAAGCAGAAGAAAATCCCTGCTGAATCAAACCAAAGAACTGTCTAGCTTTGTGTTCCTTTTCTGACAGAGACCCACAAACAGCACATCAGTCCAAGCACTCCCTTTCTCATGTTTTTCAGCCTGTGGCCTGTTATTCTTGAAGTAGCATATAGTCATCATCACTAGTAGTGGCATCACTAGGGTTGGTGTCACCTGATGCAATAACTCATTGTGTCCCCTGTCCCATTGACCTTCCTCCATGCCACACCATACAGAATCCTTAGTAAAAAAATTTTGTACTTATATTACTCATGAATCTTAATTCCAGTATATCATTGAATGTAATGGCAAGAGTTGTGACATAAACAACTAGCAAAATTAAAATTATACCTTGAAATTACAATATTGCATGCACAGCCTAAATTAATTTACATGTACATGGTTTCTTGTGGTTAAAGTTAAATAATGGGGAAGCAGTGATGCTTTTAAAGAAAATTTTTAAAAATAAAAACTTAAAATTTTAAATTTATTTTCAAATAAATGTTAAACTTTAAATACATTTTAAATTTTATTTTTTTTAAAAAAAACTTGAGGCCTCTCCTTTCTCTTCCTACTGAACTTCACCCATCTCTTCAGTGTTTTAAAGGGATACAGGTGAACACCACAGCCCATTTCTGCCCAACGGCAGATGCTTGGGGAGTAGTAGTGACACTCACATTAAGGTGTCTCCTGGTGCACTCCAACCTTCACCCCCACCCCTGGAGATATTCCTGATGACTAGTAGTCACTGAAAGGCTTGTCATCCATGAATTTCTCTAATCCTCGCAGTTTACAAGGTCACATAACTGAAGCAGACCAATTTAGTACCACCATCTTCTGTCAGATCAGAGTGTTACTCAGGGGAGCATCTAGATCAATCCATTTTGTTGCTTGGCTTGAGGCTGCCATCTTTTAGCTTTCTTGACCAACCTTCTGTCTGCTGCTACTCTGATTCCCAACCTGAGTGGCTTACTGCCATGTTGAAGCCTATTCCTCAGCTAGCATACTGAAATACCTCCTGGTCTTCCCACTCTTTGACACTGCTACTGTTCTTCTTCATGACTATAGCAGGTAGTCACTGTATTTCATAGAGCAAAAGAGAGAGAGAGAGAGAGAGAGGCGTAGAATCTTTTATATGCTTTCCACACTCATTTTGGGTGCTCAGAAGGAGTCTAGCAACTGAATTGGTATTAGTGAAAGCAGGGAAGAGGAGATGATTCCTTGCGTGAAGGGATCCCAATGAGACCTTCTTGTCAAGCCCTGCATTCCACCCCCACAAAAAGTCTGGAGCTGACACTGACCATCAGATCTGAGTGGTTAACACTTATGAAGAAGTAATTTCTGTTGAATGAGTTGGGGCTATTGATTTAACATGTTTAGTACTTTGCTGATTGCATTCACGCACTGTTCTAAAAGATGCCAAGAACTCACTTAACAACATATCATAATTGGATCTGAAGTCTTCTCTGGAGCCTTCACTTAATAGGAGTCTGCATTTGTACAACCTGGACAAGCCTGGTCTTCCCACTGCATGCTAAATGATGGATTCTTAGCTAACAGTCAAGGGATGCTCAACCTGGAAGCAGCCATGCCAGATTTTGCTAATGGGGGTAAAAAGGGTAGTCAAAAAGATCAGAAAGTTCTCCATTCTAGCAGACCAGAGAGAGAAAGCTTGAGATGGTGGTTGGACAGAGGCCAGAACACAGGGGGCCCAATCAGAAGATGGAGATCACAGTAAAACCAGGCATGCCAGATTGTCAGACCTCAGACAAGCCTGGAGCAAAGCGCACAAGGAAGGTGAGAAAAACACTGAGCAGATGAACAGAGCTGGGAAAAGAATGGGGTTAGGGCAGATGTAGCCAGAATCCATAACTCTGCAACTCTACTCATGTCACACTTGATGCAATTCAATGCAACAATCTTTTTACACAGGTAAGGGCCAGCTAATATAAGCCGTTGGCCACATCTTTTGAACCATGATGCAGTATAGAAACTCCTAAAATGGGGAGGAAGAACAGAGTACATCTATTTTATTAACATAAGCACAGCTTCTAGTAGCCATGCATAAATATTTGAAAAAATATTATATTGAAGAAAGAATAAGCTTGTTTTATGCTGCTCTAGAGACTAGGACATAGAGCAATGGGTTCAAACTACAGGAAAAGGGATTCCATCTAAATATTAAGAAGAACTTCTTGACAGTAAGAGCTATTCACACTGCCTCAGAGTATGGTTGAGTCTCCTTCCATCTATCAGGGTACTTTGATTGTATATTCCTGCATGGCAGGTAGTTGGATTGGATGGCACTTGTGGTCTCTTCCAGCTCTATGATTCAGTTATTCTATGATAGGTTGACCCTGCACATCTGTACACCTCAACATAGAGTTAAGTTCCACTAAAGTGAATTAGGTCTAACTCCTTGGGGATTAAAGCTGCAACTACCATTCTATAAACCTCAAACTGTGAATAGGTCTCATGAAATCAGTGGGACTTCCTTTCAAAGCAGACCTCTATTTCATTGTATTGTATAAAACTTCAAAAGATCATTGAAATATCAGCATTTAAAAGTGAAAAGGAGGAAAGGAAGATTTATTCTTAAGAATGGTTTCAACATGGTAATATGTTAATCCAGGTAATAAGCCATCAAATGGATGACATGATGATCTGAGGACAGTGATGTCCAGCATGGATCATCACACAGGTTTATTCACATCTCCTAACCACTTCCACTTTGACATAACCAATACAAACTGTAAGAATTTATGATATAGCAGGGACCAGAAAATGGAACTTGTATGAGAAACAATTTCACCCAAAACAAGTGATTTTAAAAAGTTTCTGATGCATTCACATCTGGGGGGGGGTATCTATGGCTGCATCCACACTGCAGAAATAATCCAGTCTTGACACAAGTTTAACTGCCATGGTTCAATGCTATGGAATCCTGGGAACTGCAATATCTAATGCCACCAGAGCTCTCTGACACAGGAGGCTAAATGTTTCACAAAACTACAGTTCACAGGATTCCATAGTTTGGGCCACTGCAGTTAAAATGATGTCAAACTGGATTATTTCTGCAGTGTGAATGTGGTCTATATCTCTGTGTGGATTTGCCCACTGTTCTGATTTTGTTCTGTTCTATGTAGCCTGGTCCACCCTTGTTGTGTTACATGGCCTTCAACAGAAAATTCTTATTCTTTACTTGAAACTCATCTAAAAACCTATTTATCAAGGGCTTTTCACTTGAAATTCTAAGCTGTTGGGAAGCCCTGTGAATAATTGATATTCCTTTATTACTCATTGTTGGCTCTCCTTGCATAAAGAAAAGCATTTATCTTTTATAGTTTACTCTCTTGTGTATCAAGATGGAGCTGGCTGTAGGCATGTAAAAATTAACCGCCAGAGGGACTTCCATTTCTACGTAGTTTTCCTCAAGTAGGTTGATAGGTCTGCACTGTTAATTAAACAAAACACTAAAACTGCTGTCATCATGACATACCTACTGGGCCAAATCTCTCCTAAATAGACCAGAATGCTATAACCAGGGATCAGTCAACTTATTTCCCTTTAAAAATAAAAAAATCCCACTCTTCCTCCTGCCCTGCAAATGCTGTGTTCTCATACTGAGACATTCTCTGGCAATGGCTTCTCCTTTCTCTGCTTAAGGGACAATACTGAGAGCTTTCATAAAGGGGGACTGACTGATACACATTCAAGACTCACCTGCTGTACAAGATTTGGTTAAGATGAAACACAAAAATAGGTCATTCTGAGCTTTCCATTTGTCAAGTAATTTAAATGACTAGAACAAAAAGCACTTGTATAAAGGACCAATTTAAGTGGCAGTGTATAAGGGCAGATGTAGCCATACAGTCACAGAAGGACCAAGGAACCTGTCTGGAAGGTCTGGAAACCATGCCCTATGAGGAGCATCTTAGGGAGCTGGGTATGTTTAGCCTGGAGAAGAGAATGTCAAGAGGTGATATGATAGTCATATTTACATATTTGAAGGGAAGTCATATTGAAGATGGAGCAAGCCTGTTTTTTTGCAGCTACAGAGAATAGGACCTGGAGCAATGGATTCAAAGTACAGGAAAAGAGATCCCACCTCAACATTAGAAAGAACTTTCTGACAGTAAGAGCTGATCAACACAGGAACACTCTTCCTTAGAAGATCATAGAGTCTCCTTCTTTGGGGGATTTTTAAAAGAGGCTGGCCATCTATCAGGAGTGTTTTGCTTGTGTATTCCTGCATGGCCAGGGGGTTGGACTGGATAGACATTGGAGAGCATCTTCCAACTCTATGATTCTGTGATTCTGTAGTTCATGTGCAGCTCCCCAGCTCAATTCTGGACACGCATATTGGGAAACAAATCTCATTAGTCTGAACTGGCTTTCTGTTTAAGAGGACCCAGTAATAAGATCAATGCTTCAAAGAACTCATGTCCTTGAGCTGGAGAACTAAGTTCAATATTGGCCTCAACTGCATGTGGTGGAAGTTTCAAGTGTGATAGGGAGTCAACCCGCATCACCACTCTGCTTTCCTTACAGGTTCATGCTGATATCTATATCAGCAGATCATTGCCATCATAGCCAAAAAGAAGCAAGGAACTTTGTGGCACCTTTAAGGCTGACTAATTTTTTTCAGTATGATATTTTTGGGGACTTTTTTCAGCTGTGTCTGGAGATGTGGTTTGGAGTCCAAGAAAGTTTATCATGAAAAAAACTGGTTAATCAATCTTAAAGGTGCCACAAAACTCCAGCCTTTTTTTAATAATGGAACAGGTTAACACAATGTATGAAAATTGCATTAATAGTGAAGCTATTTAAGTTGATTCAAAGGTATGGACAAGTTTGTTCCACTTAGATCTAAGTCAGGATTTTGCTTTCTTAATGTGTGTGTGTGTGTATCTGTGTACAATGAGTCTGAAAATCATCTTTACAATTTGAATTCTATACAGAATTGAAACTGTAAAGATAAGTTTCAGACACCCTGTGAATATGTGAACATCCTGTACTAAAAGCATATCTGAAATAATACTAAATGGGGCATTTGTTGAGTCTGCCTGGGCTTGCTTCCATTCATATTGTTTCATTCCCTCTCCTCTTTTCCCATTTTCCTTCCAACAGTCAGTCAACATCGTATGCCCCTGGGACTGTTCAGTCATCACACTATTCTGAGATTTCTGGTGAGAGTAAGGGAAATGGATCTGCTCTGGATGTAATCTGGAGGACATTGTGTCCATAAACTGACTAACCTAGACATCCATGTCAGCATGTGATGATGGGATAAACTTACTAATGAACATGAATATCTGACACCACCCTGTACTTCAGAACATTATTGAGCTAACAGACTTGTCTGAAGTATCTCATATGCTGGGTAAAACAATTCAACCTCATATGCATAATGATTTCCTGGTCCAATGTGGTTAATGCAAGTGTTTATTGATCCTAAAAGCATTTTCCTTGTGGTGCATAGCAAAGAGATCTCTGTGGTTCTGTGGAAAGAACAAAGCACCATTTTATGTTTCCAAAGTGCAGTGTCACACTGCCCTCCTTCTCCTTCCTCTGATGGACTCATAAGTAGCCTCATAATGGATTCAGCAGCAGGGAAGTCTGTCTAATCAGGGAGAGGAAATGGAAGAAGATAAACATCAATGCAAAAATGGGGAGGTGGAGGAGGTAGAATCTATTGTTTTGTTTTATGAGATGCATCTCTTTCTACCATTGAAAATGTGTATATGTAGGATAATAGAGTCTTTGTTTAGTGCGTTATATGTTTAGCAGCAGTTACATATAATGAAAATGGCTGATGGAAAAGTTATGATGGATGTCTGCTTAGTCACTAGCTCTGACAGACTACAGTAGTAGCCTGAAATGAAGTGAATGGGGAGCAGTTAAGAGAGTTAATTGTGAGGAGAGTGATGGACACTGATGCTTCTGTAGACTGAAATGTATCATTTCTCTGATTAGTTGTGATTGTCTCTTCAGTGACAATAAGGACATGGGGTAGAGTACTTGTAGAAGACTGTTATTGCTAATGGCACACTGGGGGGTTCCAACAAGCTCTAGAAAATATTGATTTTCAGTATGTAGCAGAATGATGACTACCTTTATTCTCCAGAAAGCAATACAGAGTGTCTAAAATGTGTCTTTGATCATGCAAACTGCCCATCTTATACAGTGAGCCTGCCACATCAATGGGCTAGCTATCAGCACATTCAAGCACCCACAGATTGCCACACCCCAATTTATTCAATGGCAGCACTTACACGCTGGGCACACTAGTGCAGTTGTATGCATGTTGCCACCATTAAATCAAATGGAGCACAACCATCTGTGTTTTGTCCCATCCACAGGGCAGAGAGCAGAACTGAACCCCCATGGATGTGAAGGGACCACTGTATATGCTCCATCACATAGTTCAGGGATGGGCAACTGTATGAGGGGCATGGTCCAATTTCTCTGCAAGCAATTTAGGATTGGTTGGCAGGTTTTGACCTTTAGTCCTACTTTAAAGTCCTATTTGGTTTGGCAGCAATAACATACTTCTCCATGAAGCTAACCAATTACTAGTGTCTTTTTTATAAATCCTTCTGTAGAACTCTTCTCTCTCATCACCAGAAATGAGGCAGAAGGTGATAGGAGAGAGGGCTTTTTCAGGGTGTGGGACTCTAACTTTGGAAAGCCCTCTTTGCTTTCCAGAGTTTGTTGTGAGGATTTAAATTTTTGTTTACTTCATTCTTGCATGTGAGTGAGATATATCAAAAGCTTTCTCCTCACTGGGTGAGATTGCAAGAGCTTTTGCAAATTTTCAATGATTTGTATTTTTATGAAGAACATGAATTTAAATTAATATATAAAATGCTTTAATTCTTCACTCATTCATCCATCCATCCATCCATTCAAAGTTTTTATACCCCACTCATCTGCCAGAGCGGCTTACAAACAAAAATGCCAGTCACAGATGCTGGCAAAACATCAGAAAGAAACTCTTCTAGAACATGGCCACACAGCCCCAAAAATCAACAAAAAAATAAGGCTTACAAATTGTTAATTAAACAGTTCCCTGCCCTCAGGCTTACAATCTAAAACAAAGACATAACACAAAAGGAGAAAGGAATGGCTGTGGGGAAGAGGATCAAATCCAGCAGTTTTTCTCTCCCTCTGAGGCCATGACCATGAGAGCTTTGCCTGCCCCTTTTCTCCCTCTGTGGCCAGGACAATGGCAGTTAGAATTGCTCAAACAGTTTTAAAACTGTCTTTGTTTTAGGTATTAATGGGTTTAATATGCCTTTAACCTTTAATTTGTTTAATTATTTTAAACTGTTCAAATTGATTTTATGGTGCACTGAAATCCTTTGATATAGGGCAGGATATAAATATTTTAATGAATAAATAAAATAAGGGCCTTTTTGCAGAAAAAAAACAATTTTTGCAAATGCTATTTTTTGCAACTATAAACACTGCATTTTCCCACATAAATTAACAAAAACAAAACAACAAAAGAGGTGTTGGTCTTTTCAGTTTTGCTCCTGGGTAGGAAAAAAAAAATCTGTGCTGGCTGACAATTTTTTGATTTGATGTCTCAATGTGTTGAAAAACTTTTTATCATCAAGGAATAGAACATTACCATTTTGCATCCCTAGTCTATGTATTTTCAGTATTGGGAAAAGACCTATTAAAAACAACCGCTTAGGTATTTTACATGCACTGATCCTCTTTATTAAAAGCTCACCTGTTTGAACTTCTGCACTCCTGTTGCACTTTTCTCCCGTCATTGTTTTTTGGTAATGTCATACATTTTACCATAAAGTGCCCAGTGCTGATTTTTTTAAATGAAAAATGAAATGAATAAATAGATAAAATGAAAAATAATACCAATACCATCTATTTATTCCCATTTCCCACCAATGCTTTTTTATTTTATTTTTTATTTTTTGGCCAAATCACACTTAGAGGAGAGGGAGACCATAAACTGTGCCCTCCAGAGTCATCTAGGCCCATCTACCATTTGGGGCAATTTTCTCCCTCACAGTAGCAAGAGCTGTTGGGGACTGGAGGGGTGCAGCTCAAGTGGCTAAGATGCTGACTCTGTTGTGATTGCAAGATTGGCAAGTTGGCAGTTTGAGGCCTGGGTGCTACATGATGGGGTGAACTCCTGTCACTAGTCTCAGCTTTTACCAACCTAGCAGTTTGAAAGCAAGTAGATAAATAGGTAACATTTCAGTGGGAAGTTAACAACGTTCTGTGCAATCATGCTGGCCACATGATCACAGAATAGTCTCTGATAATGCTAGCTCTTCAGCTTAAAATGGAGATGAGCACTGCCCCCTATGGTCAGACACAACTTGACAACCTTATCAACAGGGAATACTTACCTTCCCCTCACAGTAGCAAGAGCTGTTGGAGATTGGAGGGGTGCAACCCTCAGAAGCCTCTGGGGTGGACCCTCAGAAGTTGCTGTCTCTGGTTCAATACAGTGGGAAATGTCTCACCAAAATTATTGCAAATACTTGTTTCCCACTGGCCAGCAATACTGTAAAACATTAATATTCCTCCATAATTTTTGTTACAGTACAGCAAAATTGATTGGGAAGGGCAGCTATGAAAGAACTGGATAAGATCATAAAGTTTAAAAACCTAACTATGAATACTAAAGTGAGGATAGTCAAAGTCACTGTATTCACCATAATCATGTACAGATGTGAGAGCTGAACAGTGAAAAAAATCAATAGGAAGAAGGTAAACTCATTTGAGATGTGGTGGTGAAGAAGAGTGCTGATGATAACATGGATGGCCAAGAAGACAAACAAATGGGTTCTACAAGAGATCAAGCATTAACTCTCTCTGGAAGCAAGATGACATTGAGGCTATCACACTTTGGCCACATCATGAGGAAAAATAAATCATGAGAAAAGACAATGATGGTAGGAAAGGTGGAAGGCAGTAGAAAGAGAGGAAGACCACATGCCAGATGATTAGACTCAATCAGGGAAGACATGGGTATGGCCTGCAGGACTCGAGCAGAGTGGTTGAGGACAGGGGGCCTTGGAGATGTCTCATCCACAGGGTCACCATGAGTTGAAGTCAAATTGAGGGCAGTTAACAACAACAACACTTTAGTCAGTGTTGCTGATTTTATTTTTATTTTTATTTTTTTACAATCTGTGTGCTGCTGCTGGACTTTCACAGTGTAATTATAACGTGTTCTGATTCCGCCTTCCTTCTCTTTTTGAAGTGTCACAATGGGACATTATTTGAAAGAATGACTTCAAGCATAGCATTTTAAATATGATTTGGTGGTTGGTGACCTGTGGTAAAGCAAGCCTATGATATTCTGGTATAGAATCATAGAGTTGGAAGAGACCACAAGGGCCATCCAGTCCAACCCTCCTGCCATGCAGGAACTCAAAATCAAAGCAGCCCCAACAGATGGCTATCCAGCCTCTGTTTAAAGACCTCCAAAGAAGGAGACTCCACCACACTCTGAGGGAGTGTGTTCCACTGTCGAACAGCTCTCAATGTCAAGAAGGTCCTCCTAATATAAAGGGTGGAATCTTTTTTCCTGCAGCTTGCATCCATTGTTTCAGGTCCTGTTCTCTGGGGCAGAAGAAAACAAGCTAGCGCCCTCCTCAATATCACATCCCTTCAAACATTTAAACAGGGCTATCATATCCCCTCTTAACCGTCTCTTCTCCAGGCTAAACATACCCAGTTCCCTAAGACTTTCCTCATAAGGCATGGTTTCCTGACCCTTCACCATTTTAGTCACTCTCCTCTGGACACGCTCCAGTTTTTCAACATCCTTTTTGAATTGTGGTGCCCAGAACTAGACACAGTATTCCAGGTGGGGCCTGGCCAAAGCAGAATGCAGTGGCACTATTACTTCCCTTGATCTACATACTATACTTCTACTAATGCAGCCTAAAATTGCATTGGCCTTTTTAGCTGTGGCATCACACTGTTGACTCATGTTCAACTTGTGGTCCACTAGAACTCCTATATACTTTTCACATATACTCTCGTTAAGCCAGGTGTCCCCCATCTTATATCTATGCATTTCAT
>CM034703.1:309720403-309735502 GCA_020142125.1 Phrynosoma platyrhinos
AAGCTGCTTAAGGTCGTAATCTGATGGATCTCGTCCGGCAGGCCGTTCTGCAGAATCAAAGTAGGGAGGTTTGCTGGACATGACTGTGCATGCCTCTTTTCTGCTTACTGCCATTCTGGACTTGCTCTTGAGCAGGCCTTGAGTGTTAGCCACATTACTGGACAGTAACCCACTCCAGGTCCTCAAATGGAGGACTAGCTACTAGGCTTGTGCTTCACAGAACAGGATAGACAGGCAGGAGTGGCCATTAGATGTCACTAGATCTTGCCTTCCAGATTGTACCCTTCGATCCTGCTATATAGAGAACTTGGTTGAAATCATGCAGCCCTCCAGCTGATGGTGGACTTGAAGTCCCAGCATTCCTAACTTTTGTCTGTGTTAGCTTAGGGATGTTCAGACTTGTATGTCTCATCTGCGCTGTTGAAATCATTCAGTTTGAAGCCACTTTAACTGACATGGGTCAATGCGATGGAAGCCTGGGATTTGTGATTTATTGTTGCATCAGTGATCTCTGACAGAGAAGGCTAAATATCTCACTAAGCTACAAATCCCAGAATTCCATAGCATTGAGCCGTGGCAATTAAAGTGGTGTCGAACTGGATTATTTCTGTAGTGCAGATGCAGCTGTAGTAAAACAAAATCTGGAGGCTGACATTGTCAAACTGACAAGGGTTGGACTTTAAATGCCGTGCAAGGTGTGTATAGAGATTTTAATACATTTTAAATTTTAATATGCAATGTTTTTAACTTTTTAAAATTGTGTAATTGTTTTTAAAACTTTGTACTGTATCTACATTTTAATGCTTTGCATTGTTTTTAACTTGTACCGTTTTAAATTTTATTAGCTGCCTTGAGTCCCTATACTGGCAGAAAGGTGGGATACCACCACCACCACCACCACTACTACTACTAGTACATCAGTGTACTACTACTACTATGCCTCACCCCCCCCCCCCCCCCCCCGCCCCCCAATTGCTTTAGGAGCTAAGATGTTAGAACATGACTGCTTGGAATCCTTTAAGAAACAGCACAGATATGCACACAAGCAAATAGAATAAGGGGCTGATTTCTTGAGAATCATTTTGCTAGAGTAAGAACTATACCAGAAATTTCAACCTGAGAAAGATGCCAAAATAGTTACGTACAGAATCCAACTAGGTGCCTTCAGTTGTTTTTCTTTTGGGGGAGAGGGGAAACTTTGTGCATGGGATAGGATGTGGGTAGGGTTTGGATAATGTGTTTCTTCCAGAAGTATTTCAAGTGTACTTTATGTAACGTACTCCCACTTCTGCTTTTTTAAATATGAAAAGCACGTATTTTGTCATGAATTACTCCTGACATATTGTTCTTTTCTCAAGTCAGTTTTCTAAAATTATCTTGTAATGTGTCATGGAAAAAGATGTGGGCCCTTAGATCTAATGGGCGGCAGTTCAGATGGCAAAGTTTTCCTTTGGACAGGAAATGTCTGTTTGTGGCATGGATGCAGAAGCTGATTCCAGCAATTAACTCTTGAGCGTAATGGGAAGGGATGTGAATGCCCAATTCTTACAACCTGCTATTTTACTCCACTAATCTATATTCTTACTTGGTTTGCATATTCATTCTGAAAGCATCTGGTGAGGATTTTGTTGTTGTTTGTTGGGTGGCCTTTTTTGTGTGCCTTTTGAATAATAAGAAAAGACAGAAATCAAGTTCAGCAGAATGCAAATTAAAAGCGACAAATGGGATTTGGCATGTAACTGAAGGAATTAGGGAGCGTTGGTCCACTCCTCTACCATCACTGCTGTAATTTTTGGTGATACATCAGTGTGTATGAGTTGCAGATTGTTAGAGATATGTCTGTGACGGTCAATGTGAAGAGAATAAAGAAAATGGCTTGAACAAATCCACACTTAAATGAATGGATCCATATTAACTCCCCTCAGCCCCACCATACTAATTCATGGAACAAACATTTTTCCTGTGCAACTTTGGCTTGGCACACTCAGGTGAAGCTATAGCTTTACCATATTTCCTTTGGGCAATCCAGAAGCTGTCTTATCCTGGCCAGACTATTTCAAGTTTAGGTTTGTCTGCTCTGAATGGCAATGGAGCACTAGACTGAACTTTTTCCCTCAGTCAGGTACCTCATTCTTTAAGTGGAGATCTTAGGAATTAACTTGGGCCATTTTATATGCATAGTTTATGCTCTTATCACTGAGCTGTTGTCCCACAGTTATATGCACCTAAAATCTTCTCCCTTTAATCCTATGGTGATATCAAGTTGGCATCTGTGCAGGCCAGATTTGGTTCTTTGCTCTTCATACCATCAAG
Source organism: Phrynosoma platyrhinos (assembly GCA_020142125.1). Lineage (NCBI taxonomy): Eukaryota > Metazoa > Chordata > Lepidosauria > Squamata > Phrynosomatidae > Phrynosoma > Phrynosoma platyrhinos. The sequence continues at coordinate 309,722,717 of CM034703.1, forward strand.
GACTTGTTTTATAGTCTTTGTTCCATTACTCTCTGGTTCTCAAGGCACTTGTAGTTAGAAAGAAAACTGCAGTTAGTTCAAGCTGAGATCCTTGCACAGTAGTCTAGAATCCCAGTTTGGAGAGGCTGCAAGTGATACCATAGTCCTTACTAATGCAAATACACATTTTTAATTTCTGATGTGTTATCGCCATCTGGCATCTCATCCCTCAGAGAGGATGCCACGCTCTTGCTCTGTACCAATGGACCACTAGGCTTCCAGCTTCCTGTTTGCTGTCTACCTGCCTGTCCCAAGGTATTTGTTTGCCTACACTTGGATCTGGGTATCTGGCAGATAGGAAAGGGCCCTTGCAAGTAAGGTCTGTATCCTGGAGCACTGTGACAAATGCTTCTGAAAAATCTGTGCTACATCTGTTACTCGCTTCTGGTGTTAAAAGGACAGCAAATTACACGATCGAGCCAATGCAAAATATGTGGGATGCTCAGTTTCCTACATAACTGCCTATTTACTGCAGAGAACGCGAGTGGGAAAGTGTGAGAGAGAAATAAAGGATGAACAGTGAATAAAGAATAGGCAGTAAGTATGATTTGTGCATGTGGGATTTGGGAATAGAACAGTCAAGAGATTCTGCTGCCTGTTTTAGTATACTACTCTGAAAGCACACAGTCTGATCTGATTTTGGAAGCTGAGCAGAGTTGGATTTGATTAGTACTGGGATGTGAGACCACCAAAGAGTACCAGAGAGGTAGGACTAAGAATGAATCCTGCCTAGTATACAGGTTCTTTCTGTGTTTTGATTTGGTTCCATTATGCTCCACTTGTGTTTTTACATATGAGATAAATATTGCGAAAAGACACTAATGCAGTGTCACCAAAAAGAGACCAAACCTCAGAGTGCTACCTTTGGATTTCACCCCATGTGGGAAAATAGAAGAAATCTTGATTGTGAGGAAACACTAAGTAAGAGGCCTAGAACCGGTTTGGTACATTTAAATGTTTACATAGCGTCAATGAAGTCATTCCTGGAAATGTCTGGAAATACATGTTGATACATGTCTGAGTTATATACTGTTTGGGTTGCTGTTAACATAGTCTATGTGATGTTCCTTTTGAAAAGTGCTGTCGAGCTTCAGAGCTGCAGCCTATTGACCAGGAGCACATAACACACTTGTTACAACAGCTCCACTGGCTATTGCTCTGTTTCCAGGCACAATTCGAACTCCTGCTTCTGATCTATAAAGCCCTAGATGGCTCAGGTCCAGGCTGTTTTAGGAGAGAGCATCTTATATGAGCCTACCTTAGTTCTGAGGTCTTCAGGGGAGAGCCTTTGCTTCATCCCACCAGCTTCACAGGCACGTCTGATGGGAACACAGGAAAGGGCCTTCTCAAATAGCTGCTCCCAGGCTTTGAAAGTCCTTCTCTGTTGAGGCTATCATGGCTCCATCCTTGCTGTCCTTTGATGCACAAGTGATTTTTTTAAATATATATTCTGACAAGCTTCTAGGAACTGACTGCAAGGACTTTTACAGTATGCTGTTCTACTGATTTTTATCTGTTGTCTTAATGGTCGCATTTAGAATTGTTTTGTGTTTTGACTTATGTACTTACATAAGTACTTTCTGGATGAGATGGAGTATGTATTTATGTACTTATTTCCTGGATGAGATGGATTATCTAGATCCATGTCAGTCTGGTTTTAGGCCTGGTCAGACACGACTTGACAACCTTGTCAATGGGGAATACCTTTCCCTTTATGGGACAGAAACAGTTTTGGTTGCCTTGGTGGATGTCCTACGCAGGGAACTAGACAGTGGGAGTGTGTCCCTGTTGGTTATAGTTGTCCTCTCAGTGGCTTTTGATACCATTGACAATGGTATCCTTCTGAGTTGCCACTCTGGGATGGGGCTTGGAGGCACTGTTCTTCAGTGGCTCCATTCTTTCTTGGGGCATTCTCAGAAGGTGGTGCTGGGGGATTTCTTTTCGACTCCCTGGCCACTGGTTTGTGGGGTCCCTCAGGATTCAGTCCTGTCCCCTATGCTGTTTAACATCTACATGAAAACGCTGGGAAAGGTCATTTGGAATTTTGGAATAAGGTGTCACCTGTATGATGTACGCTGATGATACCCAGCTCTATCACTCTTGTCAACCTAATTCCAATGCACTGGATGAGGGCAAACAAATTGAAGCTTAATCCAGACAAGACAGAGGTGCTCCTGGTCAGTTGAAAGACAAATCCGGGAATAGGATTCAGCCTGTGTTAGATGGGGTTACACTCCCCCTGATAACTCAGTTCCGTAGTTTTGGGGTACTTCTGGATTCAGCGCTGAGCCTGGAAGCCCAGGTATCAGCAGTGACCAGGAGTGCCTGTGCTCAGCTAAAACTTGTGTGCCAACTGCGCCAGATCTAGCCACAATCAGATCTAGCCACAGTGGTACATGCTTTGGTTACATCCCATTTGGATTAATGTAGTGCAGTCTGTGGGGCTGCCTTTGAAAAGTGCTCAGAAACTTCAGCTGGCCCAGAGAGCTGCAGCCAGGCTGTTAACTGGAGCTGGTTACAGGGAGCATACAACTCCCTTGTTGCAGTAGCTCCATTGGCTGCCAGTTTGTTTCTGGGCACAATTCACAGTGCTGGTTTTGACTTATAAAGGCCTATACAGCTTGGGACCGGGCTATTTGAAGAACCGTATCTCCCTGTATGAGCCCCCCAGAGTATTGATGATGGTGGATGGAGGGAGGGCCTTCTTCTAGGCCTGATGGAGCCAGCCTGCCTTCTCTCCATCCAGATGATGGAATGTTTTATTGTTTTTAAATTGTATTATTTTAAATCTACTGTTTGCCGCTTTGAGTCCCCATATTGGGAGAAAGGTGGGTTATAAGAAAATAATAATAATCATCTGCACATGCTTTAATTTTTGCAATTTTAAGACCATTTTTGGAGAACAAGTACATAAGTAAATTAATTACAGTAATGATAAAGTATATTTTGGAAAACAAGTAATATATAAGTAAATTAATAACAGCAATGATAATGGTGCTCTGCTTGCTTGCATGACAAATAGTATATATTGATATTTGTATGTACGGTAGTTTGTCTGTATATTCCATTTTTATCTTAGTTATAGTCATACAAGGATAATTGGTATGGTCAAGTGATAGACTCTAGATTAGGTACTGGCACACTGGATTTTCTGCTTTTCTGAATAAGAATATACCTAAAGCTATGTTAAAAGTTATTCATGGCGAATTTGTGGAATGATGGGGGCGAGGGGAAGCATGAAAATACAGGTTGAATCTCCCTTATCTGAAATGCTTGGAACCAGAATTTGGATTTTGGATTTATTTTATTTTATTTTTTAGAATACATGTGTTTACATATGCATACATAATGGGACACCTTGGAGATGGGACTCAAGTCAAACACAAAATTCAGTTATGTTTCATATACACAGAGTCTGAAGGTAATTTTATACACAGTATTTTAAAAATAATTTTGCACATGAAACAAGGTTTGTGTATACTGAACCATTAGTAAGCAAAGATGTCATTATCTCATCCATCCTTGGAAAAAGTTTTGGTTTGGGAGTATTTTGGATTTCAGAATTCTGCGAAACACAAAAATAGTATTTGACTTGGGTCCCATTTCCAAGGTGTCCCATTATGTATGCATATGCTAACACAGGTATTCTAAAATCCAAAATCTGTTATTTTGGTGGGGGCGGGGAGGTGGGAGAGAAATGTGGCAAAATGCAGTGCTGTTGCCCAAAACCTCTTGGTGGCCACCATTTTAATTTCTCAGATGTTGAAGATGCAATGTGATGATACAACACTATTGTGTCAAGGCTTCTTAGGGGGAAAATAGAAGCTACTGGGAGAGGAATGAAAGGAAAAGGAAAACATTAACCAATAAGTGACCACTGGTGGATGCCAGCAGAAGGTATAGGTGTGGGAAGGGAAAATGGTGACCAAGAAGTTGCTAGGAGCAACTTTGGGCAATGGGTTAGACTCTATCCTTCTGCTCTCCAAATCCATCTTCCTTCACATGTACATAATCCATTGGGGGGATTTCAGTTTGGCATAAAATCCACCTTTTGAATTCTGCAATACTTTGGCATTAAGTAATTGTTCTACCTAGAGTCAGCATGGTGTCATGGTTTGAATGCTGGACTAGGACTCAGAGAGCAAGGTTCAAACCCTTGCTCAGCAGTGGAAATCTACTGGGAGATCTTGAGCAAGTCACACCCTCTCTGCTTTAGAGGCAGACAGTGGCAAACTTTCTCTGAATAAATCTTGCCAGGAAAATCTTGTGACGGGTTCACCTTAGGATTTCCATAAGCTGGAAACAACCTGAAGGTGCACAGCAAGCAAACAACACTTCCTCCATCTCTTCCACCTTCTGTTTGGAACATCAGCATTGTATAACGCAGGTCATTGTTTTGAGTGAGTATATAGATCTGCCTCAGCCGTTGGTGGAAGTGCCATGGTGTCTGAGTCACTGCACAGACTGCTACATAATGTCCCCCGCCTCCCATGCAGTCACGCTTGACAGTGCTGGTGGGAGGAAATTTCTCATTCAGTGAAGGTGCCTTTGTGCCGCACAGAGTTGGCAGTGTTTGCTAGTCCAGACTTTGGCTTTAGATTTTGTCTGTGCATAAGTGTGTTCATTAAAAAAACCCTCTCAACCTAACTCATTATAGGCTTTACAAGAAATACGCTTGTTAACAAATGTAGCCATTTACATCCCAGTCCAGCTCTACTCATGCAACAAATGGAATGTAAGTCTCCACGATTGCAACAGAATGTGGATGAGTGTGTGCATACAGGCAATCATCTATTGAAATGAATACAATGTCCACACTCACATACATATTCTGGTGTGTACCTAATGTATGTTTCCAGTTAGGAAGTGGTCTTATGCCAAGTGAGACCACTGCTCCGTGTAACTCACTGTTGCCTGTTACACTGATTGGCAGTAACTCCTTGCAGATCTTTCCCACCTTGTCTGGAGATAACCAAGGACTTGTCCTGCAACTTGCTCCATGCAGAGCCTGCTTCCATGCACAATTTCCTCCGGATCAGAGTATTTGATTAGCTTGTGTATGCCTGATTCTTAAATATTAATGGGGAGGGGGAAGGGAGGGGGAATCTAATCTCTGAACCCATTGCTACTATAACATTGTTCTATCTATCTCCATGCAACATATTTTTTGAAATAGTCCTCAAATACAGTGGTTCGCAACCTTTGGTCATCCATTTGTTTTGGACTTCAGCTCCTAAAAGTCCCAGCCAACTTGGCTAACATTCAGGAATTATGGGAGCTGCAATCCACATCATCTGGAGGACTAAAAGTTGGGAACCAGTGGAAGCAAGAGATATGCTAGCTAGGCATGGACACAGGAGGAAGGGGCCAAGAAAAGGCAAAGCGAGAGTTTAAACCTGCTCTGGTCCCCACCCCCCATTTGTTTCTACTCTTGACCTCTGAGTGCCCCATAATGCCCCCTCTTTCTGGCAAAAAATCAACGAAATCTATAGGAATGGAAATTGTCCCATTAAATAGATTGTAAGGTACTCCTGAATTGTTTAACATTAGAAAAACTCATTATTATTATTATTATTATTATTATTATTATTTTGGAAATGTGGTTCCAAATGCTTCCAGTTTTTCATTTTGTTTCTGTTTGTGACAATCTGTGGGGTTTCTGAAAGGTCCCCGGAGGGAGGAATTTGGTGGCCAGATCCATTGCAGCTGCCCATGTCTGCTTCTAATGTTCCCTTTGTGGAAGATGCTGTGTAGGTTAAGAGTAAAAAATGAGAGCTCACAGAGGGTGCATGGAAAGGAAAGAGACTCATAACATTATACTGCTTATGTACATTACTTTAACCTACCTCACGGGGTTGTTGTGAAGCATGGGAAGTTGGGGGGGGAACAATGTATAGAACTTGAAGTTCCATGGAGGCAAAATGAGATGTTCAATAAACAAAGACAGCCTAAATTGTGTTTTTGTTTCTTCTTCTTGTACAACCCAACTGATTGTTCACACCAGTCATTGGGGTTCAGTGGAAGACCGTGACAAGTGTGACACACAGCCTGGGTCCCTTTGGGACTGTTTGCCGCTAGTTAGCAGTACCTCAGCCCTCTCCAGCCCCCTGACTGGGTTAGACATGGCTGTTACTTCAAATGAGCCAGAGGAAACCTATTACTTCAGCCAAGGATTGGGGAGAGGGTGGTTCTTCAGAGTTCAATTACAATCCCTAGCAGTTCAAATGATAGTTGCTGTGCCATAATCTAAAATAAATTGCTTTTTACAAGAAGCCATGTAAGCTTTTGCTCTGTGATGCCAAAAAGCCTGCTCCTTTTTCGTTTTTTTAAAAAAATCTCATCTGAAATTCAAGCAGCACCAACAGCCTTGCCTTTGAACTCGCCTCCACACCTCAAAGAGAATTAGCCTCTTCATTGGGGCTTAGGCATCTCTTTATACCTGACCTTTACATTTAAGAAAACAATACTCTCTCAGGATTTGAGGCCCTCCTCCTCCTCCTACTTCTTACATGCAAGTATATCTGCTTCTCCTCCCCAATCATTCTGCCTCTTGACAAACTCTCCTGCAGGATTTTCTGCCAAAATAAAAGAAAAAAAGGCAAAAAAAGAGAGGAAACCATTTCTTACCACTCAGACCCATGCGACTAGGAAAATACCCACCCCCAAAATCCTAATTGAACCTTTCCCAAGTTATTGCAGCAAGGTGGGTGGGGGGGGGGAGAAAAGAAAATATGACAAACAGCCCACATATACCTTCAGGCTTAACCCACCTGGGGTTGTCCCTCTGTGAGGAAATGGGTGGCACTTCTGAATGCTATGCACTTACAAAGAAGTCTCTGAACAACAACAGTGAGCATGTCTTATTTGCTCCATGGCTTTTAAGGAATCTCTTTTGGCTCTCAGGAGACCTGTGATAAGCAAGTTTTAATTTGTATTGCTCCCCAAAGCACATGAAGCTTTTGCTGAGAATAGAAGAGGCGACAGAAAAATAAGAGAGAGGTCAAAAAGATAGGAAAGTGTGATGGAACATCCTGGGTAGAGAGAGATCATAATTATCAGTGGTCTGGGCTGGAGGACTCAGACACTTTGGGGTATGTTGCATTCCCTTAGCAAGTGGGCCTCCTGTGTATGTATGAGAAAGAGAGGGCTTTTGCAGACTGCCAGAAATAGTGCAAATTGAGTCCACTTTAACTGCCCTGACTCAGTGCTAGGGAACTGTAGTTTATTGTGGCACCAGAGCTCTCTGACAGAGAAAGTTCAATGTCTCAGAAAAACAACAATCCCCATGATTCCCTAGCACTGAGTCAGGACAGTTAAAGTGGACTCAATTTGCACTATTTCTAGTAGTCTGCAAAGGCCCAGAGTCAGGCGGGAAAGAGAAGCTAGGCTTCTAGCCACTGGGTTGCAGCAGTCCTATGTATTTCAAGCCTGGCAGATAGAGTTCTGTGATGGCACTATTGAAAGTGTTACTTAATGCTCAGTAGAAATGCACCACAAAAGAAAGTGGGTAAATAGGACAGTTTTGCTTAAAAAACTGGCATATTAATACATATTTATAGAGGTCAGATTACATTAAACAAGATTGCAGTTTAGGGAAAAAAATGCAGTGTTGTTGTTGCTAACTGCCTTCAAGTTGATTTCAACGGATGGCGACCCTGTGGATGAGATATCTCCTAACCTCCCTATCTTCCACTGTTCTGCTTAGGTCCTGCTGATTCAGGCCCATGGCCTCCCTGATTGAGTCTATCCATCTGGCATGTGGTCTTCCTCTCTTCCTTCTAACTTCATCCTTTTCTAGCATGATTATACAAAACAGTACATTATTATGCAATATAATGCAATACACCTCATCCTGTTGTTAAAGAATCACCTGGTGAGCAGTGGGCCTCCATAATCTGCTGCCCAGGTGTGGGCAATTGTTGAAGTGCAACTTTGTGAGCCCTGAATTTCTCCTCCTCTACACAGCATTTGGACTGGAAAGTCCTTCAGAAAGGGGACTGTTTTCTGATAACCCTTCAAATAAAAGACAGCCTTGTGTTGTAGCGGATATATGGCCACCGTATACACTGTCCAAGCTGTATTGCAAGTATTCCTATACTACTGTCAGCAGGTCCCATTGACAATGACTGATCCCATTGATCTGCCAGGCCCTACAAAGCTCCAGCCGCAGGCCATGCTGTTAATTCTTTGAATCTTATCTGTGGTGCGAGAATCTTTTGTACGTGTGTGCTTCCTTCCCCACTTGCTACCTTACAGCTGATCCCTTCCTGGCTCTGAATTTGAAGCTGCTTCTGGCATCCTGAATATTGTTTACTGTTCTAATATGCTAGTTGTTAATTTTTTTAATATAAAAGAGCAAAACGCAACAAAGATGTTTGCATATAAAATATAATAACAGGAGTAAGGAGTAACAAATATATTTTGTTATTCTTTATTCCTACTCCTGTAAAAACCTCTTATTCCTTTACTCCTTACTCCTACTCTCCAGCCCTGGTCATGGCCTTTCATAACTTGGCTCTGTTCTGTTCCCTGTCACTGGCAACCCACTTCACCCCAAAATTTCTCTTTACACAGCTTTAATTGCTGGACTTTTACCAACAGGATGCTCATAAAACTTGAGACTTTATCCTTTATGTGCAACATGTGTCTGAAAGATAAATATATAGCAAGGCATATTGAACAATTCTGCTGAGAATTACCAAGGGAATCAGGTCTGTTTTAAGAAGAAAAGAGTAGCTTGTTCTTTATTTGCCATTCAAGCTGGTAGCTCTGTCCTGCCTTAGTTTCATTGTCTTTTATTTTCCTCTTTCCTTTGGCTTGAGCTGCTGGCTGCCCTTTCCAAAGCTGCCATAGTCTTTTCAGCTAGAGCACTTGGCTTGCTAGGGATAGACCTGGGTGCTTTACCACTCTCCCTAATCTAAATTATGCTTCCAGTGTTACTTGTCAGTGAGGTCTCAGCGCATTGACAAACCAAACTAAAAGCCATACTTTAATGAAGGAGGGGAAAAAAAACTGAACATATAATCTGTTCTCATGCAAATTTATCCAGATAGTTAAAAAATAAGTGCACACAACCCAGTCGAAGTACACTCTGGTTTTATACTGTTTTGTCTAATAACCCTGAAGCTGTTGTTTAAGATTATGCATGTCCAGAGCGTGTGTGTATGTAAGTGAGTGAATGAGAGATCCTGGCACTTGTTCTGGGACAGACGTTCTCTGTTTTACGCACAATGAGGTGTTCCAATAGATGCACTTAAGGGTGGATCCACATTTCCCTATCCTCTCCACTTTAAGTTGATTTTTTGTAGTTGTCTGCCCTGATCATCATATAACTGATATTGACTGTTACTCTTATGTATCAGAAGAGGGGGGATGTGTGTATCGGGATCAATAGTGGCATTAGAATAAGTGTTATGGGAAATCATGCCACAACAGATGGCTGTGTTCTGATGTTACTCATCTATACTTTGGGATAGGTCAGTCATGTTTGGCTTCACATAGATCTGCTGGTTAAAAAATTAGCATTCTATTGTCTGTTCCTCTGCCCCTGTCCCAAGTGTGGTTATTTAACAACCAATGTTATGATGTTGGATTACAGCTTTCATAATCTATGACCTTTGGCCATGCTATATGAGGCTGGTCAAAGTTAATCCTCAAAACATTCTGGAAGGCCAGTGGTTTCCCTTCCCAGACCTTAATATTGATATCAACAGAAAGGCCATTTTTAAAAACAAATGTTTATCTTAACTCTTCTGATAGTTTGGTACAGTTTCCACTGACAGATATAACAATCATCAAATAAAATAGACACTCAGCTGAAGATAGTGGAGAAAACATGAACAGGTTGAAAGCATCTTCTAGTTCCATGTATTGTTGGCAGGCCTATTTGCTCCAGGACAGTGCAAACCATGTCTTTTGCTACCGCAGTTCTGCATCCCATGGCAAGCAAGGCAAAATGTGTTGATGTCTATGCTGCACTAGTTTTTAAAGAAGTATCAGTGTTAGGGGGGCTGCAGATGGGCGGCTCTAGACTGCCCTGGGAAGCAGAGGATTGGGGCCATGGCTACCGCACACTGTGGCCCCGATCCTCCCTTTTGCCGTCCTGAAAAGAGCGGCAAAATGCCACTCCTTTCAGGGGCGGAAAAAGGGCGCTCTAAGAGCCAGTGTGCAGCTCTTTCTTGCCCCTTCTGGCGCAGCGCATCAGGATGCTGTGCCGGGAGGATGTCCTGATGCCGTGCGTCATTGGGCCGCACGTCATCAGGATGTCATCAGGCTGGGGTTGGGGTGGCTGGCATGCGGCTGCCCCTCCCCATCTCTGCCTCCAGGCTGGCCCTTTGGGCTAGTCTGCAGAGGCCCTTAATCTCTTGTAGCATAAAAAGGAGGAAGAGTGGGGAAGGAAAAAAGAAATATAGCACCACTTTTAATTTAAGTACAAGCTTTTGTGGATATAAACCTATATCTTCAGATGTAGTAAAGAGTGATATTAAATCCTCAGGCATAAAGCATATTTATACAGTTTTGGGACTGGGATAGACTGTACTAGGGTCCAGGAAGATGTACATCATGTCCCTTGCCCTAAATTTTCAAAGGGATGATGGGATCTTTACAGTGGTCAGTGCTGATGTATAAAACCAGTGAATCTACTTACCAAAAGTTAGGGCCTTTACAGACTGCCAGAACTCAATTCAGCTATTTCTTTTTCTAGTCTTCCTTTGCAATTTCCTTGTTCAAGGACTGTGACCTGTAAATCGCTTACTGTATGTCCAGGAAGGCTGAAATGTTTTACAGCTGATTTTGAGGCATTGCCATTTCTAATGCCAAAGTAGTGGCCTCTTATGTAGAGACTGTCCTGTTTATCCAGCATAGAGGGGCATTGCTGGCATTGTTGTAGTGTTCCTTCAAGTTGTTTCTGACTTATGGCAACCCTAAGGCAAACCTGTCTGGGTTTTCATAGCAAGATTTGCTTAAAGGGAGTTGCAGTGGCTTTCCTCTGTAGCTGGGAGGATGTGATTTGCACAAGGATACCCAGTGGGTTTCCATGGCTGAACAAGGATTTGGACCCTGGTCTCCAGAGTCATAGTTGGGTGGTCAAACCACTGCACTACACTGACTCTCATTGTTGGCATACGGTGACATTGGAGGAAGAGCAAGTAAATGCACCTCTGAGGTTCTGGATGATGTTATTGGCCCTTGTACTATTGCTCCCAGAGCAGATGTGGAGACAGAATTGGCATCTGGTTTTGTGGCAGGGTCTTGTCTCTGTATTACCATCCATGTTATGTATCCTGTATTACCATCCATGTTATGTAAATGAGTAATTGTTTAAGATCTGAAGGTTGTCCTTAGACCAATAAAGTCCTGCCTCCCAGAGCTTCTTGGAGGGCTGTGTTATTCTCCAGAATTGGTTGTAACTCATTGATGCTGTGTTTGAGCGGTCTCAGCTGGAGCCTGGTTGTTGTTGTTGTTGTTGTTGTTGTTGTTGTATGCATTCAAGTCATTTCTGATGGTGGCAACAAATCAAGATTCAGAGATTGATAAGAAGGAGAAGCTGATCTAAGAATAAGGAAAGCTGAGTAAAAACCAAACTTGGATGTGAACGATGAAGAAAGCTGAGAAGATTTTTTTTAATTCATTTGGAAATGTGCTACAGGAAGAAAGTTTTATGGGTACTAGGGACCACCAAAAAGACAAATAGTTGGGCCCTAGAACAATTGAAACCCACACTTTCATTATAATCCCAAATGACTAAACTAAGGGTATTGCATTTTGGACTTTGCAAGGATTTTTGGAACAAGACTCATTAGGAAAGACAATGATGTTGAGGCAAACTGAAGACAATAGGAAAAGAGGAAGGCTGCATTTCAGGTGGATTGATTAACTAAAGCAGTGCTTCTCAGATTTTTTTTTTTTAATCCTTGTGACCCTCTTCACATCTACATGCAGATGTCACCCCCATGCTTGGCACATTATATGAATAAACATATTTTGTTTATTTAGTGTGCATATTTTTGTTTGCACATATATGTATATTAAAATTTTAACATTTTATAAGGAAATAACATGGTTTAAATGAGAACAGTTTTAGTTAAATAAATTCAGTACTTAGCACATGTGTAAATTTACAGTGTCTCTTGCACAGCCACACTCACATACACTAATGCTCACAGATATGTACACACTCAGACCTACTCTTTTATTCTTTCTCTCACAAACATACTCATTTATTCTCTCTCACACACAGTCCACATAGAAATATTCATTCTCTTGTGTTCCGCTCCTCCCTCAGACAGAGAGAGGCAGCTGCTCTAAATGCCCTCCTTGCCTTTCTCTTCCCCTCCAGGACAGAAAAAGTTTGGGAAGCAGAGAGGGGGGATCATGACCTCCAAGTCTTGCACTCCCCCTTGAGCAACCCTTATACCCCATGAGGGTCCTGCCCCACAGTTTGAGAACCACTGCACTTAAAGGAAGCCATGGCCCTGTGTTTGTAAGATCTGAATAGGGCTGTTAATAACAAGTTCTGATATTCTACATCAGTTACATCTTCTGGTGTAGAAGCCAACCTTCACAGCATGCAGCTGCACTGTGTGAAGGATGTATGTTCAGCTGCTGATCAAGAGGCTTGGAGAATGACATTTCCATCTGAGGTGACCAGACGTCCTATCTGCAAAGGAGGACAAAGCCCCGCAAAACGGTGGACATTTCAGAAAAAGTGTAGGGCATTACATAATAAAAGCTAAAAAGACTCAT
>CM034703.1:309735602-309748401 GCA_020142125.1 Phrynosoma platyrhinos
TGTTCCTATGGGTAGGAGACTGGATCTCCTTCTCCTTATGGAGCTACCTTATGGAGCCTTCTCCTTCCCTCCTTATTATTGTTTTGTGCCTATCAGGTCAACATCAAGTGATAGTGATCTTATAAATGAGAGTTCACCAAACGATCCTGGTTGGCATTCGGTATTGTAGCTAGTTTCATAACCTAGATTAAATAGTCTTACTGAGACAACATAAATATCCCTCCAAGTCCACCTTAACACCCAGCTTGGAGCTACATAAGGGTTATGGATATTTGTGTAGTCTTACAATAAGGGTATGTAATCTCACTGATCTGTACTCTAGGTTATAAAACTAGCTACCATACAAAATGTCAGCCAGGATCCTTTGGAGACCTCTCATAGGGTCGCTATAAAATGAAGTTGACCTGATAGGCACAAAACAACAATAATAAGGAGGGAAGGAGCAAGCAGAAGTACAATGAATTTAGCATTTTAAAAAGCTTTTCAATGGTACTGTGGCTTTGGATGTTGGGTAAAGTTTCCAGAAAGGATTTGAGTCTGTCTTCTATCACTGGCAGACTCTGTGTTAGATTTGTTTTTTTTCACAAAAGTATATTTTGTGCTGGGAAGGGTCCCTCCCCAGTACTTTAAACTTAAAGAAAGTGGTCAACGTTATCACAGACATCTGGGATGTTCCTTTTTCTTTTTAAAAGCAACTGTATTAACTCTGCTGTTTGTTATTAGTTTTGGGTTTTGTCCAATAATCTATCCACTGAAAAAAATGAAAATTGGAAGCTGGCTCCAACCTGTCGCAGGGCAGAGGGCTTAATAACATTTGGTTCCATTAATTTCTCAGGCAGTCAAGCCAGAAGTCAAGTTAAGCAAAATCCCTCTTATTGTTGGGAAAAGGTAAGAGATGAATTTAATGTCCTCATTATGGGGCTTGAATGAAAATAAGGAAACAGATCCAGGAAGTGACAGAGAATTTATGCAATCTCTTCACCATTTTGTTAACTTTGTTAGATTTTTCTAATAGGTAGGATCCAGGAATCAATGTGTATTTTACCTTAAATGTCTTCTCCCACCTCCCTTTAAGGAGAACCATTTATAAGAGGAATCTATGCATGTTGCTTGCTCTAGGAAATGATTGCAGAATATTGTTGTGTGATGAGTCTTCCCTCCCATAAAAATGAAAAGGGGGTCTGGCAGCTAGCTAACCCCTTAAAATGAAGTTATTTATACAATAATCTTCCATGTCTATCTACAAAAGTTCTAAGGAGCTTACAAAATAACAAGAATCTCACATAAGGTTTGTAGCAACTGTTGAAAAAAAAAAAATAGAGGTGACAGTGAAAATGGCCTAATTAAAAACAGCTGGAATAAAACAATTAAATCTTTTTAAAATGAAATTTTGCCACAATCCTGGTCTGGCAGTAAGTACCTTTCATCTGAAATGGGACTTAATTCTGAATAGATGCACATCCTATACACATTTTTACCTTGCACCAAGACCCAGTCAATTCAGTTGACTTCTGATGAGACTGGTGTAGGATCACACTGTTCGGAAACAGCACAGTGAAATAAGCTTTACATTGGTTCAAGAAACTTAAAGGATCCAGGCTCATGTGCCAAGCAGTTCTGTAAGGCCAAAGTCATGGTGAAAAAGAGTGTGATGTGGGTCTCTCCCTGTTTTGGACTGGGAACTTTTATGTTGACCATAAAGAGAGCCAGCAAACTTCCCTGCTTTTAAAAATCTCAGGGCTTGTTTACCTGTGCTGCAGCATGGGACCACTGGTTCACCGTAGTTCAGCTATGGTTCAGTCTTTGGACTGGACCTCAGCTGAAGTCCAGCAGGAACATGCCGTTGAACCTCCATGCTGCTATAACCACCCAAGGATTGGCAGGAGATATGAGATCAACATCTGGTCCAGTGCTTGGAAATCTTCTATTTTTGTCTGCAAGTCTCAGAATCCCCCAGCCATCTTAACTATGGGAGTTGGAGTTCAAAAATAACATTTCCAGACAGCATCACTGTGCTAGGGCTCACTACATCGGATGCTGCTGAGTCCATTAAAAACAACATCATGTTATAATCGAAGAGGTCAACTGGGCATGTACATTGTTATAGATGCTCATATTTTTCCCCCTTTTAAAATATATTCTCACTTTCTACAAGAGAATGGTGTTGAGTTTCAAATAAATGTGCTGAGATCCAGGAGCAAAACTACATCTTATTGCTGGAGCAACAATAGTGCTATGATGTAAAATATGAAACTGAACATACTTAAAACTGCTGTGGTGACAATAATTAGTGTTGGGAAACATTTTCCCCTCTCTAATGTACCAGGAGTGAAGAAGCAGTTTTAAAGCATTGGAGTAGCAAGGGCTGGATCAGTCACTTCGTTTAATGCTCATAACCACAGAATCTTAGAAATTTCTTTTTTTCACAAAAAAGACAATTAAGACATTCAGCCAAGTAATCAGATCAATTCATTATATACACAATTTAAATGCAATTCCTGTTTAAACCTTTACTGTAATCTTTATGGTATCCATGGTATCTTTATCTTTATGGTACCTTTATCCATGGCCAGCTAGTAAAAGCTGTTGGATTGGCTATTATGTAAGGATCCATATTTCTATTTGCGGCAGGGTAAAGAAAAGGTACTATTTACTGGCAGAAAGAGAAAACAGAGGGGAGGGGATAGGTCTAGCTCTAATCTCCACTGCAAAAATAATGCAGTTTGACACTGCTTTAACTGTCATGGTTCAATGAGGGTGACCAAAATGGTGAAAGGTCTGGACATGATGCCTTATGTAGAGTGACTTAGGGAGCTGTGCATGTTCAGACTGGAGAAGAGAAGGTTAAGAAGAGAAGATACGATAGCCCTGGTTAAGTATTTGAAAGGGTGGCATGATGATGATGGAACAAGCTTGTTATCTGCTTCACCAGAGAATAGGACACAATGCAGTTAATTCAAACTACAGGAAAAGAGATTCCACCTCAACATTAGAAGGAACTTCCTGACAATAAGAGCTGTTTGACAGTAGAACACACTGCTTTGGAGTGTGGTGGAGTCTACTTCTTTGAGGTTTTTTAAAGAGAGTCTGGATGGCCATCTGTCCAAAGTGCTCTGACTATGTCTTCCTGCATGGCAGAGGGTTCGACTGGTTTCCCTTGAGTTTTCTTCCAACTCTTATGATTCTGTGATTTGTAGTTTTGTGAGATACAGTAAGCCCTCCATATCCACAGATTCTTTGTTCACGGATTCAAGCATCCATGGCTTGAAAATATTAAAAATATATATAATTTACAAAAAGCAAACCTTGATTTTGCCATTTTATATAAGGGACACCATTTTACTACGCCATTTTATTTAATGAGACTTGAGCATCCACAGCTTTTGGTATCCATGGATGGTAGTGGTCCTGGAGCTAAACCCCGGCTGGTACCAAGGGCCCACTGTATTTAGGCTTCTCGGACAAAGAGCTCTGGTCCCCAATAAATTACAAATCCCAGGATTCTGTGGGATGGAGCCATGCTGGAGTTGACCATAGACTCTCACTGGAGGAGCTAGACATTCCTAGAAAAACACTCATCTAGGCATTTGTTGGTTCCCCAGCACAATTCTGTGGTCAGTTCCCTGCAGATCTTGACCACAGAGTTTGCTGGAGGACCTAGAAATTCCTAGAGAGCTGTTAAAAATTTACTGAGTTTTTTATTTTTTATTTTTTTAAAAATCCCACTGTCATGGGAGTCCATAACAAATGTGGAATTCCCACTGTATTTTAGCTTTTCTTGACAGCAATGGCTGCCTAAATTCCCTGTTCTGCAAAGGAAACACCCCCGTTTGCCGTATGATTTTCCAGGACCCCTTATCTTTTTCTTTTAACATAATCTCGAGGCAGCCAGAGTGGTATCCTGAGATTTTTAGAAATAAATGAGATCATCCCCACCCATTCAAGAGGTCAAGGGAGGAAGGTCTGAGATATTTCTCGACCTCAGCGCCTGTTTCACTTCGGAGCTGAAATGGTCAAAATCATAATGAGAGGATCAATCTGTAGAATATGTAGTAGAAGGACTTATTGAGTTACAGTCAGCATGGATTTACAAAATACAGATCATGTCAAAGAAACATGAAAGCCTTTTCCAATATAGTCACTGAGTGGGCGGAGAAGGCAGATGTCGCGCACATAATATGTTTGAGTAGCAGCGGGGCCTTTGACACTAAAGCACACAGGAAACTAACAATAGTTTTGACAATTCACACTGGTTGACAGACAGGAAAAGGTGTGATATTATTGATGATTGCATCAAAGGTAGAGCAAGGGAACACAAATCCTGAGGCCATGACCCTATAAAGACCAGCTGGAAGGAAGACTTTTGTTATTTCTCTAGTGCCACGAGAAATCTGAGTGGGGAGAAGTGTGGTTTTATTCTTGGATTTAAAGAGTTTATTATGTCCTTTAAAAATATTTTTAATAGGTAGAGTGGAAGCGGGAGGTGGGTGAGGGAGGCAGAGCTTCCCATTTGTGAACGGCATAAAGCAACAGCAGTCTAAGCCTTTTAAGTGAGGCAGAGCCAGGTTGCTCTGTTCCCTATTCTGTCACGAAGAAGCAGCTTTGCAGAATTGCTGAACACAATACTAAAGCAGTCTCACTGTGTCCAAGGGATATTTGGGAAAATGCATTTTATAGTTACAGGTTTTATTTACAATGGTTGATAGTTGATGCGATTTTTATTATGTCTGTATTGTTTTATGTGCTATGCTGCCTTGGGAAGCCTATAGTCTTGAAGGCTTAAGCAATGAGGGTGGTAATTGTGTGGCCCTCCAGATGTTGTTGGACTGCATTTTCCAGCACCACTGCCTGAGGCTGCTGGGACCTGCAATCCAACAACATCTGGAGGGTTGCACAGTTTCTGCCTCAGGAGTAAATAAATAAATCCTCTTTTCCTCCTAACAGGCTACTGTTAACGTATTAAGTTTATCACTGGAATTGTACAGTTGGCCCTCTACATTTGCAGCTTTGACTTTTACAGGTTTGATTATTTACATATTTGATTAATATGTTCTCTCTAGGATCTCTAAGTCTTCCAGTATGACTCTGTGGCCAACTTTCACCAGAAGGTTGTGGTGGAGGATCTAGAGATTCTTAGAACACTTAGGCATTTATAGGTCCTCCAACACAATTCTGTGGTCAAATTCTGGTGGATTTTGACCACAAAGTTTCACTGGAGGACTTAAGAGATGTTCTCAGGTTAAAAGAAAAGAGTATTTTTTAATTTGCGGGTTTCCAACTTTCAAAGAAGTTCTGTGTCCCTAATACCAGTGAATGTGGAGGCCCACTGTGTAATCTCTTAGGCAGGTATCTTCAAGCAGGTCTAAAACAGGAGAGTTCCTCCTAGGCAAAGATGAGGGAAGAGCAGACTGTGGAGGGTTGACATCTTATAAGGAAACAGTTATTCCACTGTGCTTGTGTACAGTGCATGGGAAGCTTTCAAATACTCATTCTGCCTCTTGTACAGTTAGCCCTCCATGCAGCTTTGATTTTTGCAGATTTGATTATTCATTGATTTGATTTAATATGTTCTCCTAGGAATCTAGGTCCTCCAAATGTGACTCTTTTGGAAGTTGACCCTAGAGTCATGCTGGAGAACCTGGAGCAGTGGTAGCGAACCTATGGCATGTGTGCAATAGGGGGACTCAGAGCCCCCTCTGTGGGCATGTGTGCTGTCATCCCAGCACAGAGTTCTTCAGAGTTCATTACTAGAAAGCCAGAGGGACGTGCCACTTTGTGATAAATAAGTGGGGTTTGGGTTGCAGTTTGGCCACTCGGTCTCTAAAAGGTTCACCATCACTGACCTAGAGATTTGTAGAAAAAGCCCTTCTCTAGGCATTTGTAGGTCCTCCAGCACAGTTCTGTAGTCATCCTCTGGCAGATGTTGACCGTAGAGTTGCACCAGAAGACCTATAGATTCCTAGAGAGGTGTTCCCTTAGGTTAAAAAAAAAAAGTGAGTTTTTATTTGCATTTTCCACATTCATGGGGGTCCTGTGATCCTAATCACAGTAAATGTAGAGGACTCACTGTAATCTCAAATGGGGACAAGCCCAGAAACAGTCACAGTCACAGTCACAGTAACATCTGTTCCTACCACTTTTTATGATAAGTGTGCCTTTCCCACAAAACAGCATACATACAGAAAGCAGGATTTTACCCGAGTCTTATTCAGGCATTTCTTACTAGATTTGAATCAAGGCAGTGCCTCGCTCTGCCCTCTAGATCTCTGCATTGCTTGTGGGAAAAGCAATGAGTCTGAAGAGGAGAAAATCCTATTGACATGAAGCTCCTCATGCAAGCAACAATCCTGATCTAGCATTCTTGCTTATACATGAATTTTCTATATAAGCAGTTACTTCTCTTCAGATGTGGTGCTTTTCAAGTAAGGAAAACACTGCCTGTGGAAAGGAGCTACGTGCTCCCTTGCTCATGCATTGATTCACACCTGGTAAGTTACTCTAGAAAAGGACCCCTTTTAAACACACTTAGGGGGGAAGCAGATGGGTGGCATGGGGCTGCCCCGGGAAGGCGCAGATCAGGGCCGAGGCATCCGCATTCCTCGACCCCGTGGTGCAGTGTCCCTGCTCCAGGAAGGAGCGCTAAAATAGCGCTCCTTCTGCAAGACGCCGAAGGTGCGCCGCAAAAGGCATCTGGCGTACCTTCGGTGCCTCTTCCGCTGCAGCGTGTGTGGACACTGCAGCGGAAATGCGTCGTCGGAGCGCTGGCTGTGCGGAGGACCGGCCGCTCCGATGACATTTTGGGGAAGGAGTTGGGGCGCCCAGTGTGAGGCTGCCCCTCCCCTTCCTGGCCTCGAAGACGGCGCTTTGCACCATCTGCTTAGACCCTTACCAAGCTTCCCTTAAACCCTAACTTTCTATCACATAATTCCATTAGGTATGGTCATATGATCAGGAAAAACTTCCTCATGGTAAGAATTGTTTGACAGTGGAATAGCCCGGTTTGGAAGGTGGTGGACTCTCCTTCTTCGAACGTTTTTAACAGAGCTGAGATGGTCATTGCACAGTGGTACTTCACTAGTGGATTCTTGGATGGCAGGGGGTTGGACTACTTGGCCCTTGCAGTCCCTTTCCACTCTATGATTTTGTGATTTCTGGAATATATAGGGCACAAACTTGCTTCTAAGTCTGCCAGATGCTAAAAAGTGTGTGTGTGTCGTGTGCCTTCAAGTTGTTTTCGACTTATGGCGACTCAAAGGCGAACCTATTATAGGGTTTTCTTGGCAAGATTTGTTCAGAGGAGGTTTGCCATTGCCTTTCCTTGAGGTTGATGTCACCATGTTATAAGGTGAAATTAGATCTGCAGAACTGCACAGTCATGATGAGTGTGTGGATTGTGTGACAAGGCCAGGACATATGGAGATTAATGTCCTTGAAGAGGCCAGACACTTAATTGTGTATTGTACTGCAGCTCTGTATACGACCAAGCATAATGATGTAATGCAAAATGATGTGATGTATGAGCAACCCTGCACAGAGGTTGCATCAGCCAAGGGTATATGGGTCCCATGTAACTAAATAATTTTGGGTCAGTAATTGTGGGTCAGTAGTTGGAGATGCAATGTCGTGAAGAGAGTCAGTGCGGTTGGTGTGAATATAGTTAGTATACCAGAGAGTTCTGTTTAGCTCTGTTCTTATTGAGCTACTGAGGAGGAAGAGAGAGTATTACTTCCATCCTAGAACTCTGTTTGTTCCTGGTTCTGTCTGTTTCCTGCATCTGTATCGACAGCTCACAGTGAAGATATTTATTTACAGGTTATCTGTAAGTCACCTTCCTGATCACCTGCAAATAAATATCTTCATTGTGAGCTGTCGAGTCCTTGATTTTATCAAGGTACGAGGGGGTATCATAAAGTTTTAATTATCACCTTTAAAAAAAATTGACAGAAAGTTTATTTTGATTTCTAGTTGTTAACTTATCTCTGTGTAGTCACCATTCAGATTTAAACATTTTTCCAGTGTTTCTTGACCCTCTGAATACCATTATTGAAGAAGTCTGCAGATTGCGCTTTAAACCACTCTTCCACTTCATGAATGATGTAATCTGTGTTGTCCTGGTGGCGCAGTGGTTAAATGCCTGTACTGCAGCCACTCACTCATAGACCACAAGGTTGTGAGTTCAATACTAGCCAGGGCTCAGGCTAGACTCAGGCCTGCATCCTTCCAAGGTTGCTAAAATGAGTACCCAACTGTTGGGGGGCAATGAGCTTACAGTTGTAAACCGCTTAGACACCCCATAGTGCGGTATGAAGTGGTATATAAATGAAGCTGCTTTGCTTTGCTTTGCTTTGCTTTGTCAAATTGGTGACCTTGCAACATTTTTTTTTCATTTTGGGGAAAAGAAAAGGTCACATGGTAATGATGACATTGACAAAATTTCATCAATATACCATAATAACATCCGGGTGATAATTATTATTTTATGATACCCCCTCGTACTCCTCCATCTTACACTTTAGTCACTTCTGGAACACTCTGTAACAAAAATAAAGGACACAATGAACTGATTTTCTCAACATCATGCACATGGTAGTCGTCCCCAGATTATGGAATGGCCTGCCGGACGAGATCCGTCTAATTGCATCTCTAAACAGCTTTAAAAAGTCTGTAAGGATGGATTTCTTCCGGCAGGCCTTTCCAGAATAGTGTCCTAGCTTCAGAGAATTTCCTTAGTCCTCTCCCTCCCAATGTGATGTTCGATGCTTCCACTTTCCTTTCTCCGTTGTGAGTTAATTATAATAATTGTGATTTTATCTATTCTGTGTTTTAATTAAGATGTTTTAACTTGTCTTGATTTAATACTTTTTAAGAGGGGGTGGGTACTGGGGTTTTGATTGTATTCTGTATAATATGTTAGTCGCCCCGATTGCTCTCAGAAGGGTGGGATACAGATAAATTTTATTATTATTATTATTCATAGGGATCAATAATGACACTGACAAAATTTCATCAATATACCATAATAACATCCGGGTGACAATTATTACTTTATGATACCCCCTCATATCACAAGGTGTGGCAGAGATATTGCATTTCACATTCACGCCTCAACATCTGTGTAACAGAGAATGCATGACTTGCTCAAGGTCACTCAATGGGTTTCCATGGCTGATTGGGGCATTGAACCCTGTCTTTAGACTCATAATCCAACACTCAAACCACTATGCCACGCTGGCTCTTGAGAGAAGCCCTGTATAGAATTTCTAGTTCTGTGCAAAACTGACATGCAAAAGTGGTGACAGTCTCCTGTAGGTAGGCTGCTGCACAATGTAGAACCCTAATTTCTACATTGTGTGGAGGGTCCACAGAAGTAGAAAGAATTATCTTCAGAAAATTTCTCTCTCTAACTCATGGTCTTTTCTCTTTCTGACTAGTCATAGAAATAAAATCATCTCTGTATCTACTCAGGAGTAATATACAGTATATGAAATCAGTAGGATTTAAGTGGGTATACGATTGCTGCAGAAATTATGAGCTTTACGCTTTGTTTCAAATCAAAGGGGCTCAAAAGTGCTTGCTTGGGTTGCGTTGTGTCCTCCGTGTTTATTGCCCAGGATGAATTCCATCGAGATAATTGGAACACAGTTGTGTAAACTAGTGCTGAAAAGAGATAAATGGGCCTCCTGTGGTTTGGATGAAGCCTTATTATTTCTGAGGCAGAAACTATAACTAAATTACATCTGGGTTGTTATCAAGAAGGGGAAAAAAGAAAAAGGTAGAGGAGATGGTGGAAAGGTATTTTAGCCACTAGACATTATGTTTGTGTGGGAGATGGGGTGAATTAATTTTAAAATGAAATTGATGATGGAAATCAGATCAAAAGCAAAAGAGGACATTCATGAATGTTACTCCAACCTGCCGACCTTGCTGAATATTCCTTTCTGTATTAAGTTTTAAATAGTTTGCGAAAATGTAGAGAGGCAGCCAAATCTTTCTTTCATGGACATGAGTTTTACACAGGCCTAATAGCTCCATTGATGGAAGTGGATATTTTTTTAGAATGCACAAAGACATTTTGCTGCCTGACAAAAGAGAAAATACTGTGCCCTTCATATTCCACTTACAAAAGCTGATAAGGCTGGCAAATGGATCTTTCTTGCATCACAACTGAGGGCAGTAGGGTAACGTGGGTGAGGTTTTGTCATACAGTGAACATCTTTGACATCTCCCACTGTTCTCCATCCCTCCTTGCATTTGCTGCCTAATGATAGGGTACAGTCAGCCCTCCATATCCACAGATACCTTATCTATAGATTCAACCTCCCACAGTTTGAATACACACACACACACACACACACACACACACACACATGCACATAAACACCAAATAGTAAATCTTGATTTTTTTGGTAATTTTTTTATAAGGGGCACCATTTCTATGCCATTGT
Source organism: Phrynosoma platyrhinos (assembly GCA_020142125.1). Taxonomy (NCBI): domain Eukaryota; kingdom Metazoa; phylum Chordata; class Lepidosauria; order Squamata; family Phrynosomatidae; genus Phrynosoma; species Phrynosoma platyrhinos. Next base: position 309,746,048 of record CM034703.1, read on the forward strand.
ATTTAATGGGATTTGAGCATCCATGGATTTTGATATTGCATGGGGTCCTGGAACCAAACAGCAGCGGATAACAAGAACCCTTTGTATATCATATGTCAGCAGGGTGAGATCTGTCCCTGCTTGTAAAGGTGGTTTTACTCTTGTACCTGAGGAAAAACTCTGAATTTAATGTAAGTCTGCACAGTTTGGAAACCTCAGATGCTTATAACAGCTTCTCTGTATTTCTTTAAAGGAGCGACCTCCTTGAATGCCCAGGGAGCCTCACTACTCAGCCTGAATTGATTTCTCAAATCCCATAAACAAGGGGTAGGCAGCTTGTAGCACTTCAGCAGTTGTTGGATTGAAAGTCCCATAATCCCTCACTATCAGCTCTGCTGGCAAGAACGGATGAGAATTGCTGTCTTACCATGGTCCTGTAGCCCTTGTGTATATTCCCGTATCCTGTTCAAGCATGAACTGGAATAGGACTTCTGTGATGCACACACCCAATTCAATTCAACTTTCTTTGGAGGTTTTTAAACAGAGGCTGGATGGCCATCTGTCAAGGGTGCTTTGATTGTATATACTATATGGCAGGGGGTTGGATTGGATGACTTTTGAGGTCTCTTTCAACTCTGATCTTGTGATTCTATGAAACCGTAAGTGCATATTGCAAAACATTCTTGGTGAATGGTCTACAATAATGTCCTATAGCTCCCGATGTATTCATCAAAGTATTTGATGAAGCATTTAATGAGCATTTTCCACCTTTTGCATGGGCTGTTTACACTTTGCTAAGGTTAGGGGTGCAGAGGTAATATTCGTACTGAGTTGTTTAAAATAAGTTTTTGTCAGCACTCTCAAATGTTTTTATGTGGGTTTTTTTTATGGTGTCGTTGTGAACCGCTTTGGGATTTGTGCCTATGAGAAGTGGTATAGAAATGTGTCTAATAGTAATTTGTAATTTGTTGAAACATAGTGTTCTTGTATTTTAATGGGTATTATATATTTATTATGTGGAATGTGTTTGAAGTATTTGTTGGTCTTTTATTTTGTATTGTGCCTTTAGAATGAGGCCAGATAAATACTGTGGGGTCTTGGGACACTTTGACACTTGGGACATGAAAACTCTTGCATCGTCCCTATTAATAACCATGGTTGGTTATGCATGTTTCTGTAAAATCTTTTTAAAATTTTGTAAAAGAGAGAATAGCATGATTTGTACTAAAATATGTTATCTTTGAGCAGAGACAAGCAGCTGTCTAGTGGATTGTTAATCTCATTATAGTCTTAATCATCAGGGGATAAAAGTTGAAATATTTTTCTTGCCAGAATTTTTATCATAGGCTGTGGGCTGTTCTCACATTTGGTAGCCGCAATGTGGCTGTCTTTGGGTCTGATTTTATAAAATGGCATCTCATTGGGGAGGGTTGTGTGTGTGTGTTTGATTTGTGTGATATAGGAGCAGTCCTGGTGTTAGACAAAATGAGTCAGCCTCTGGGAAGGGCACTCCATCACTGCTCCCTGTGGCTGTTCTCTGCCAGTGGGATTTGCTGCAACTAGACAGCAGTCAGGTGAGTAGTAGTGGCAGGGCTCTTCAGAGAGACATCATTCTTCCTCCTCCCTGTAACAAAAATTCCCCATTGCTATCTGGGTGAGGCAAATGCTGCATATAGGAAGAGCTGGGCAGGATGGAGCCTTCTTGTCTTGCTCTCAGGAGCTCCTCAGGACAAAACATTATAGACATTGTGGCCAAAGACATCACCTCTGCAATGGCAGCCAGGAAGGAATCTTTCAAGTAACACATCTGTGCAAGTGCCATTCTTCTTGCATACTCTCATCTTTTCCATACTTTCCAGTTCTTGTTGTCTTTTTCCATGTAAACTATATGGTAGGTTCCAGAAGGTAAGATCATACAAAGAGGCCTGCTGGACCAGATTAAAGACTTCAAAGAGTCTTGGTTCACACTGCATAGCCACAATCGAGACATGGCCTCTTATGTTGCTCTTCCAACCACTGGTACTGAGATAAATGTTAATTCAGATCCCATAGGTATTATAAGTACCTTTGGTACTTGTAGAAGTATGGTGTCTAGATCAAGGAAGTAATAATGCCACTCTATTCTGCTTTGGTCAGGAATTCTGTGTCCAATTCTGGGCACCGCAATTCAAAAATGGTAGAATTCAAAGATATAGCCATGTTAGTCTATAGAATCGGTATGTAGGGAGATCTTGTAGCACCTTTGAGACTAACTGACAGAAAAAAATTGGCAGCATGAGATTTAGAAGACTCCAGTCTACTTCCTCAAATGCATTTTGAGTGGAGTGGAGGCCAGGCACACACACACACACACACACACACACACACACACACAC
>CM034703.1:309762685-309773898 GCA_020142125.1 Phrynosoma platyrhinos
TTGGCAACACCTGAAAGGCCACATGCTGATCCCACCTGCTTTAAAACATGTAGATATCTGGATATGAATTTACTGAAAGTAATTCAATCAATAGCAAAAACAAAGAAATCTTGTATGTAAGTTGCATTATTATGGGCATTCTGTGATCATTCCATATATGCTGGAAAACTGCAGCTGCCAGGGGCTGTGCACTTCACAGACTTGTTGTTAGATAATATTGATACAATCCAGCATTGGTTAGTTCCAGCTTTACTGTTACCTTGAAGCAGTTTGCTGTCAGTGGCAGAGTGGTGAATCTTAAGTTCGAAATTTATCTGCTCACTAGAATAAGATGCATGGAATCTAGGCTTGTAAAGTCACCATTCCATATTCACTTGGAAAACCATACCTTCCAAATAGAATAACAGAGGGGGGAAGCACACCAGGGCGTCGGGGACGCCCTGGGACGGAGCGCCGCGGGACCGCAGCCTCCACACCGCGGTGCTCCGACGGCGTCCCTGAAAGGAGCGCAAAAATAGCGCTCCTTTCAGAAATCAGGGAAAGTGCGTCCTAAACGCATAGGGCGCACTTTCCCTGACTTTTCCGCCGCAGCGCGTGCGGTCGCTGTGGCGGGAGGTTGCCCTGGGAGCGCCGGCCGTGCGGATGGCCGGCAGCTCCGAGGGCAACCTCGGGAGGAGGAAGGGGTGCTGCTCGTGCGGCTGCCCCTCCTCTTCCCTGCCTCGAAGACGACTGTATTAGTTGTCTGCCGAGGCAGAGAGTTGGATGTTAAAGTTGAAGCTTTTATTTTCACCTGATAAATGTTGTGGGTTGTCTGCACCTTTCCAAGAACCGAGTACTCTATTCCCTTCCCTTTATGATGGTATGGACTATGCTTGACGTACAGCCACATGTCCTATCATCCCTATTTGAGTGTATTAACTGTCAGCCGAGAGATGAGCCCCTAATTCGCTATTCTGATTCCTTATGTTATTTGGATGTTTTTAATTTATTTTAATATTGTATTTTTAATTGGTTTGTTGTTTAATTTTGTTTTAAGGGGATGGGGGGGTGGGATTATGGGGCAAGGGAATGTTTTAACTTTGTTCTGTTTTAAATATTAATGTACCCCGCCCCGATTGCCGAGCAGAGGGGCGGGCTATAAATAAAAAATTATTATTATTATTATTATTATTATTATTCCCCTTCCTTTTCTCACTGCTGCTACAGTTTCTCCCATTGTCACTGTAAAAATCTCAGCAACTATGGGGGGATGCAGACCAGGGCGTCCGGGACGCCCTGGGACGGTACGCCGCGGGACCACGGCATCCGCACTGCAGCGCACCGACGGCGTCCCTGAAAGGAGCGCAAAAATAGCGCTCCTTTCAGAACTCAGGGAAAGTGCACCCTAAACGCGTAGGGCGCACTTTCCCTGGCTTTTCCGCCGCAGCGTGTGAGGACGCTGCAGTGGGAGGTTGCCCCTGGAGCACCGGCTGTGCAGAGGGCCGGCAGCTCCGAGGGCAACCTCGGGAGGAGGAAGGGGCGCCGCTCGTGTGGCTGCCCCTCCTCTTCCTTGCCTCGGAGATGACTTTATTGGTCGTCTGCCGAGGCCCTATGTTGAGAAGCACAGCATATGGGGAATGTGCAGCTTGTGTTCTGATAGAATCACATCCCCAGTATGCTGCTAGTGGCACAATTTTGCTGGGAAGCAAGGTTTCTGTTCCCCATGTACCATATTTTCCAGTGGAAATTTTGCATAGTTGGGCATTTTTTCTTTTTTCTTAAAAATATATATATTTATTAAATAAATGCACAAAACATACAGTCAGCCCTCCATATCCACTGATTTTTTTTTAATCCATGGATTCAAGCATCCATGGGTCAAAAATATTTTTTAAAAATACATTTCAAAAAGCAAAAATTGATTTTGCCATTTTACATAAGGGACACCATTTTACTATGCCATTATATTTAATGGAACTTGGCTTTTGGTATTATTGGGGGCGGGGAGTCCTGGAACCAAATATCATCGGATACCAAGGGCCCACTGTACAAAGCATTACAACATCCACATAAACATCCATATTAATATCATTCATAATAACATCAAACATCCTAATATCTCCAACATCAAATATATTAGGCCATTGGTATCCTCTGGGGTTTGGTTCCAAAATCCAAAATCTGTGGATGCTCATCCCATTAAATAGAGTGGCATAGTAAAATGGTGTCCCTTATGTTAAATGGCAAAATCAAGGTTTGCTTTTGGGAATTTATATATTAAATATTTTCAAGCCGTGGATGTTTGATTATATGGATAAAGAATTGTTGATAAGGAGGGCCGATTATACATTCTAGTTCATACTCATTAGTAACCTCTTGTATCTTCTCCAAGATTATTTAACAATCTTTGTTCATCTCTTTATACATTCCCTCTAAGCTACATATCACATACTTTCCCATTCCCTTCTCATATCGCTTCTCCTTCTCCTCACGTATCCTACTTTCTTTCCACTTTACATCTTATTACTCCCCCTATTCTCCTTACTCCTACCTTCTTCCTCCTCTTTCCAAAATGTTGGCCAATTTTCTTGATGGAGGGAGAAGATGGATCCCGCTGAATTCCAGTGAGGGCACTGAACCTTGTCTGAAGCAATTTTTTTATATGGAAGCTTGATGAGTAATAAAAGCTAAAGAGTAACACTGAGATCCAACAGTTTTTAAGGTTGAAAAGAAACAAAAAGGAGAAGTTGAGACATGTATCACTACTGCTAAAGAACCATGGCATTTATTGGAAAACTGATACCCTCCAACTGTTCTTGGCTTGGCAGTTGCCCCACTTTTCAACTGCTTTTAAAATGTCCCAATTTCTCTCTCTTCCTCCCACTTTCCCCTCTTTGTCCTCTGCTTACTTCAACTGCATCAAACTGAGTTCAGAGTCTAAAAGTAGATTGTGCTAGATTGTGCTCATTTAATTCAGCAGTGGGGAGTAAAGACTAGGGTATGGATTCTTGTCCTTCCCTGTAGACTCGGGCAAAAGCAAACTGTTCCAGTCTTTCCTAGCTTGAGCTTTCTTATTATAGTTGGCCCTCTGTATCTATGGATTCTTTATCCATGGACTTAACTATCCACACCTTGAATATATAATCTCCATGATTTTGCCATTTTATAGAAGGGACACCATTTTATTATGCCATTTTATTTAATGCGACTTGGATATCCACAGATTTTGGTATCCATGAGTGGTCCTGGAACAAAACTCCTGTGGATACCAAGGGACCACTGTAGTATTGTTATCTTGACCACATCTCACATTCATTTGTGAAATGTTGGCTTGTGTGCAGTTTACTTGAGAAGGTGAATTAAATCATTCAAATTTGTTTCTCTTTAGTTTTAAGACATTTGACCTTTCTTGGGAACGTATTCTTCTTCAGATTTCACCTGCTCTAAGCGAATTCGTTCTCTGAGTAGCTCATACTTTCCTTAGCCTATTCTGATCTACATCAGTTTTGCATTAGCCTTTTCTACCCCTTTATGTCAAAGCAAGAGAAATACAAAATATTCCTCCACCCCAGCAAGAAGTGACCTGCTTGATAGCTTGAACAACCAAGTGGCAAATCCCAGGAAGGCATAGGACCACTGGGATATCTAAGCTAGTTACATTTACTGAAGCTATTCTCCCACTTCAGAAGTAACAAATAATCCTGTAACTGAATATAATTTTCGTTGAAGGGAGAAGCATTAAATGGCCCATGGAAGCGTGGCTCAGCATATTTCAGATAAATCTTGAAAGGGAAGTAGATGGGATGGTTTTGGAAGCAAGTTTGCTGCTTATCTGCAAGGGAGAGGAGAAAATGACTTTAGAACTAGTCATGGAGGGAGCAACAGAAATTTATCTTAGCTAAAGAGCTGGAACGAAGCCCGGGAGGAAGCAGTACTTATTGTGCTAAAATAGGTGTGCTACCCAGAGGGTTTCTTGTCAATGACTCTAGCAGCTTGAGAGACTGGTGCTTACAGTGTCTTAACCCGCCTGCCAGGCACTGATTCCCAGCAGCAGTGTTACAGGCTGGGGATTATTCCAGAAGGAGGGTGCAAATCAACTCTGCTCCTGCATCCAGAGGCACATAGGTTGGAGAGTGGTGAAACCTTGTGGCTGAAACCGAACCCACACAAGTTCATAGAACCATAGAGTAGAAAAAGACACCAAGGGCCATCCAGTCCAACCCTCTGCCATGCAGGAATACACAGTCAAAGCACCCCTGACAGATGGCCATCCAGCCTCTGTTTAAAAACCTCCAAAGAAGGAGACGCCATCACACTCTGAGGCAGCATATTCCACTCTCAAACTTCTCTTACTGTCAGGATGTTCTTCCTAGTGTTGAGGTGGAATCTTTTTTCCTATAGTTTGAATCCACTGCTCTGTGTCCTATTCTCTAAAGCAGCAGAAAACAAGCTTGCTCCATTTTCAATATGACACTCCTCCAAATTCTTAAACAGGGCTATCATATCACCCCTTAACCTTCTATTCTCCAGGCGAAACCTACCCAGATCCCTAGGTTGCTCCTCATAGGGCCGTGATGGCAAACCTATGGCATGCGTGCCAGAGATGCCACATGGAGCCATTTTCCCCGGCATGTGGAGAGCGGGGTGGAGGAGGAAGAGGTGTGCACCTGTTCCTCTTCCTTCCCAGCCATCCCAGGCCATCAGCTGCCTCCCTGGAAAGATGGAAACAAGTGTGCACCTGTTCCTCTTCTTCACCCCCATCACTTTCCCAGGCCTCTGGAAAGGCAGCTGAAAGCCCAGGAGGGTGGGGGGAAAGAAGTCCCATCCCAGAACTCTCACCTCTGGAGGGCAGAGGTCCTGCCCTCGGCATCAGGTAACACCCGGTGCTGGAAGGCCATTTAGTTTGGGTACTCTTGGTTTTCCAGGGTCCTACTCCTGCACTCAAATCACTACACCACACCTTTGTTTATTAGTGACATTTATATGCTGCCCTGTTGTCCACTAAGCTCAGGGCAATGTACTTGGATCTCCTCATCCCCAGTTCATATTTTTAGCAACACTGTGAGTTAGGCCAGGCTTGGAAGGTGACTAACAGGCTGTACAGATGGGCAGAAAAAGGTTACCTGAAGCTACCTTTTCCCTAAGCTGCAGCAACTGCACGGCCTGCTCCAAGGATGCCCTAAATGAGGATGGAGCAACCACACTGGGGGGGGGGGGGGCAGATAATGGAGCTTTTCTGAGGCCATATTGAAGCCCCACCAACCGCACCACAAAGGGAGATGAAGCAACCACACGGGCCGGCAGTGGCTGCTTTAATTTTTTTTTTCTGGCAAACCTGTGCACCTGCGCAGAACATCTATCACTCTCTGTGTACAAAGGTGACTGAAGTTCGGCATCCCTGCTCACCTGCACAGGACCTCTTATAGGGTGACAAACTGTCTGTCATTTTGTCTGTACAGAGGTGACTGATGTTCAGTATCCCTGAGCGCCTGTGCAGGACCTATCATGCACCCACAGATCATGCAAGGATTCACTGACCTTGGGTTCCCCCAAATAGTGGGTGCCGTAGACAGGTGCCACTGTCTGATTATGCCACCCTTGGGGCAGAGGAACGAGTTTGTCAACTGCAAAGACACTTATTCCATCGTCCTCCACAAAACATGTCCCACACAGATCACGGTGGAGGGGAGAGGTACATGCAAAGGAGGTTTGTGTGGACAGACTTGATATAAGTAGCTGGTGGTCATGCAAGGGACATGGTCAACAGGACACACGGAAAAAGGTTACTTCAGGAACCCCCCCCCCCCCCCCCCCCCCATCAGGCCAAGAAGTGGTGTGCAGGTCTTATGCACACCTGCACAGAAAAGGTCACAAAAGTCTCTTTCATGCAAACTACTGTGCATGCTGACAGTAAGTGTACATGTGATGGAATGAATTTATTGTCATAATAGAGAACAGTTACTAGGGCGCATGTGTAGGGTTACAATTAGGGTTAGGGTTCTACTATACAAATGCACCTGCAGTGGTGCATCCACACCTGGAAGAATAGGGCGCTACATTTTGTGGTGCCTTTTTCTCCTTTGCAATTAGGACATCTGGTCAACCTGTCAAAGAGGTGTCTGGATGTGTCAAGATACCCTTTTTTGTTGGGCGATAAAAAAAAAAATAGTATTTTTCCTTATCTCCTTTCCCTCCTCATCCATTGTAGTCTTTATCTGCTTCTTCCGCTCCTTCTCCAGATCATTCCTGAAGCTTGCAGGGCAAAATGCTTCTATATGAGAAATGACATCACACCAGATCTAAAACATCTGAACTCTTCTTTCTGAGAAAACCCTCTTCTGACTCCTCTTCCATACCAGTTACAGCATGAAAATTCCCACTTTGGCAGCCATGGCAACATACTATGGAATCCTGGGATTTGTAGTTTAGGGAGAAGACATTAGAATTGTTAATCAGAGAGCTCTAGTGCCTAAACAAACTACAAATCCCAAGATCCCACAGGGTGTTGCCATGGTAGCTAAAGTGGAATCATAGTGCTATAATTTTGTTGTGTGAAAAGGCCGCACAAGCCTTATTTCAGCTGCATGAGAGGCTCATTGTTCTCAGGGTGACCTCCTTTACCAGGACATGTCCTCCATTTCAACCTTTTGTCCAGGAGGAATTCCAAAAGGTCCTTCATTTGGAGCATGACTGGGGTCCAAAACACCCTGCAGAAAAAAATCCAGTTGGAGACCGCTTTAACTACCCTGGCTCAGTACTAGGGAATTCTGGGAACTAGTTTTGTGAGACATTGAGCCTTTTCTGTCAGAGAGCTGTGATGCCATTATAAACTACAATTCCCAGGATTCCCTAGCACTGAGTCAGGGCAGTTAAAGCGGTCTCCAACTGGATTATTTCTGCAGGGTGTTTTGGACCTAACCCCCCCCCCCCCTGATATTTCTATGAGTGTTTCAAGGTTTTGTTTGGTCATGTCCTCCCTTTTTCTTGGATGTCCTACATTTAGTGGTGCCTTGTCCTCCATTGTGGGTGTTAGGACATCTGGTCATGCAAACATCTGTCCAGGAGGAATTTCAAAAGGCCCTCCATTTGGTGCAGGACTTAGAGGCATGGATTTATATTTATATTCGTGTTTTTAGCCTTTCTTTGGTAACATCCTCAATTTTTCTTGGATGTCCTCTATCTTTCAGTGCCTTGTCCTCCTTTGCAGGGGTGAGGACCTCTGGTCGCCCAACCTTCTGTCCAGGAGGAATTCCAAAAGGTCCTCCGTTTTGAGCAGGACTAAGAAGCATGAGATGCTATTTCTGTATGAGTGTTTTTAGCTTTTATTTTGGAACGCCCTCCGTTTTTCTTGCATGCCCTTCATTTTGCAGTGCCTTGCCCTCCTTTGCAGGTGAGGACACCCTGGTCTCCCTTCCCAGGTTTCGACTGTATTTTCATTTTTGGTGTCACAGGCCTCCATCCTTAGCATGGTATAGCTGTGCCAAGTTGCCATGGCAACTTTAGTGTTAGCTGTGAGTAGTAACAAAGCATCACAACAAGTGTGCGGTCCCACATTGTAAAGCCTAAATCACTTTTCCTCTGTTCTGTTACAAAACAGTCCCTGTTAAAGGAGGGTTAATTTACCATGTAATGAAACCTTCCCTCAACCAACAGGTCTTCTCTCCCCGCCATAAAGAATAGCCATATTGTAATAACGTCCATAAAGAGCCATTTTTGTGTAAGTGCATGTGTGTGTGTGTGTATGTGTGTAATATCAGCACTGTTAGGAGGGTCGATTTTGATTTTGATTCTCCTAGCTTTGGCAAAGGAGTTGCGAGAGCAGTGTTTTTGTATGCTGCCATAATCACAGAAACACAAAATCTCAGGGCATCTTGCAGGAAAGATGCTTTTCCTTTTGCTTTAATTGAGGAAGTGTTCAATCTCACAGAAGCGAGCGCTGGGCTTTGAACTTGCTGCATCCAAACGTGAGACGGGAACTCCCTTGTCATTTCTTCCATTCAAGGGCGATTGCCCTTTTCGGATGTCTGATCTTTTTAGACGAGTCTTTACAAAGGAAGCTTGCTTAGACAGCCAGAGGGCAAGGCGTGGTGGTTGGGCTTATGCAAGACAAATGGGATGTAGCCCCTAACATCTGTTAAAATAAGAACCAATTAATCAAGATTAATACGGAGTAATGCGGGCTAATTGAAGCTAGTTTGTTAATGCAGTTGGAAATGAGAGCATGAGGAGGAGTGCTTGCAGGGCAAAATGCTTCCCTATTGTGTAGAGTGGGGAAAAAACACCACTTTTATTGGTAGCAGTGCAGAGGAAAATGTATTACAGTCAGGCCTCCATAGCCAACAACACGCACGCATGTGCACGCACACCCACTGACTCACCCACCCACAGCCCTCCATATCCACAGATTCAATGGATTCAACCATCCACTGCTTGAAAATGTCCCCAAAAGGTATAAATTCCAAAAAGCAAACCTTGATTTTGCCATTTTATATAAGGGGCACCATTTTACTATCTGTTGCATTTAATGGGACTTGAGCATCCACGAATTTTGGTATTCATGGGAAGTTCTGGGACCAAACCCCAGCATATATCAAGGGCCCATTGTACATTCAGTAGCTTGTGGAAGAGTGAATATCTGCAAAACACACACTCGTGTACACACACACTCATGTATAAGTGAAGAAATGTTAGTTAAAAAAATGACCCAAACAACCTGGGTTGACTTATCCGTGGGTCAGTTTATATAAGTATGCGTATATAGGTATATATGTATGTATGTTTGGAACCATACCCTTGTCTGAGTGGCAAAAGGTAAGAACCAAGACCTCATCTGCATTGCAGAATTAATTCATTTTTACTGCCCTGGCTCCATGCTATAGAATCCTGGGGTTTATAGTTTATAAACTACAAATCCCAGGATTTATAGTTTTGTTATTGCACCAAAGATATCTGACGGAGAAGACATATCTTACAAAATTACAGATCCCAGAATTCCATAGCACGGAGCCATGGCAGTTAAAGTGGTGTCAAATTGCATTAATTCTGCAGTGCAAATGAGGTGTTAGTCCGTCCTAGGAGCATCTAAAAGAAGCACTGACCCCCTCTACTCTCTTTCATCCATCTTTTCGCCTGCATGAATTTTGTAAGTTCTTTGGCACTGTTTTCCTTTGCTTCATCCTTTGAATTCTTTGTTCTGTGAACCTAAGTTTTACCCTCAACTTATCCATGGGTCATATCAAAATCCATGATTTTGGCCCCCAAACCTGCCCTTGACTCATACATGAGGTTGACTTACAGTCTGGCTGTGCCCAGCAGCTGAGGAAAAGCCCTGACTTCCCCATTGCCATCCCCTTTCCCTGTCTTACTTAGATTGTAAGTCTGAAGACAGGGAGCTGTCAAATTAACAAATTAACAATTTGTAAATTACTCTGGGAACCTTTTTGGCTCAAGGGTGGAGTATAAATTCTCTAAATAAATCAAACATAAATAATATATATGATTGCACTGGAATGTTTCTGTTACAGGTGATCAGCTAACAAGAGGAAGAAGAGAAGGCATGCTCAAAGTACTGTATAATGAATTAAAAAAAAAAGCCCAAAGCAATTCAGCATCTTATGATTGAATACAATTGGCCTTCCATATTCACAGATTCTTTATTCATGGATTCAAGCCTTGAAAATATTCTTTAGAATTCCAAAGAGCAAACCTTGATTTTGTCATTCTATATAAGGGACACCTTCTTACTATGGGGCTAAGCAGACGGGCGGCTGTGGGCCGCCCTGGGAAGCTGCACCGCGGGGCCAAGGTATCCCCACACCTCAGCCCCGTGGTGCAGCTTCACCGCCCCTGGAAGGAGCGCTAAAATAGCGCTCCTTCCACAAGTCGCTGAAGGTGTGCCGCAAAAGGCTGGCGGCACACCTTTGGCGACTCTTCCGCCGCAGCGTGTGTGAACGCTGCAATGGGAAGTCATCGTTGGAGCGCCGGCCGTGCGGAGGGGCCGGCACTCCGACGATGACTTCGGGAAGGGGTTGGGGCGCCCACCGTGCGGCTGCCCCTCCCCTTCCTTGCCCCCAAAACGGCCCTTTTAGCCATCTGCTTCCCCCCTTTGTCATTGTATTTAATGAGACTTGAGGATCCACACATTTCATTATCCATGGGGTCTTGGAAACAAACATCAGCGGATATGAAGGGCCCACTGTATAAGGAGGGCATTTTGGACGATTTTATAGGACTTTGTGGATGCAGTGCTCTTTGCCAAATCATACTTTATTAAACTGGGAATAAGTGTTTATTTGTGTGTATCTACTTTCAGCCTCCCGTGTAGCTTTAGTTTTCCTAGGCTGCAAAACTGGAGTTTCTTGTTATGTTTTAAGTGAAAAGCCTTGTTTAAGATTAGTGTAGAATTCTTCAAATAGGATCAAAATGTGGTGGAACATCAAGATTTGTATACTATGATTAAAGAGGAATAGCCCATTTTGGATGCAGTATCCTGGACTTAGCCTCAGCTGAAGGCAATGGGAAACCTTGGAAATCTTGCCAAGAAAACTCCTTGATAGTTTCACCTTAGAGTTGCCAATAATTGGAAATGACTTGAAGGCACATAATAACAACAACAGTCCTGGACTACAAGCCATGTGTGGTTGGAAATATCTCCACCCTATCTGCAACCAGTTCCCTTTCAATTTGATGTTTGCCTACTAGTATTAACACTTGGACACATGTTATCTATGACTCTGCTTCGGTAATCCACAAATGGGCTTAGGTTATTGGACCTCAGTGCCCAGCTGTCCTCACCATAGGTTATGCTGGCTTGGGTGGGTGAGATTTGCAGTCCAACAAAATTTGGAGGGCTGCACTATGTCACTGGTGTAACCTTGTCCTTCCCAGACTCCACTGATCACTTTGGTGTCCCCTGTGGAAATAGAATGTGCTAGAAACTATCATTGTAAGTTGCACTGAGGATATGTGGCTACCTGTAGATGTAGGGTGCCTCATATATTTCTTCATGTATTTGCTGCTCCAAGGTTGTATGTTTCAAAGTGGGAGGCATATTGAAAGACAAAAAGCAGAAAAAATGGCCTCCTTAAGGGCAAACAGACTCTTTGTTGTTGTTGTTAACTGCCTTTGTGTCGGTGTCGACTCTATGGATGAGACATCTCCAGCTCCCCCTGTCCTCTACTCCTCTGCCCAGCTCCAGCAAACTCATATTCGTGGTCTCTTTCATAGAATCATAG
>CM034703.1:309787700-309797827 GCA_020142125.1 Phrynosoma platyrhinos
GCTTTTTGCCACTCCAAAAAGGAGCAGCATTTGCCAGCTCTTTTTGGAACAGCAAAGGGCCAGATTGGGGCCAGGGTGTGCCATCTGTAGAGCCCCTCAGTTTCCTTTGTGTGATATAACGACAGGAATCCATCTTTCAGTTGCTTCACTCTATGTGTGTGCATCTCAGCCCAGGTGACACTATTATCCAACCGTGGGGATCATGGGATAGCTTGAGCAGCATTTGCTTTTTCAGGGTTTGATTCTACTTCTTGCTGTGAGAGGATGTTGAAATCCACAAATAGCAATGCTTCTGAAGCTATCTGATGTGGGGTACATGTGGGATTTCCCCCCCAGTGTGCCAGAGACAAGAACCATATTTGGGCCTCTTGACAACAACTGCTTCTTTCTTTCCTGACAACTGCTATCTGATGGCTTGCAGACCAGCACTGGTCCATGAACCACTAGTTTGAACAATACTGAACTAAAACCTATGTTTTTTTCCTCTGTTGCATGCAATTACCATCAGTAGAGCTTATCCTATAGCAGTGGAGTGTGTCAGTTTTCTGTATTCAGCAAAGCCTTGAGGAGGACTAGAACAGCTAGTTCTGGTTCAAAACAGGTGACTCTCCGTAAAGGCACCCACCTTTTGTCTAGCTCAGTGTTTCCCAACCTTTGGTCCTCTATTAGTTTTGGATGTCAGATCTGAGAAGCCCCAGCCAACTTGGCCAACATTCAGTAATTATGGGAGCTGAAGTACCAAACATCTGGAGGACCAGAGGTTGGAAACCACTGGTCTTGTTCTTTGGGAATAGATCAAAAGGGAGGGCACACAGCTTCTCTCAGGAAGGGAGGGGTTTCCTGAAATGGAGGACTAGCAGGGCTCCCTGAGCACCTACTGTGGTTCCACCTCTCTTCAGAAAGGCCATCTCTTTGGGGTCCTTCCCAGCAATTTGCTGATTCCACCAAAGGTATTAGATTCCTCTGTCTCTGCAGGCAAGCTCTCTCATAGTTATGATGCTATGGCAGAATTTTTGGGTGAAGGATTTCCCTTTATGCCTGTTTAGTAACTAGCAAAAGGCTCCACTAGCTGTATTTCTGTGTTGTGCATCATTTGAAGGAGCTAGAGCCCCAAAAGATAGGAAGAAGAAGAAAAGCAGCTTTCAACTTAGTGGCATTAGCCATAACTATAGATTGAGAGTTTCTGTGATGTTTAGACATATTTTAAAAACTAATGAGAGCAACCCTTCTGATACACCGAGGTGGCTTGGTAGTAACCATATTTACACCAAACCTTCATTTCCCAGAGGTGGGATATTTTCCTGTAAGGTTTTCCATTGATGGGAATGTTATATTTGAAGACATTTTGCTGCAAGTGGATTTACATGGTTCACTGCTTGGCTTGTCTTCTCGATGCTCTGTTGGGAGTTTTGCTTTTATGTCAGGTCTTGTTTTTAGGCTTGTGGCTGTCAAAATAATAGCAACGGTAGTATATTAAGAAATATAACCCAGTTCATCTTCATTATTCTTTAATATTGGCAGTCTAGGCCAGAGCAAAAGCTGAAGTTAAGATTGGGAGCTACTGAGCTGCTTTTTGATCTGGCCTTCCAGGATATAAAGGCACAGGACGTCTGATCTTTCTTTTTCTCTCTTGTTGTTGATGAATCCCAGAAAGTCCTTTTTAAATTTTTACTATTTATACTTATGGTTTGCACCTGGATTCTAAATGCAGTGATTTGTAATCTGATATAAATTTTTAGCCATATTTATGCAAGAAAACTTTTCCTGTTCCCATTTGCACCTTGCAGCGCTGTGCATTCCATGAAAAGCTACTCCAGAATGTGGAGATCCTCATGAAAAATATGAGTTGGGTGTTAGGGTAAATGCTCTTCAGGGGAATTTATAATTAGCTCAAATTACGAGAGGGCATCCCTAACTTATGCCCAGGGGTCTTTACCAAATGTATACAGAAGGATGGATATTGGTTAAGGAAGGCGCTGAGACGTAGAACTACAATTCCCATGATTCCCTAGCACTAATCCTAACTCTTAAAGTGGACTCAATTTGCACTATTTCTGGCAGTCTGCAAAGGCCCTAAGGGTGCCGTACTTTGGAGACATCATGAGAAGGCATGACTCATTGGAAAAAAATAATGATACTGTGAAAGGTGAAGGGAAGTAGAAAGAGAGGAAGGCCACCTGTTAGATGGATGGACACTATTAGGGAGGTCATGGAGGTATGAGTTTGCAGGACTTAAGCACAGCAGTGGAGGACAGGGAGTCTTGGAGATGTCTCATCCACAGGGTCGCTGTGGGTCTAGATTGTCTCGAGAGCAGTTAACAACAGCAATGAAAAACATACTAGAAAACAGTTAAAATGCTTAAACATATTTAAAATGTGGTTTCAATTAAAATAAAATAAAAAGATTAGAAAACAGCACACCATGGACAAACACACTCTACAGTTCCATCATATTCACAATTCAAATGCCTGCCTAAATAAAAATGTCTTCACCTGCCAGCCGAAAGAGATCAGGGAGGCAGGCAACTGGCAACTCGTGACTGGTATTGTGCAGGGGCAAGGTGGCTAAGCATGGGAGATGGAGCAAGAGATGAGGAGGCAATGGGAGATCTCTTGGGGCATGGAACGGCACAGTCCTGCCACCCCATACCTGTCTCAGTGAGGTCAGTGGCAGGAGCAACCCTGCACTGAAGTCAGCAGGGTCTTATGAAAGCATGCCTGCTGGTTGCCATTAATTTTGCTCTTCTGATGGCACCATCTGTGGTGTCATAAAATGTGCCATGCCCTTAGTTTGAAGGAAAGGGAAAGCCTTTCACGTTTCCATCTCTGTTTTAGTAGCTAATTACCAAGAGCACAAAGACTATTGCTAAATCTCTGTCTTACCATATATTGAAGAACTTATAATACACTTTTAGGGGAGGGATGGGGCACTTGGCCCTAACAGATTTTTATATTCACATTAGTCATTGGCAACTTCCAGAAGACCACACTTTCTCCGATACAGCTGCATATTCAGTTTTATTCCATATCTACTGTAATATCTGGTTTCAATTTTTTCTCAGATTCTTCCTACTTATATCCATCTTGAATTATTAGCATTTTGGATCAACAGTTTTCTTGCTTCTTTCTTAAAGCCTGTGCAGAACTATTCATGACCACCATAAGGGGCTTAAGGTTTCCCATAATCAGTTGCAATAAATCTATTGTATTGGCAAGAACATTACCAGATGCTAGAAGCAAGTCTCACAAGCGGATTAATTCTTTTTAAAAACAATCTTTCCTCAATATCTACTTCCAATAGAATGAAAATGCTATTTCATCCTCTTAGCGCCCACAAAACTTGAAATTATGACAACAGGAGAAAGTGTAATTACCAACTTAGTCTTTGAGGAAGTACTATAGAATTGATGATCATTGCTTCCAAAATGTAATATGTCAGAATTATAGATATGGTTGTGTTTAGAAATGAGAGGCACACATATAACTAAACTGACATAAAGATAAAAATGTAAAAATATTATTATCTTTAGAAATGCTTCTATACTAGGTGTTTAGTGTGGACTTGACATACTTTATTCACTGTTCTGTGAAACATCTGTGTGACATAAGGATCTAGTCATGTGCTTTCCTCATTGCTTAGGCCAAAGAATGTATGTGTCTTCTTTTAAAGGCTGGACAAGAAGTACAAGTTTGCATAGGTGTGAATGCCCTTAGCTAGGTTTTGTTATTGTACTTCTGCAGAGTCTTGAACAATTTACCTCTCCCTTTGTTAGTCTTACAGTCTCCAAAGGGATAAAAGTGAGTAGTTTGGGAGTTTGTTTGTGTATAAGATACAGAAGTCTATTTCACATTGCACACTTCTGGCAGTTTGATGCCATTTCAACTACAGCTTATGGAATCCTGGGATTTATAATTTGGTGAGTCACTAGAGCTCTCTGACAGAGAATTCCTAATACCTCATGAAACTATAAATATCAGGATTCCACAGAATGGAGCCATGGTAATCAAAGTGGTATTGAAGTGTTGTAACATGAAATATGCCAAAGGAAGTGGAAGTAGCTTCTGTAAAATCAGGGTTTGAATCCCAGCTTGGCCATGTAAACTCACTGGATGACCTTGGACAAGTCACACTCTCTCATCCTCGGAGGATGACAGTGGGAAACCCCCTCTGAAGAAACATGCAAAGGAAACCCTGTGACAGGTCCACCTTAGGGCTGCCATAGGTTGGAAACGACTTGAGCACATACAACAACAATGCCAGGAGTCCTGGTGGCGCAGTGGTTAAATGCCGGTACTGCAGCCACAAAGTTGTGAGTTTGATCCCAGGGGCTCCAAGGTCTACTCAGCCTTGTGTCCTTCTGTAGGTTGCTAAAATTAGTACCCAACTTGTTGGGGGCATTTGGCTAACACATTGTAAACCACTCAGGGAATGTTAGTTCACTGATAAGCGGTATAGAAATGTACTTGCTATTGCTAACTACAACAGCAACAACTAAGTATCCCGTGAGCTGGAAATCATCCTCGATTTAGCTCATTATGCTATATCCACTGCATCCACTATTGTTCGTCTGACAGTCCTCACTAAGAGGCTCACTGTGTTCTACCTTTTCATTCCACCCCACCAATTAGAAATCAGTAGCATGAACTATTCATACTCTGTGCCATAAACAGCAAAGATTCATCACATTAATACGATTTATAAGTGAATAGCCAGTTAGAAAATTAGGCTGACTTTTAGTTCCAAAACAATTTTGGGGGAGGAATATTACTGAGTTAAGTGTCTTGATTAAAATGCTCTGAAGTTCATCCACAGTTTATGCTGTCATGAGTTGTCTGGCCTTCCACTGCTAAATGACCTTGCTCTTTGCATTCTAAACCCGTACAGTGTGCAAGAGAGAGAGAAATGCTCGGTTTTGTTGTTCTTGATGCCTGGAGAGCTACAAATCTGGAAAGAATGCAGAACAAACCCAGAGCAAACAAATTCAGAATGATTTGCTTAGATTAGGTTTATGCTCTGCATTTGTGACTTAGGCAATTCAGTGCAGTGAGGCAAGGGAGCAAGAGTAATTGTTGAGACTCCAGCCTCCAAGCTGAGTACACTGATACTATTATGTTCAAAACTTGTCACAATATTTGGCAGCTGTTAAAACAAACAAACAAACATAAGGGCTAAAGGGGTTCAAGGCCTCATTCCACCTTCAGTCAGGCTCTTTCTTTCTGTTTGAATTACCTGTGTTTATTCTGAATTATCTATATTTAGAGATTTCCCTCCATTTTCAAGGCAACTTTTAGCAAAAAAGCAACCTTGATCCTACACAGTGCCTATGTGTACTCACCCTTTTCTCTGTGTTCCAAAAAGATGTTCCAAAATTTGTGTTTACTGTACTTTACTGTGGCCTTTCCTTTAACACTAAAACACAATTCAGAACCTTTTGCCGCTTCTTCCTTTCTTACAAGTTCTTCATGTAAGGATAGGTGATGTATGTAAGGACATAACTAGATGTGTCACTGGACATGCAGTTGGCCCAGCATAAACACGATATGTATGTCCATGTAACATTTAAGCAAACTTGTTCATGTCTTTGCTTTATGTCATTACCTTCCACTAGTGTGGACAGGGAAACAACATAAGAAAGTCCACCTAAGAATTATGTCTTGTGGAGCAAGAATGTGAGACAAGACTGTCAGCAGGCTTACCTTACTTTTTGCATCACTGTTAATTCTGCTATTGCTAGAGTCCTCCCCCCTAAAGACCATAGACATGGGTCAAAGTTTTGCAAACCTGTGATTTGAGTGCTTGCAGAAAATATGCAAATATTCACCACAGTGACAAATAATAGAAACATTTCTATTAATAATAGACAAATAATAGAAATAGTTTCCTGCTAAATCTCTTCCTTGAGACTCTATGAGCTATGAGCAGAATTGGTCCTAAATGTCCAGTCCAGTCTCTGGAGGGTGAAAATTTTCTCTTGGGCACACCTGCAACTGCCACATCCCAAGGTAATGTTAAGTTTTTTGTCAATATTGTAGTTTTATCTTCATTAATTTTGAAGCCTGAGTAATTGCCAAATTCTTTTATTATAGTGGATAGCTGTTTTATTCTTTCACAAGGTTCTTCTAGAAAGGTACCTATGTTATTAGACTTTGGGGCAGGGGAAGGAGAGATCGCAAGTACTCTTAAGATCACCTTTCAGTTATGCTCATGAGCATTCAGAAAAGATTACTTGCTTTGTGGAAGTACTTCTCTTTGGATGCTTGCAGATTCCCAAAGGTATGCACCTAAAAATATGAAAATATGAATGAAACAAATTAATGAGTACAATGTGAGTTGGTTATTGCAGATAGCATAGGATATGCTTGACGGCTGGTGCAGGCTTGCCCTTTGGAGTTGTGTAAGTGCCTTTGTGTTCTAGTCCAGAATGTGGCAACTCGGGGAACAACTCATGAAACCAAAGGGGCTGATTTCTGAGAAAATGGCCCCAATTTTCTCAGAGAAAATGATGATTAGCAACAAAGGTCAGGTAATAGAGTCAGCCTCTGCACCAGTGACATCCATTTTGTGAAAAAGCTCCTTGGAGTGGTTATGGAAATGTTAGACACTGTATTTCTTATCTAGAGAAAAGAAACCATGGACTCATAAGTTCTTATAAGCTTTGAACTTCTTCTTTTTTTTGATAAAGTCTTCTGATGTGCAGAGTTTTTGCCGTTGGTGAAAACAATGCTAAAGCGGGGGTGTGTTTTGATTCCCTCTTGTGCCTTCAGGGCATTTGCCAGTTTTCTCTTGCATTGTATAGTCACATCTTAAGGAATTCTGTTTTGTAGGTTGCAGTGAGGAGGAGGAGGAGGAGGAGGAGGAGGAGGAGGAGGAGGAGGAGGAGGAGGAGGAGGAGGAGGAGGAGGAGGAGGAGGAAGGTAGAGATTCAGCTAATCTGCATAACTTTGCATAACCCCAGAGGGGGAATGTTTCTGCAATTTATGTTGCAGTTCTGGGTACAGCTGGTGCAGAATGTCAGAACAAGAAGCTTTTGAGTGCATTTTCTGATTGCTGCCCTAGAGAAAATAGTCCAACAGATTTTTATGCAGCAAATATATAGCAAACTGACTGTAACATTCCTTTCAATACATGTTTCCATCAGTCATTGGGAACTCTTTCCCATAATGTAATAAAAGAATTATATTTTTCTTACAAAGGTTAAATATACTGAAGTCAGCCCTGGTGAACGACAAATGAAGAAAACATCAGCAAGACCTGCAGGCTGTATTCAGCACATTGAAAATGCATGAAGGAAGGTGTGCCTGTATGTGTGTACATGTACTGAATAGAACATGGAATTTTTCCTTTTTTTAAGACTACAGCTTCTACAGTATCTAGCCAACATGTACAGTCAAGGAGTTATATCCAAAAAAGGATTTCCCCCCAGCTCTGATACTATATACCTGCCACATTCAGCAATTGGATTTAGGAATGTATGAAGCTGTCTTATACATGGCTAGCTTAGTATTGTCTACTCAAGCTGATAGACATGCTTCAGGGTTTCAGTGTTAGAACTGGTCCAGAGCATTTTGCTCCCTGAAGCTGACATGGTGTCACTTTGATCTTTCTTCTACAGAAGATGACTGGATTTTGGTCAGCCCTGCCTAGTGAAATTGTATTGTATTGGCTACTTATTGGAAACAGACATGATATCAGCTTTGAAGAAAAGATAAGCACTGGGGCTGTGTGTTCTAATTAGGGTAGAAATTAACAGCTAAAATCTAACTCATGTTGGTATAGAAAAGTCCTCCACACTACTGATATGTAGAGGGGTAAAATACTGGAAGAAACACGTCAGATCTTATTTACATAGGTTTCTCTGCAGTATGGTTTCTGGTTACAAAGTGTACCACTGTTGATTTGAAAAGCTTACTGCACAACTATACCTGCAGTAAATAAGTTTGTGGACAGGATGGTAGTCAGCTGATTGGTTTAGGCTTGTCACCCAATTGTCTGGGCTGACTGGATTTTTGATACAAATGGTATTTGTGAAGCAGTTGTTAAGGCTGCAATTTTGACCATTTGTATTTGGGAGGAAGTCCCACTGAAATCAAGAGGAATAAATACAAAATCTGTCACTGCTAACCTTTATAAATCACTGTTTCTTCCTATTTCTTCATACTCTTAAGAAAATGCAATACAAGTCCTCTTTTATCTGTGCATATTCTCTCTAGCTTCCCTGGCAATGGGGGGGGGGGGGCAAAATCACATGTTAGGATAGTAGGGATGGGCAACCCCCCATCGAAACCCCCCATGGGACACACTCCCTGACTCCTAAATACTATTGACTTCAATGGAATCTTCAAAATGGTGATTGGAAAGGATATTATGTCCCTTTGTGTTAGAGGTTTGATAAGGGATCCAACAAAAATAGAGGTATTTGGGCATTCTAAGGAGTTTTCTTTGTAGGATGGGGGCATATTTGGGGGGCTTTCTGCATGGTTTCCAGTGAAAAACACCCCAAAATCACACCAAATTTTTATTTAAAATTGATTGGAGGGTGAGACTAGTGGGCAGTTTCACAGCTACCCAAAATGGGTTCCAGGAACTCTATATTGCCCACACACTCTACAGCAAGGATGGGATTCATGAAGGTATGCAAGTCCTAGGAGCTCTTGTCAGCATAACTAATGGGAACAAATGCTGGGAGTTGCAGTCTGGAGCACCACATGATTCCCACCCCTGTTTTATCAGCCAAAGCATATGGTATGCTTTGTTGTTGTTGTTAACTGCCTTTGCGTCGATCTCAACCCATGGCAACCCTATGGATGAGACATCTCCAGGCCCCCCTGTCTTCTGCTGTCTGCCCAGCTCCTGCAAACTCATATTTGTGGCCTCTTTAATAAAGTCCATCCATCTAGCATGTGGCCTTCCTCTCCTTCTACTTCCCTCTACCTTTCCTAACATTATTTTCTTTTCCAACGATTCATGCCTTCTAGTGATGTGTCCAAAGTTTGACAGTCTGAGGGGCTGTACACACTGGCATAAATAGCTGGACTGGGGGCAGAGTGGAGGCATGGTGACCACACACCAGCCACCCCGACCCTGCCCCCACACCGGCTTCATGCCGTGTGCCCCACCACATGGTGGGCGGTGTCAAGGTGTTCCCTTGGTGCAGCATTCCCATGCATTGTGCCAAAGGAGCGCACAAAAGCCGCTGTAGTGGTGGCAAGGGTGCCCTTTCTATGGCACAAAAAAGAGCTGCTTTTTGTAGCTTATTTTTTGTACTGCGGTTGCCGCAGCCCTGATCCACCAAGGAAAGGGGCGGCATCCCACCACCCCTTAGGGGCAGTCTGTTCAGCCCCTTAGTCTTGTCATCTTGGCTTCTAGGGATATTTCTTGCTTGATCTGCTCTTGGAGGACTCATTTTTTGTCCTTTTGACTGTCCAAGGAATCCTCAGCACTCTTCTCTAGCACCACATCTCAAATGAGTTGATTTTTCTCCTATCTTCTTTCTTGACTGTCCAGCTCTCACATTCATATATAGTAATAGGGAATACAATGCCTTGTATGATTCTGACTTTTGTGCTGAATTGTATGTCTTTGCATTTTAGAATCTTTTCTAATTCTTTCATAGCCATCCTCCCCAATCTTAGTCTTTTTCTGATTTCCTGTCTGCAGTCCCCATTCCGATCAATGTTTAATCCCAGATATGAGAACTCTTTTACTATTTCTAGTTCTTCATTGTCTAGTTTTAATGTGTGTAAGTTCTTGATGGTCATTCTTTTTGTTTTCTTTACGTTCAACAGTAAGCCTGCCTTTGTACTTTCTTCTTTAATCTTCCTTAGTAGTTGTTCTAGGTCTATCAGGTTCTCTGCTAGTTTTATGGTGTCGTCAGCATATCTCTGATTGTTGATATTTCTTCCTCTTATTTTCACTCCTCCCTCTTCCATATCCAAGCCTGCTTTCCTTACAATATGTTCTGCATATAAATTGAATAGGTAGGGTGATAGCATGCAGCCTTGTCTGACTCCTTTGCCAATTGGGAATCATTCTGTTTCTCTGTGTTCTGTTCTGACAGTAGCCTGTGTTCTGTCCAGAATACAGATTCCTCATTAGGACTATTAGATGTGTTGGCACTCCCATGTCT
>CM034703.1:309803759-309815013 GCA_020142125.1 Phrynosoma platyrhinos
TGCCATTTGGTCTTCTGTTTGTATCTGGAAAGTAAAACATTTTAATCTACATCAAATTTTTGTAGCAGGTCCCTTTTATTTACAGTCGTTCCTTTGGATTCGTGGATTTGCTGTTTGCGTTTCTATTACTCATGAATGGCAAGCCCACAACACCCTCCTTCCCTCTTTTACTCCTTTTCTGTGCTGACCTTTCCTTGCCCACACTGGCCTTTCCTTGGTCGTGCAGCTTTGTGGCATCCGCCTCGACCTTGTCTTGGTTCCGGAGGCCCGGAAGCAGCTGTGCGGCCTTGCCTCATTCTCAGAGGACTGGAGGTGGCTGCGCCAGCCATGCCTCAGCCCCAGAAGACTGGAGGCGACCGTGCCAGCCGCGTCTCAGCCCTGAAGGCCTGGAGGTAGCCGCACTGGTCTTGCCTCAGTCCCAGAGGTCTGGAGGTGGCTGCACCAGTCTTGCCTCAGCCCCAGAGGCCTGGAGGCAGCTGGCATAGCCATTTCTCCGCTGCACTTCGGGGGGGGGGGGGGGGGGGGGGGGGAGAGGGAAGGAAGGAGAAAGAAGGGAAAGAAATACTCAAGTTTCATTGTCCCCAAGGGCACTGCCATTTGGTCTCCTGTTTGTATAACCGTTCTTCCCCTGTACATGTTTTTTTAAAGTAGGCTATACCCACCTCAGAATGATGACATGAGACAATAATGTTGAGTAAAGAGTCACAATTGTATCAGCTATGTCAAGAATGGAACAAGAATGGTGAATGAGTGAGGGCATCTCAGCTGGATATCTCTGCCTCCTGGCGCAACGTGTAGACATGATGCACCAAAAGGGCATGGAAGAGCTGCGGTGCAGCTTGCTGTAAGCCGCCCCAATTGCCAAGTAGAGGGGTGGGTTATAAATAAAACATTATTATTATTATTATTATTATTATTATTATTATTAGTTACAGTTCAGTTCTATACAGGACTGGGAACAATGCACATTTAACAGAAATAGTCTATTGAATTGGCATTTGTTAGAAATTTTCACTAAATTCTTTCTCATAGATGCTTAAGTGTTCATATTGCACAACTGTCTCAGTTTAGTTGGGATGGTCACATTAGTTCTCTACTTTCCTGCTTTCTTAGCTGCTTTTAAAATGTCAGGCTTCCCCCCCACCACCCATTGTTTCTTTGCTACAAACTGAGTTCAAAATACAAGGTATTATGTACTGCATTAACTCAGCAGGAATTAACCTACCAGCTGGACAGGAGAGGAGGAAATGAAGTCTTGCCTTTCCCTGTCAGAACAAGAGAAAAAGCAAAGTTGAAACTGCAGTTGTAGCTATTTTGGAGCCTGTTATGTGATGATAAATTCTTGCAGTAAGTAAAAGATATGCCATGATCACTAAAAGTCAACATGAGTTTCTTAAAAACAAAGTCTTGCCAGACTAATCTTTCTCTCTTTTTTTTTAAAAAAAAAGAATTAAAGCTTGGTAGATGAAGGGACTTCTGTGGATGTAGGTTATCTTGATTTCAGTAAGACCTTTCACAGTGATATTCTTGCAAACAAGCTAGTAAAATATGGTCTAGACAATGCTACTGTTAGGTGGATTTTCAATTGGTTGACTGACTGAACCCAAAGAGTACGCACCAGTGGCTTAACAGCAGTGCATACAAAAGGAATCTAGGCATCTTAGGGGCTATGTAGATGGGCGGCTCTGGGCTAGCTGCACCGCGGCTCTTCCACACACCCTTTTGGTGCAGCATGTCTACACGTTGTGCCAGGAGGGTGTCCTGACGCTGTGCGCCATACGTATGGGTGCACGGCATCAGGATGGCCTCAGGCTGGGGTTGGGGTAGCTGGTGTGCAGCTGCCCCACCCCAACTCCACCCCCAGACTGGCCCTTTAGGCAGGTCTGCAACTCCCCTTAGTCGGCCACAAGCTGAACATAAGTTAGCAGTGTGATGCAGCAGCTAGAAAAACCAGTGCAATTCTAGACTGCATCAGTAGGAGTATAGTGTCTAGATCAGGGGTAGGCAACCTTTCCCCTTTAAGGGCCAAGGGACTTCAGCTCCCAGAATCCCAGGAGCTATTGGCCAACATGGGACTATTGGCCAACATGGCTGAGGCTTCTGGGAGCTGAAGTCCCTCGGCCCTTAAAGGGGAAAGGTTGCCTACCCCTGGTCTAGATTGAGGGAAGTAATAATAATCTATCTATTCTGCTTTGGTCAGGCCTCACTTGGAATATTGTGTACAGTTCTGGGCACCACAGTTCAAGAAGGATGTTGACAAATATGTATGGCCAGAGGAGGATGACCAGAATAGTCAAAGGTATGGAAACCATGTCCTGTGAGAGCACCTTAGGGAGCTGGGTGTGTTTAACTTGAAGAAGAAAAGGTTAAGAGGTGGCATAATAGCCATGTTTAAATATTTGAAGGGCTGTCATATTGAAGGAGCAAGCTTGTTTTATGTTGCTCCAGAGACTAGAATACCGAGTAACAAGATTCACACTACAGGAAAAGTGATTCCACCTCAACATTAGGAAGAACTTCCTGATGGTAAGAGCTGTTTGACAGTGGAATACACTGCCTCAGAGAGTGGTGGAGTCTCCTTTTTTGGAGGTTTTCAAAGAGTGACTGGATGGCCATCTGTTAAGATTGCTTTCATTGTGTCTTCCTACATTGCAGAGTGTTGGGCTGGAAGGCCCTTGAGGTCTCTGTATCATGCAGGAAAGGGGGAGAGTCTTAACAACTAAACGACTTTCCTTGAGAAGATCCCAATTGAATCTTCAGAATTGTGGCTCAGTCTCTCTTGGAGACACATGGATTCCCCTTCCCTTGATGGATTTTAGATTTTCCTTCCACCTCTGATTTCCTTAGAATAGGATCAATATTACACAGCAGCATTCCTGATTTGAAAATCTTTTTTCTCCTCCCTTCAGTTCTGATTTTAGTTTGTGTTTAATATTTGCATGAACTTTATATTTTGAGGCTTAAGTTTTATTGGTTTTCTTCTCTCTGCTTCCCTTTCCTTTTGATTTATTAATCCTCTCTATGTGAATGTGTACATGTGATAAGTGCACAGTTCCATAGGAAAGAGGCTGTAACTTGTAGTAGTCCAGTGCTGGATGAGTAGTTTAGTGCTAATTACTAGGGATGGGAGGAATGTTTACAAATATTTGAAAAAAATGGTCAGAAACCCATTTATCAAGTATTAGTACCCCTGACGAGCCGAATCCTGAATTGACAAGACTTAAAAAAAAATCATCCCAAATTGTGAATAGTCTTTCCAATACTGCTCAGTTTTTGAAAACTTTCTCAGTGGGAAGAAAATTGGTAAAATAACTTGTTGCTTCCTTTGAGAATAAAATTAGCAAAGAATTAAATCACTACACTTGGGGAAAGTCCCCCCCCCCCCAGAGCTATGTTCCACTTGTGAGTTCAGCGAGACTTACTCCTTAGTAAATGTGTACAGGATTGTAGGCAATAGTCTAAAAGACTATTGAAATGCATCTCTTTCTTTATTACAGTAAGATTTTTCCAGTGGTGAGATTCGTTGTCCATCAGCAAGGGTCCAAATTAACAGAAGCAAGGCGAGCAAGGTGTACAAAAAAGTTTATTTCTGTAGAAATAGGTCCACCTGGAAGGATCCGAAGTGATAAAACTGAATGGTCCTAGGAGTCCAGCTTTTATACAGTTTTGCAACTCTGAAACATTGACATCATAGGTCAAGCACATCTACCATTGTCCCAGATATGGCTATGTTTACTCTAATCCATTTGTCAAAATAAATAGTATGTGAAATTCAGTCAATGGGAACTTTGGATGTTTACAACAAGGAGTCTGTTACTTCAACAAGTAATTTCTTAATTAACAATAATAAATCAAGCAGGAAGCCTTTCTTATCTCTACCTTAAACACAAGACAAAGACAGGTGTGCCAGGAACAGAGTCACCAGCTGCATACATGAATCTCCTGCTTCCAAATGATGGAGATTTCAGGGTTTAGGAGCCCAGCTCAGGAATAGGGAATTTATAAACTAAGAGTGAGAGTTTCCATTTTTATTATTTTCACGACTTTGTTACATTTATCTCATGGAACTTTAAGTATTTTACTTAATTCCCCCCCATCCACATCCACACACACCCTGCATTTCTATCCTAACAACAACCCTGAGAAATAAGTTAGGAAGAGACTACCGTATTATGTTGTAGGGAAGCTGGATGTTGGCCTGATCTAGAATGTGCATTGGGGCATGCATGAATGCTGAGTGCATGCAATGAGTATTGAACAGAAAGAAAGCTAATTTTTAGCAGGTCCGATAAAGACAATTTTATTTTAGAAGAATCTATTGTATAATATTATAAAGTATAGTATAATATTATAATATTAGGGGCATGGTGGCTCAGCTGTTAAGACGTTGACTCTGATGATTGCAAGATCAGCAGGTTGGCAGTTCAAATCCCAAATGCTGCGTGATGGAGTGAGCTCCCATCACTAGTCCCAGCTTCTGCCCACCTAGCATTTCAAAAGCATGTAAAAGTGCAAATAGGTACCACTTTGGTGGGAAGGTAACAACCTTCTGTGCATTCATGCTGGCCACATGACCTACAGAGTAGTCTGACAACACTGGCTTTTTGGCTCAGTAACGGAGATGAACGCCACCCCCTACAGTCAGTTATGACTAGACAATCTTTTTTACCTTTTACCTTTATTGTATAATATTAACTTTATTGTTAATTATGATGTTCCTACATGCACATGTGTACACACACACAAACAGACACACAGTGTTGTGTTTATCAGTTTAGGGGTTTTTTTCTTTTTCAGACTTTCCCAGAAATGGTTCTCTGCTGAAAATAGTAGTTTTGTGTAGTTTTTCTCATTAATTGCTTTTGCCCTCTTTGAGCCTCACCCTTTTGATCGCACTCTGATGTTGCTGAGCCAGATGTGTCCCAGTTTTTGTCTGTGAAATATTAGAGGGCATGGAGCATTTGGGCACGTACCTGGGTTTTCTCACATCATAGCAATCCTTTGACCAATATCCTCAAACTGTAGACCATAATGTTCTAGCATTCAAAGAGAAAATAGATACTCTAGGTTTCTCTTTTCACTTTTAGTTTCAAGTTTCCTTTTCCACTGAAGGGCAGAATAGAGAGCTTTTTGTTCCATCATACGAGGTCATTCTATATTTCATGGTCTTGAAGCTAATACATTTAAACATGGCTATTTTCCTCAGCATACTGTTATTTTCTGTAGATCCTTTATCTTACCGCTCTTTATCTTGCAAAATTAAAATGTCCCATTAGCCCCAATAATGCCAAAGAAATGTCACAATATTTTATTTATCACTCAAGATGGAAGGTAGGGCTAGTTTATAATCTTAGTGTGTGTGTGGGGGGGGACGGACAGCTTTTTTGGGATTAATTTCAAGTAGATACTACAGACCAGCTTTTTATCAGGTTCTACCTTTTTTAGCTTTGGAAAAGCATGATTGATATTTTTAAATTTTTCTTTTATAAAAAATATTTCCCCTGAATTCAGTACTAACAATATATTATTCAGTCTTCTTCTTCTTCTTTTTTTTTAATAGCAGCTTTGGGTTGTTCCATTAGTCACTACAGTTATTACAACACTAAAGGCCTAATCCAGGGGTAGGCAACCTTTCTTTTCCCTTTAAGGGCCGAGGGACTTCAGCTCCCAGAAGCCTCAGCCATGTTGGCCAATAGTCCCATGTTGGCCAATAGCTCCTGGGATTCTGGGAGCTGAAGTCCCTCGGCCCTTAAAGGGAAAAGGTTGCCTACCCCTGGCCTAATCCATCAGCATTTGACTTGCACAGGCAGGATGTAATGTGTTTTTGATCCCTGTTTGCATCAGGATTGCCATTTTTGGCCACATGAGGTGTAGTTGCTCTCTTGGCAAAAGGGTTGTAGTGAAGGAAACATGGCACAGCAGGGCAAAGGTGAGTCTCAGCTTGCAAACACTAGCAAATGTCACGTAGCATAATAAAAGAAATATACTTTGTGAGCAATATGTGTGGAAGGATGGTACTTTGACTACTATTGTCCGTCATCATCATCATCATCATCATTAGGTCCCTCCAGGGAGTAAGGCAACAGACAAATTAAATAAATAAATAAATAAATAAATTAAATAAATCATGATCACAATTGTTTCTATCCTGCCTTTTCTCCAAGATTGGGAACTATCACTCATGCAAACATTTAGTACATTAAGGGCCTGAACAGTTTGCCAGAAATAATCCAGTTTGAGTCCACTTTAGCTGCCCTGGCACAGTGTTAGGTAATCATGGGAACTGTAGTTTATTGTGGCACCAGAGCTCTCTGACAGAGAAGGCTCAATGTCTCAGAAAAAACTACAGTTCCCATGATTCCTTAGCACTGAGCCAGGACAGTTAAAGTGGATTCAAGCTGCATTATTTCTGGCAGTCTGTTCAGACCCTAAATTAAAATTAGTACAATATAAAGAAAGTTACCATTTAAACTGAATTCAAATATTAACCTTATAAACACAATTTAAAACTTATACTTTAGAAAAATGCAGTTAAAACAGCGCAATTTAAAGCAAAACAGTACCCTCATTACAGCCTTTAGTTTAAAAAAGCCTTACTGTGGAGAGAAGGCAGGTTAGAGCCAGCCCTGGTGACAACCAATCAGGACTGAGCTGGCAACAGCCAATAGAATGTTGGGCTGTAAGAGGGGAAATTCCGTTAGGAACAGTTGGAAGTCAGATAGGGTTTGGATTCCAAACAGTGAGGGTCTGGTGGAGAAGGTTCCAGAGTGAAAGAGGGCTAAGGTCCGGAAGAGAGGGGCCTAATGCCCATACTAAACTCCAAGTGAGGGAGTTAATAAAGAGAATATCCTGAGGAGTATTGATAGCCTTAGAGGCTGGTTAAGAAACAGTGGTAAAGGTACCCAAAGAAGGGCTAAGAATGCCCTGTGGGAGTAATTGAAAGTGTTCCAAGGAAAAAAGTGTTTTAGAGTATTATTATTTGTAACTGTAACCAATGATAAGTGCAACAAGACCAAGTGAAACATTGTTACTTGTAAATAAAGTTTTATTGTTACTTTTTGAAACACTTGTCTACATTGTGAATGAATAATCCAACCTTTCCTGACTAGTTAACCCCACCTCGGACATAAATAGCCTATAAATGATGTTCCTCACGTGGCCTCATCAACAGATGGAGAGGATCATAAAGTCAGGCTTTTTTAGTTGTTGTCTGTATTGGGTTTTTAATTGAATTGAATTGTCTTTTAAATAGTTTGATTTAATACTGTTTTAAGGGTGGGGGTGGGGGTGTGTCTTGTACTTTATGTTTTTATTATGGATTGTATATTTTAAACTTGTAAGCCGCCCTGATTGGAGTACCACTGGGCGGGATATAAATAAATTTTATTAAATTTATTATTACTATTATTCTAAACCTTAGCCAAGATAGATTATACTAAAGAGTTTTAGAAGAGAAAGTTGGTGAAGGAGTGGCTGTTTGCATAGGGTGGTGGCAGCTGTGGGACGAAAAGGGTCCATGATGCGGCCACAGATGAAAGAAAATAAAGCGTGTGCTTCACAGTTATGTTCTAAAATCCTGTTTGGATATTAAAAAGTTGCCAGCATGAGGGAACACAGTGGTGTGCATGTGAACACAGTTGCCTGGCATTGCTATAGAGTGCAGACGTAATGAGTGAACTGGGCTACTATGTTGCCAGAATACTATCATGGCCAGTGTTATAGCCCTTTGTTATAAGAGCCACATCCAAAAATAGCAAAAATAGTAGAGGCCCTTTATCTTTCGTTGCAATGTATACAATATAATACAGTATATATGCACACTTCTCTGTGTCAACTTCCAACCAACTACTGCAAAGTCTGCTCCAAACAACTCTCCAACTCTCCAGACTAACCCACATGTGTCCAGTCTCTTAGTCCACTTATATAGGAGTTGGCTCTGAGTCATTATTCAGTGCATTAACCTTGCAGCAACTTTGCCTCATGCCATGTCCTGACTCAGTAGTCTGTGGCTGTCCCATGAAATATATGTCACCTGTCAATCAAAATATTTTTCTATTGTTAAAGTCACAATTACTCCAACACAACACGGGTACCGTTGGATATGTTGCATAAAATACCCAAGGCATCCATCAAACACGAATGCATTTTCTTTTACTTTAGCGACTTTGTCTCACTCTTGACTACCCACAAAACAGTACTGGTGTGCTGGCGTTTTTCAAGCCCCAAATCATGAAAGATAGTATATTGAGTTGTATAGATTTTGCCTTTATTATACCACAGAAACAAAGAGGAACGCTGATGTAAAAACATTACTGAGAAGGAATAAACACTTCTAAGTGCCTTTCCTTCATTACGCATTATTACACCAAAATGCTGGTGAGGACATTGGTAGTGAGTGGAAATGTCACTTTCTGACATAGTCAAACCCTTTCAGCAAATGTAAAAAATAAATTGCTAGAAATACAGTTTTAGGGAACAATTTTGTTAAACCAAAGGGCAAAATAATGCATCTTAGAAATGTCAAGGAGAAAATGAATTTAGCAATAAATAACATTTTGCTGAAGATACATTTTATTTCCTCAGCAATGACCTGTGTCAAATAATCTTTGTTTCTGCACAATTCCCCCCCCCGATCAAGAGCATTTGATTTGCTGTTTAATGGGGATCTATTTTTTATATATAATTATTAAAGCCAATTAATATTATATATAATATTAAAGCCAATTAAACAAATGAATGTGCTTATATAATGTGTTTGAACTCTCCCATATTAAAATTTTGGCTTAAAAAATTAGAATCAGTAGGGAGTTTATTGAAGTCAGTAATTAGCAAGTGGGCTGACATTTAAAAGTCTGAAATGACAAATCCCAGACATTTAAAAACACTTGTCTTGTGTGAAATCACAGCTCCACCTTCTCTCCCTCTCCTTGCAAATATAAGCCTTACATTCTGAAAAAAGTCATAGTCAGGGTTTGCTTTCTTTGCACATAGGTATTCACTGACCTCTTTTGCAGTATCTCATGCAAGATCTTGGCAAGAGTGATGCCTCCTTGGTATGTTTTTGTTTTCTCTGGAGGAAGCGCTCTAAGAGTATTTAAGCTGAATATAAGCAAGCTTACAACACTATTCAAAAATACCATGAAACATCTGCTCCTGTTTTGTTCACTTATGCTCTGACATAAAACAGCCTACTTTGCTTGTCCCCTTGCAAAGGAAGAATAATGTGGCACATAATGCCCCGGAGTAACAACAACAGAAAAACCCTTTGAAATACAGTGCTAGAAGCTCTTTCTTGAAAAAGAAAAAAAAAAGTGCCAATCTTTATTTAGCTTTTGTGCTGTCTTTCTGGGTGGAGAAAAGGTATCATCACAAAAAGTGAAGAAACTGACCATGCTTGAGCAGTTGTTGTGGTTGTGAGTCTTTGGGTTTATTGTGACTTATGGTGACAGGGTTTTCTTGGCAAGATTTATTTAGAGTGTGTTTGCCATTGCCTTCTTGTATGGCTGAGAGAAGGTGTGAGATTTGCCCAAGGTCAGTTTGTGGGTTTCCTTAGCTGGGTGGGGATTCAAACCCTGGTCTCCTAGAGTCCAAGGATGCATCTATACCAGGGGTAGGCAAACTTTCCCCTTTAAGGGCCGAGGGACTTCAGCTCCCAGAAGCCTCAGTCACGTTGGCCAATAGTCCCATGTTGGCCAATAACTCCTGGGATTCTGGGAGCTGAAGTCCCTCGGCCCTTAAAGGGGAAAGGTTGCCTACCCCTGATCTATACTGTAGAAATAATGCAGTTTTACACCACTTTAACTGCCACAACTCCATCCTACAGAATCCTGGGATTTGTAGTTTTGAGAGGCTCCAGCACTCTTTGGCAGAGAAGGCTAAATTGGAAAATGACAAACCCCAGGATTCCCTTGGATAGAGCTAGAGCACCTAAAGTGGTGTCAAATTTCATTACTCCTACATGGTAGATGCATTCACTAGTCTGAGGCTCAAACCATTACAATAGTAATGGCAGTAGACCCTGGCATTTTACTCCCTCAAATGAATGTTTTTTAGTACATCCATACAGATGCAAGCCCTGACACATGGGTATTTTACAGCATTGTCGCCTTAATGAACAGCACCCCCAGATTTCAGCCATTTGCTATTTTCTTTCTTTCTTTCTGATCACTCCTTTCTCCCAATGCAGGGCCCAAGGGACCGTATACTATTAAAGTTAAGCACAACTAGAACCAAGAAGTCATAGTATTACAGTTCAATGATAAAGTAATAAAATAATCTTATTGTACTGATTAAATCTTACAAAGCACAAACAAAAAAGGGGAGGGTGCACAGCAATCCCCTCCTCCATGGTTAATGTTTGTCTGAATGTTGTTTTTTTAAAAAAAGCCAAAATAAAAACTGAGATAAAAACTATCTTATAAATCTATTTATTTTTGCATTAAAGGTACTTTTTTGTCCTAGCAAATGGAATCTATTGGGACTCTATCTATCTATCTATCTATCTATCTATCTATCTATCTATCTATCTATCTATCTATCTATTCTTACTTATTGTTATTAGTGTTTTAATATAGGGTATGTTTATTTAAACCCAACCCTATTTTATGTGAGCCGCCTTGATTGCTTTGGCAGAAGGCAGGATATAAAATAATAATAATAATAATAATAATAATAATAATAATAATAATAATAAGTTTATCATCATCATCATCATCTATCATCTATAGCTCAAGCTGTTTTTCTTTCCCTTTCCTTTCCTTTCCTTTCCTTTCTTTGAGAACTGTGATGTAATTAAGTAAAAGTGATTTTAATTCATTGGCCCATTCAAGGAAAACTTGAGGTTTTTTCCAAGGACAGGGAAGAGGAAACAATATAATTTATAGGGGTCAGAAATACCCCATAATATGAGAAATACTACACATTTGAAATTAGTTGTATCCCCCCCCCTCCATTTTATTTGGTCTTTATTCTGCTTTGTATATTCTGCCTTTCAGTATTTGGGAGGCACACATTTTATTTTGCATACACAAACACTCCTTTGGGCATGGGGCAGTTTTATACTCCATCATCGTTGAATTTATCTGTGGATTAGAAAATGTGCTGCAATTCTAACAACATTAAGTGGTTTTCCTGTGAAGGGAACAGCATTTCACAGCAACAATGTTTTCTGTGCAAAAACTTGTTATCTGTACAATAAAACTATGTGCCTGTGATGTCCAGCCTGGACTGTTTAAATTCTCCCCTGCATTTTCTT
>CM034703.1:309871807-309883793 GCA_020142125.1 Phrynosoma platyrhinos
CAGATTCCTCATTAGGACTATTAGATGTGTTGACACTCCCATGTCTTTGGCACTGTATCTTAACCTTAGATAAAAAAGGCACAATCCTCTTCTCTGAGTAGAGTGGCAAAAGGTGAGAGCTTAGTCCACCCCAGGAGCACCTAAAAGAAGCATCTATTATTTCTGCCATGGCTGTGCTTCTAGCATTTTTGAATGACAGGATGGGAAAATGGTGGGAGTGGCAATTCTTTGGTGCTTCCCTTTGAAAGAGTGCTGAGAGGAATCACACTTTTAAAGTTTTGAATAAGACAATGGTCTATATTTGTCAGCTTTTCTGGGTTAAACCTTGTGCAAAGATATCACTTTAAAGGTAAATTTGCATTGCCTTTTCATCCATTTTGACATGTGTGCATTTTCATCCATTTTGACATGTGTGCATTTTCATAGCCCTTCCTGTGTCTGGTTGCATCACATAACACAGCCACCATTTCCTCTAGTTCCCTCCTCATCCATCCAGGATTTTGGTTGAGCACAAACAGTTATGCATGCCAGACATTTGTACGTTTACAAGTTTTACCGTTGACTTATCCATGGGTCATATAAAAAGCCATAAGTTTGGGCCCAAAACCTATCTTCAACTTAATATATGAGGTCAACTTCTACATGAGTACATATGGTATTTAAAATCAGTGCTCTTAAATGTTTCAGGAAATATCATTTATCCTCTCTTTTTCAGCAAGAAAGGGGGTTGTCAAAGAAGGCTGTAGGGTTTGAGGGCCTAAAAACAGCCTTAGAGGACCACACATTGTTCACTCCCACAGTAGATTCTATTAGACCATGCATATCTCCATGCAGGTGTGCATCTCATCTCAAAATGGCAAGACGATTCCCCTCAAACTCCACTTGGATCAACCTGGAGCTGATTTCAGTGGTTTTACCTTGTTTCTCAGAACCTCTCCCTGCAATTCAGTCACCATCTTGAATGTTTTGGGATCTACACATGCAGATGGTTTCTGCATGAAATGTCATTCTTAGCTTCATCCAGGTTGGACTTGAATTTCCAGCTATTGGAACAGGAACAAGTATTTCCCTGATCTAGAACCTATTCACACCTCACAATTATAGCACTATGATTCCACTTTGAAAGCCTTGACTGCATTCTATGAATGCCTGAAGTTGTAATTTGGTAAGGCACTAAAGGAACTGAGTGAGAGTTCCAGATCAAAAATGCCTGGACTTCACTAAGCTGTTAAAATGAAATTGTAGCATGCATAGTGTGAATGGGCCTAAAGATGGTTTTGTGTTGTCATCTTTTACAGTGCTGATGTCACCTCCAACAGGGCCTCAAATTCAGAAAAGCAAGGTTCAGTAGTTAAAACTCAGTGAACTTTGATTTTGCAACTATAGGGCCATTTTATTAATAATAATAAAAAAATAAAATTTATTTCTATTCCACCCCTCTGCAGTGCAATTGGGGCAGCTTACAACAATTAAAACTACAATAAAATACATACAACCCCAAAACTCACCCACCCCTTAAAAAATATTAAACTTAGACAATTAAAAACATTTTAAAATAAATCACAACACAAAACAAAAAGCATCGCAACACCAGCAGTGCAGAAAGGGAGATGAATTAGCTAACTCTTGGGCTGGGATAATTATTCAAGAAAGGCCTGGCAGAAGAGATCCGTCTTAAGAGCCTTTTTGAAGCTGTCTAAAGTGGTAATGAGACTAATCTCGTCTGGCAGGCCATTCCATAATCTGGGCGCGGTAGCAGAGAAGGCCCTCTGGGAGGTTTCTGACAGCCTTGTTTTCATAGGCTGTAGCAAATTCCTCCCAGAGGACCAGAGTACGCGGGTTGGGTCATATGGAAGGAGACGGTCCCGAAGATAGGTTAGACCCAAGCCATGTAAGGCTTTAAAGGTCATAACCAACGCCTTGTACTGTGTCTGGACAGCTTTGGCTAAAGGCGAGGTATAAATATAGTTGTTGTTATTATTATTATTATTATTATTATTATTATTTATTATTACCTATGTTTACATAAGTATTTTTTAAAAGCTGATTCCCCCCCCCCCCCCCCTTTTTGTTTTTGGTGTGGCGAATCAATCAATTTCAGACAAGCTTTCCTTGGCTACTTTATAGGATTATTTTGAGGATGGGAGGGCAGAATATGGATGTCAGCTTGAGATCCTTTGAAAGGTAAGGTTATGACAAATGTCATAACAATACTCAGTAATTGAATTGTTGCCACAGCACAGATGTGGCTCTTGACTTCTGATGCCTAGCTTTCTTGCACTCTTGTGTCCAAACATTTTCAGAGGGGGAACATTCTTTTGAAAGTGAACTCTGTGTTATTAAAATATTACATCCAAAGTAGCCTGCAGTGACTGGAATGCCAACAACCTTCACACAGCTTCAGAACACTGGCAAATAAAGAGAGAGATTATCTTTACTTAACATAGAGACATGTTATATAGGCCTTGAAAATCTAAATGATATGTACTACTTTCATTTGGAATTATAATTAAAGTGTATAATGTCATTTAACTGTTTAATGAACTCTGGATAATGCAAGGGAATACAAATATTTGACCTTCCTGACAGTGACTGATGGATTGAAGCTGTGTAGCATGGTATCATTAGAATGTCAAATAACATCATTATTCATGATTATCAGGAATTATTCAGGTGAAATAGCAAACCTAATGGAAAGCTATTATTTGTGTGTGTGGGCTGCAGTTTGACTTTCTCTGTCAGTGGCAGTCCCTAGATGATGCAGACCGTGAGGTGCACATATTTATTGTGCCACAAAGAACAATTACTACTGCATGCTAAATAAATGACAGTCTTTGGCTTGGAGTAAAATGGAATGTTCCCTGCCAAGAAAGTATTTTTAAATATGCATTTAAAGGTGTTCAAGACACTACAACAAACTTGGCCATGTTATATTATGTGACTTGGTCTGTATATGATTGTTTCCTTCCTTTCCATAGAGGATTGGTATTTCAAAGTAATACCTCTCCTCTTTGAAAAGGAAGGGAGCAATCATGT
This sequence comes from Phrynosoma platyrhinos, assembly GCA_020142125.1. Classification (NCBI taxonomy): domain Eukaryota; kingdom Metazoa; phylum Chordata; class Lepidosauria; order Squamata; family Phrynosomatidae; genus Phrynosoma; species Phrynosoma platyrhinos. Next base: position 309,874,844 of record CM034703.1, read on the forward strand.
ATAGGGTGTATCCACACTGCACAGTTATAGCAGATGAATACTACTTTACTTGTCCTGGCTTTGTTTTAGGAATCTTGGGATTTGTAGTTTGGTAAGTATTTAAGATTCTGTAGTACACTTCCCACAGCTGTAATACTAGAGCAGTGGTTCCCAACTTTTTCTGTACCCCACACCCCTGGGAAATGTTAATTACTGTTTGCATCCACTACAAAAGTCATATCACATTTAAAGATGAAGACATTTCTTTTCTCATTTTTGAACCACAGATTGAACCACATAAAATAAACTTTAAAAAAATAAGCTTTTAACCCAGTGCATAAAATGCAAATCTAAATTGAAAAATTAGATTTTAATTTATTCAGAAAAAAAGTGAGTGATGACTCATGATGTAAGGACACAAGCGACTCTTTGTCACACCCCCTGAAACTGCATATCTTTCTAGGGGTGCATCTACACCAGGGGTAGGCAACCTTTTTGAGCTGGGGGCCGGGTTGCTGTCCCTCAGACAATTGACGGGCCGAAGCACCAAAAATAAATAAATAAATAAATAAATAAATAAATATTAAAATTAAAAAAAGAATTAAAAATTTTAAAAAAAATGCATGCACACTCTCTCAGCCCCAGAAAAGCCATGGCAAAACCCCTGTGAAGATTTTGCCAAGAAAACTCCAAGAACAAGTAATAACAACAATAATCAATATCATCATGGGGGGGCAGCGGTGGTGGTGGGGGGCGGCGGCGGCAGGACTGGTTTGGGGCCAGTCCAAAGGCCTTTCTGGGCCGCATCCGGCCCCCGGGCCTTAGGTTGCCTACCCCTGATCTACACTATAGAAATAATGCAGTTTGATACCACATTACTGCCACGGTGCCATCCTACAAAATCTTAGGATTTTTAGTTTTGTGAGGCACCAGCACTCTGGTGAAACTTGTGAAACTACCAATCTTGTGAAACTACCAATCTTGTGAAACTACCAATATCAGGATTCCATAGGATGGAGCTGCAGCACCTAAAATGGTGTCAAACTTCATTGTGTAGATGTACCCAAAGTCTCTGAAACAACAGTCCCAGACTTTCTAGATTAATCTTCCCCCACTCCAACAACAGTCTAGATCAGCAATTCACAGTTCATAATGTTCCTCATCTTATTACAATGATACTTCTCTGATTGATTCCGTCATATCCAATGACATATGGGTGCCCCATAGATATACTGGGAAAGAAAGTTGTATAAACATTCCCAAAGGTGATCTGTAATGTCTCAGTTTTTCCTGTTGAAAGGTTTATTTTTTGAAATTTATATATATATATATATATATATATATGTTTGATATTTTCAAGCCATGAATGAATGGCTGAATCCATGGATAAAGAATCTGTGGATATGGAAGACTGACTGTACTTAAGAAAACATGGTACTCATTAAGCTCTGTAGAGGAAGAGGCAAGGTTTCTGTGCAGTACCTGCACCTGGGAACTTCCTTTTTTGGTGGGAATGGAGTTGGAAAGTAGGCAATGGTGCATTCCTCACTATACTGGGGGGAAAGTTATTGAAGATTTTCAAACTGTGCAACTACTTGGAATTTTGCAAACCATGGTAGAAACCATAATGATAGTTGCAGTTTCGACTTTGCACAAACATACTACTACATAACAATATATTCTATTCCAGAAATTGTTTTTTGTAGCAGAGATTATCTGTATAGATACATATTGTCTGTTCTATTCCATGGCCATAACAGGATCAATAATAGTAGAATCTAATCTTTCTTGTCCCCAAATTTATTGTACTGTTTACTGCAGACAATCTGCTGCATCCCCAAACCACAAGTCTGTGCTTTTCCAGTCTCTTTTTAACTAACCATCCTCCTAATGTTGAGGTTGCTAAAAACTTCCAAGTAGAGGATGAAGAGGCAAAAGGAGTCTCGGTGGGCCTTTGTAAAAAGTGAGTTTGACTGTGAGAAGCTTTGTTAACTACTTCTTTGTTTAGTACTTCTGTACTAAATTTCTTTCTTCACTCTTATTTAAAAACAATAATTAAAATTCAATCTCATGAAAGATATGTGAGCAGAACCTATACTTACAGTCTCATAACAATGAATTAATATCTTTGTCACAGTCACACAACACTGAATTACCTACAGTCAACAATGAGGAAGCAGGAAAATTTGTATTTCTCTTTGAAACGAAAAATGAAATGGCTGAAGGAGTATGAAATATGCAATCTAGTTGTAAAAGTTTTAAGGATAGCCTGCATTTATGTATTATTGAGATTGAGGGCATAAATACAATTTTTTAAAAAATGATTTTTAAATTTTAAAAAAGCAAGCCAAATAATATGTTGCTGTTGTTTTGTTGTCTTTGTTACTCCTTGGGAAACATTCCAGGCAGTGTGACTAAATGGATGCTATACAAATTCATAAATTTTAAGTGTAGCCATCAAAGTTGTTGCAGTAGCAAATGTAAAATATTTAAAAACATTTAAGATCTAATACACTATAGTCTAAATCAAACAGTTGTTGAATCAATGGAACATGCATACTTAGTTAGTATTTATTTACCAAGTTCCCATTTATTCAGTGGGCCTACTCTAGCTAGGATTGCATTTATGCTTAAGTGGTTACGTTTATTTTAATAATTTACTTGACATTGGTAGTGTGCATCTGCAGCTTGACCCAGGTAAAAAGTATATTATGTACTTCCATTTCCTAATTAATAAAAAAGTTATCTTTACAAAATCTACACACCATATGATATCCTGCCAAATGCTATAAACTGCCCTAGTGAGTTGTAACTTAACATGTTTTAATAATCAGATTTTCACCGATGTGTTAAAACATTATTTTAATCATCATCATCATCATCATCATCATGATCATCATCATTACTTCATTTATATCTTGCTTCCCCCATCCCCCCAAATACTGGATTTCAAGATGGCTTACAAAAATATGTGAAGCAGAAGCAGGGCAAACTTTAAAATCAATTATTTAAATTGGGATTTTTCTCTCTTGGTGATCAGGGGTGGGAATTGTGCAGCCCCCAGATGATGTGGAACTATAGTTGTCATTGACCCTAGCAACTTAGGCAATGGTGAAGAATGGTGGGAATTGGAGTCTAACAACCTCTTGAGGGGACCCATGATTCCCACCCCTGATTAAATCAACAATTTGAAATGTCTTGACTTAAATCCATCCACCCAGTTTTGGAGGTTGAAGAAGAAGCAGTATGCATGCAACCCCAGGGACACTCCATCTTAAAGGGAGCACTGTCTGCTGCTCATTGAATCTTCAGCCTTATTCTCCATTTGTGGAATTGCCTGGTTTTGTTAGGCCACCCCTCTGATGGCCTCAAAATTTGTCCATCTCAAAAGTCAGAGATACAGCTTTGTGAACTCTCCTTATAACTCTTGCAGTAACTACAGCTGTCATAATGGGAATTCATTTCACATGTTGCTGAAAGAGACTGATGGGCTCAGGTGCTTTGTAGCTGTTTTGTGGGTACATAACAGTGGAGTGCCAGTTTTTAGAATGGATGTTGTGGGTCTACGCCAAATTTAATAACTATTCTTGGAACTAAGCCTAGTGTTTTATAATAGGAAACATACAAATTCATCCTGACAAACTTATCTACTTTTTTTTTTTGCTTCCCTTTGATACGTTTAGGCACTTTTCCTGAAGAAAAATCTCTTGCTTTCAGTTTCAGGTTCACAGCCCTTGATTCTACAGGTGTTCCTCTGGCAAAGTTCAGTAGACCTTTAGCTACCACTGAAATTTCCTGCATTAGCCTATCAGGTCCAATCCAGCTGATTCTGTACTCAGATATTTTGCCCAAAGTGAAATTTATACCTTTGAAATTTTTAGGTGAAATTTCTGTATCATGGAGTTAAAAACAAAAACAAAAGCATGCAGCACTGTTGTAAGTTACAGTATCTGTAAACTCAAAGTGCTATTCAGCTCTAAAAATTAGAGGAGAGGCTAGCACCATGGCCCTCTACATGTTGTTGTTTGGTAGTATCCTTCAGTAACAGCCAGCTTACAGAGTGATGATGCATGATAGAAATTACAATCCAACAAATCTGAATGCCCAAAAGTTTCCTAGACTTTATCTATAGGTATGTGCTAAAGGTTTCAGATGTGCTCAACTTGTCTCCCATCTCTCTAACCTCTCAATTGAGTTAATCCTTTATACTAAAATAAAATATTACCAAAACATGTTGAGAAATATCTTCGCTATAGCTGTCTGAAAGTATCATATGTTTTAGGAACTGCATATATTAAAAATTGTAATCTCATCTGGAATATTGTTTGTCAGGGTAAACTTGAATTTTTGAGAAATCAGTGGCAATAATACAAATGCCCTCCTTTGGTAATTTGATTTTGCTGATTCCATTTTCAGGTTGCTTTGCTGCTTTCACTGAGTAGCTAGTGTATATGTTATCTTGCTTGATGAGATGGAGAAAATCGAGGCAGATTGAACCAGCTAAAAATGCATTTTAATGAATGATGATTGCCCTTATTCATAACATATCATTTGAATTGAAATAGCTTTTTGAGACATTATGGTTACAAGAGCAGTTTTGAAGACACTAGGGGTCCAGAGACTCATTTTCAGTTCAGACTGAGTGGTAATCCAAAAATGTGTGCATACTGTTTAGAGTTATGCTTTCAGCCTTTGCAATCCACAAGATAACTTAATTATTCTATATGTAACAAGTCTATACATTTTCCTTTGGTCACATCTCAAGTGAAACGGACACTTCCAAGCAGTCAACTTGTACTCCCCAGCTGCATTTTTGTTTTCTTTTTTGGCTTTTCCTTTCCTTTATCTCCCCCTACCCCTTTGGATCTTATTAGTAGTCTATTTTGCTTCTAATTCTAACAAACATATGTGCTGTTTCATGCAAAGATATTAGATGAATGGTTAGAGGAGTGTTCTGTCTATCCTATGGAGATTGCAATGAATTCTGCCAATATGCAGAAATCGCCCTCATAATTTTGGAAGTGTTATTTCTGTTGGAAAGCAGAATTGCTGTCAGATTTGTCAGATTCATTGCTTCACTATCTGTGTTTCTGCCTATGCAGGATGCTTGAGGTGTCAGAAGGCACTCTTGATATTGTTGATGATGCTTAGCGACATCTGCGTAAGCTGTAGATTGTTCAGCATCAAGTTTACTTTCTGCACAACTTTAGATATGGGGGAAAAGTATATTTGCTATGGATGGAAACAGCTGTCAGTATTCATTTCTTGAAATTTTTTAAAACTAAGGCTTTTTCCATCATGAATTTAAATAAATTTGTGCATGTTGTTGCAGTTCATCAAACCAACTGAACCACATCTCTTCAGACATATTTATAGTACAAATTACATGGCAACAACCTGTACTCCAGTCCTACTATGGCTATGGTTGCCACATCATAGGAAAATGGGAGGGAGTATCACATTCTGCATCATGTGGAGAAATTTCATAAGACTTCGAGCTTTTTTGAAAGCAGGGTAGAGGTTTATATTTTTATGATGGTTCTTGAGGCCAGACATGACAGCATATTAGTTTGCACCATGAGCAGGCCTGGCGATGCTTGAGAAATTTGTTCCATCAAAATTTGCTTTAAACAGATTTTTCAGATCTTCACTTCCCAGATTGGCAAAACAGGTGTGGTTCTCCACCCCTGTCTCCTTAAACAGAGGGATTTAGAGTTCTTTACTGCTTGTCAGATGAGTTTTATCTGTTTGGAAGTCCCATCTCAAAACCATTTAGTTGCCTGGGCTCCCAACTCACAAAGAATGGTATAGTCCAGATAGGCAAATTTAGCCTCAATGGTCTACGTAAGCAATCTTCAGTATTAAAATTTCTGGATATTTAGCATGGGAGAATGAACTTTATAATCTTTTAGGTTATTTTATTAATATAAATAAACTAATACTTACATTATGCAGTGGTTCAAGTGGTTAAGATGCTGACTCTGTTGATTGTAACGTCAGCAGGTTGGCAGTTCGAGGCTCAAGTGCTGCATGATGAGTTGAACTCCTGTCCCTAGTCCCAGCTTCTACCAACCTAGCAGTTTGAAAGCATGCAAATGCAAGTAGATAAATAGGTACCATTTCAGTGGGAAGGTAAACAGCATTCTGTGCAATCATGCTGGCCACATAATCATAGAGTAGTCTCTGACAACACTGGCTCTTCGGCTTAGAAACGGAAATGAAGACCACCCCCTATGGTTGGACACGATTTGACAACCTTGTCAATGGGGAATACCTTTACCTTTAATGCTTACATATACACACATACTTCTCTTGGGGAAGGAATAGACATCTAAGTTGGTAGACATACAAGTTGTTATCAACATTTCATGTAAGTCATCAACCATCTTATAAAATATTGGAATCTCATATTCATCTTAGGAAACATCACTGGCATATAGACTTAGGTTTGTAAGGAATTAAACAACTTGCACAGCACATAGACATCTGTTGAGGAATTCTATATATTATCTTTTACACATCTTAACTAAGGTTCAAAACACACTGCAGAAATAATTCAGTTTGAGACTGCTTTAACTGACCTGGTTCAGTGCTAGGAAATTCTGGAAACTGTAGTTTTGTGATCCATTTAGTCTTCTCTGTTAGAGAGGTCTGGTGCCACAATAGCACTGAGCCAGGGCAATTAATGGGGGTCTCAAACTGGATTATTTCTGCAGTGTGTTTTGGACCATACAGATATTTTAGTTTCTACACTATGAAGACACAAGTCTCACTTATATTCATTTCATATTCCAAGATACAAGTTTCAGGAACTTACATTTTGCAAAGTATAGCAGTCAGCCTGTAAAACTGATCATGGAAATTAGCACTATTTGTGGTTAGAAATCAGAACAGTTCCATGTTTTAGATGCATACTGTAAAAGGAGGAAAAAAATATTAAACATAATATATGTATTTGAAAAATTTGCAAAAAATATGTTTTTCTAAAAACTACACAAACATATTTTAGTAAAGAGTGGCATTCATCCAGTGATGTATCCATTTGAAAAACACCTGCCAACACACAGAATAACCTGGGACTGATTTGGAGTGTGGAAAAGAAGGAAATGAACTTGACACATCTTCCTGTCCCTAGAGTGGATTATATCGAGATACAGAATATATGAACCAGTATATCCACATATGGTGGATGTGGCCCCTAATATTTGTGTACAGTAGGCTCTTGGAGTTTGGTTCCAGGACACCCCATGGATATCAAAATCCATGGATGGTCAAATCCCATTAAATACAGTGGTGTAGTAAAATGGTGTCTCTTATATAAAATGTCAAAATCAAAGTTTGCTTTTTGTAATTTATGTATTTTTTTAAAAAAAATATTTTCAAACTGTGGATGGTTGAATCCATGGATAAAGAATCCATGAATACAAAAGGCCAAATGTAATAGTGAAATTTTGTTTTAAAATTTGTATGTACAGCCTTGATTGTAGAAACCCTAACTCATGCAAACAGCATCACCATGGGATCTTAGCTAGGTCTTGAACCTGTTAGGAGTTGTGAACTCACCCTGCATTGCTTTTTAAGCCTCTTCAGAATTTCAAAGAAGCAGCCTATAACAATATGCAATATGAGATAATTAAAAAGTCTCATTTCATTCCAAGTTTATAACCCAACTGTGTGTATCACAAGCGTTTTATCTTTCTTAAGACATAAGTGGATGCTACATTTTCTGCAAGGCATTCTTTGAAAGATAATAGCTTTATCTTTGGGCTTAAACCAAAAAAGGCTACACAGTGAAGAGACAGATATCAAAAAGCAGAGGATTTTGTAGTGCGTTTAGTACCTCTGTAAAGGTGGAGAAGGAGCCATGGGTGCCTTTCAAATAACACACAGAGAGAATGAACACTCTCAACTCTTGGAACAAGTATAATCATAATGTAACATGAAGTTCTATTATGGTTAGTAAATTCTCAGGAAATCAATAACTAGGGAGGAGGGAAATAACTAGGAAAAAAGATAGACAAAATTAATCTCTCTCTCACTCAAATATATCTTTGCTAATGTAAATGCTTTCTTGTCATGAATGAGCTGAAATGCCTTTAAAGACATAGCTAAAGATGATTAAAATATCACAAAGAACCAAAAGCCCTCCAACTGTAGATATTCATTAAATTGACCATTAATAACTTGTGATAAAGATGAATAGAACTGTATTAATAAATTTTGTATGCATATATATATATATATATATATATATATATGACATGTTATATGAATTGATTCGAGGACATCTTTGGGCTCTATAAAGATAATGGATTCTTGTATGACTCTTTTTCTAATTGTAGATTTTTCGTTGTTAAATTCTCTCTTTTACTCTGTCATTCTTTTTGATCAGCTGGCAATTAGGCGATATAATTATGGACTGATATTTGTGATGGTGACGAGGTTACACAAGGAGGGCCACCTACACTTCCCTGTGTGCAGTGCCAACCAATGTTAGCTATGGTGTCACAGTTCACTCCTGTCAGTGACATCCAACTACTACTGCTTCTGCCCAGTAACTGTTTGTCTCTCTATATTATTCCTCTCGTTGTTGTTTGCTTGCTTTCCTACCCATCCCCTTATGCCTCCCTGGGTTTCCTTCCTTCCCATCCCTTGTGTCCTCCCTCCTTTATTCCATCCAAATCCCCAACCCTTCCCTCCTTTAGTTTCATCATTTCTTTCTCCGTGGTTGGGGAGGGCAGAGATGGCTGGTCACCTTCTTCCTTCCTCCACTTGCCTGCCTGGTCCTTTCTGATGAATAATTTGTACTCAGAAAAAGAGGCTACTGTCAGAACAGAACACGGAGAAACGGAATGGTTCCCAATTGGCAGGGAAGTCAGACAAGGCTGTATCCTATCACCTATCTGTTCAACTTCTATGCAGTACATATTATAAGAAAAGCAGGCTTAGACACAGAAGAAGGAGGAGTGAA
>CM034703.1:309890803-309911185 GCA_020142125.1 Phrynosoma platyrhinos
AAGGAAATTGGTGAGTCCTCCTCACTTGAAACTAAAGAATGCTCAAAGTTTTTCTTGTACTTGATGAGAAAGCATGTTCAGTTTATAGAGATGACCCACTGGAAACTTTAGTGAAATTTTTCATATTTGAGGACTTTTTAACAAAAAGAAAAAAAATGTGCAGGTATGCTTTTCCACAGAAAGCATTGCTTTCTTTTATTATTATTTCTGCACAAAATATTGGGGTTACCTTTTGTATCCATAAATGATTTTTTTTTTTGCAAAAGAAGTCCACAATTTTTTTTTTAAAAAAAAAACTTTAAAAATGCACCTAAACCCCTTGTACTCTTGCCCAGTGGGGAGAAAACCTTTGATTTTTTTTTCATTCTCATATATCAGATTTGCATCTCTAGATGAAATGTAAGAAATATCAAAACTGTGATGTCTAAAATGCATACATATCTTACATGGTTTCAAACAGACCTATGGATAAATCATAGTAGCATTCTTTAGGGTACAAAAATGCAATGGATATCTGTGTTCACAGGCTTATAGGTTCATAAGATCAAGGATTAACACTGCTCGGCAGTGTTATGATACACAGGATTATAAGAAGACCATTGCTTGAAACATAAAGGATAAGGCAACAACAGAAACAATCTGGCGATGACTGGTAGGGTTTGAATTCTTACTAGACCTTTACTTTTTATATCATTATCTTTTCTGTGTTTTCAAAATGAGAAGAAAGGAAGCTTTATACTGAATTAGACTTTTGGTACATTTAATATCATCTTCTTTGACTTAACTGTCAGCAGCTCTCCAGGGTTTTATTTATTTATTTAGAGTATTTATACCTGCTCTTCAGCCACAAAGGCTCTCAGAGTGGCTTACATTTTTTTAATTAGACAGTTCTCTGCCCTCAGGTTTACAATTTAAAAAGACATGACACAAAAGTTGAAGGGAATGGCAGTGGGGAAGGGGATCAAGTCCAGCAGATACTGCTGGTTCCTCTCTCCTTCCAAGGCCAGGATGGTAGCAGTTAAGATGGAGGAGGGTCTTTAGATTTAGGTGGCCTTTAGTCTTTCTTTGCCAACCCTCAGATACTTGAGAGTGAACCTATGGGCTTCTGCATGCAAAGCATGTGATGCTACTACTCATCTGTGAGCATCAGTGGAGCACACCTTCCTATGACATGTCTACAAGGACTCATATAGTGGGTGTCAAGTGCCAAAATTATATGCAACTGTATCTTTGTAGCCCTTTTCTGATCTGTGCCCTTTTGACAAAAGGTTGCGAATCTATTTCCAATGTATCCATTCGCTGACATCTTGTCACCCTTTTTCTTTTGCTCACTCCCCGTTGTAGACCTTGGTGTAGTCCCACATCCAAATATTCACGTGCTGCCCCATGAGTTGTCAAGGCAACTAAGCTATCACCTGCAGAATGACTTTGTGCTGCTTTTTCCTGTCCTGCTCAATGCTCAGCAGTATCTATAATAAAGTGGGAAGTTAGGACAATTGCCCTTTGGCCATATGTTTGACAGGTAATTTGTGTTGCATGTGGTGTGTCAGCAAGAGTCCGTGGGCCCTCAGTATTATGAATTTGCTTCCCATTTTGAATTAAGAAGGGCTGTAAATTACAATAAATGTGATGAGCCTGTACACACAGAATTAATTCAGTCTGTGTGAATGTATTTCTGGGGGAAAGACAAGGCTCCAGTTATAAATCATTCACAATGACTTACCAGCAGCACCCCACCCCAAAAACAATAGTCAAAAGCAGACACCCCCATCATTGCAAATTGATGGCTAAAAAGTTGAAGGCACCATGTCAACCTTATTTTAATTCTCATACCATGCATTCATGGCAAGCCAAAAGATGTCTGTTAAAAATAGTAATTATTTCACATTCCGCTGATAGTGTGTCACTAGACAATGTTTTCCACTGTTGAACCAGAGTTACATAGCTGACTCCTCAACAAAGTTAATAGAAATTTGTCTTTGTATTATTCGCTCATGCAGCCTACAAGGAAAATATTACATTAGTGCTATTTCATCTGATTGTTTTCAGGGGTAGGCAACCTTTCCCCTTTAAGGGCCGAGGGACTTCAGCTCCCAGAAGCCTCAGCCATGTTGGCCAGTAGTCCCATGTTGGCCAATAGCTCCTGGGATTCTGGGAGCTGAAGTCCCTCGGCCCTTAAAGGGAAAGGTTGCCTACCCTCTCCTAGAGGCTCAGAGGCATACAGAATGTTAATTAAGACCAGTAACTAAAAAATAATAAATAAAATGCCCACATTTAAATGGCTTACTTGTACACACCCACCACTAACATGACATAACATCTGCCTCAGAAGTTTATATCAAAATAAGTTTATATCAAGATCTGAACCTTGTTTGTTAACCCTGAGCAGAGTAGACCCTTTGCAATTAAATAAATGTTGACAGTTACCACTAATGGATCTATTCTGCTTGGGAGTAAGAGTAAGATTTATGCCTTGGATGCTGACAGGCTTGGGTTGTAATCCACCATCCCCTTAGTGCAGTGTATGTATCTGTGTGTGGAGATATGTTGAGCCATGCAGGAACTATGCAACTCCGTGGCAGAATAGCAACATTGTGCATCATATTAAAAGCCTAGTGCTGTTCTGCACTATACAAGTATAATGCACAATGTTCATCCACATTGTGCCGTACATAAGCACAGTGTGCATTTGTTGTATGTACGACACCAGTTCCACCACTGTCAGCAGAAGATGTCTGTTGTGCTATGTGCAAATAATTTGCCCCGCATGCATAGCATGACTTAAGCATGTGTATGCCAGTACAAGAATGCCAGCCATGCAGCAAAGGTAGTTCTATAGATGTAGCACAACTGTTGGAACTTTAGATATCCATACCTTAACTAGATGTTCAAAAGCAAGTGAATTTTCATTTTACCTATTAAAAAAACTTGTTTTTGTACTTAAGAGTTTTCATGGTGACCAAGAGCAAATAGATAAGAAAAAGATACAAACAAGAAAGAGATAATTAACAAAGCACTAAAAACACTATATTGAAATAAGCTGGATTATCTTTGTTAAGTGAAACTGCTTTGTGCAAAACAAATGAAATAAATAAATAAGTTAGACCAAAATACTTGGAATTGTGCCATTTCAGTTATTTTGCCTTACATGAACCTAAATCTGACCCTAGTCACAACCAAGTTTGTGAATCAAGATATGAGTTTGATTGATTACCTCTCTGGGCAAACCAGTTGTCAACAGTGGGATGTATTAGTACTGGATCTAAATTGGTGTCATGGCCTAAGATCCTGGTCTATCTCAGTCTTAAGATTTTGAGGATAAAAACAAAGGAGTCCTGGAGTTATAGTATAGCTGAGATATTTTAATTTCCAGGCAGAATGTTATAATTTTCACTTGACCTTTGCTTCCAGCAGTGTGGCTATCGGGATGGAAATGATGAGCATCACTTACCACTACACCTCTGGGTGAAAATGACTCTCTGCAGCCCCAGGAGGCTTTCCTTCTGTAACCTGGCTATGCCCAGTACTACTGGAGCACACACCTTTGTAGTACTACCCAGCCTCTTTCAAAGCCGTAAGCAGGCTTATTCCTGGGAAGTAGTGCTTCAGTCGCACATCTCTCGGTGGAGTTCTATAACACTTCAGTCAGCTCCATATTACTTATATAAGTATAATCTTGCTCTCCAAGGAGCTCTTTGACCCTGTCCAACAATATGCAGTAACCTCAAAGAAAATTGCAAAACCGATGAATTAATATGTAGGGAAAATTAATGCTGGCATGGAACAATAGTGCTACAAATGATCCTTCACAAGGAAAGCCCCTTAAGAGATATCTTGGTTGTCTTGGACAAGGATTTAGTTCATTGAGTAAGGTAGAATCTGTTTTTCGTGTATACTAGTCTACCAAGGGTGGCTGGAGCAGTAGGGCAGTGTATCATAGAATCATAGAGTTGGAAAAGACCACAAGGGCCATCCAGTCCACCCCCCTGCCATGCAGGAACTCAAAATCAAAGCATCCCTGACTGATAGCCATCCAGCCTCTGTTTATGTATGTTTCTTTATGAACTTTAAAAGAGCTATCTTGTCTTATGCCTATGGGCAGCAAGTGTCCAAAGAGATACAGAGTCCTTAAGGCGAGCTGGGATCAAGGATTCCAGGAGATGCACTGATACAGCCAGTCATAGAGGCTGAATGGTTGTGAACAACATGCATTCCTTACAAGTACTAGAAGATGTATAGGTGGCTGTTTCTGGATGCTGTTTCCTACAAAGTTTCTCCTTCTGTCTTCACCAGGGGTGAAGGGCACGGATGTCTATACTGAGTCTGTCAAAGCCTGCTATGGAAAGAGCCCCTCAGTTGCTTCAGCCACCAGCATCTCAGATTTGAAGAGGGAATCATCTAGAGTCAAGAAACTCCTCACTGTTGAACGTCTTGAAGTTGGATTCCAGAGGATGAGTTGTGTCATATCCTTGATATCAAACCCTGTCCTCAAAATAGCTTTGGCAGCTTGGATAGGCCATTAGATAGCTGCCTTGGATCCCAATTTAGATGAGAGGTGGAATATAGGTCAATTAATTAATTAATTAATTAATTAATTTTTGAGTAAAACCCTTGGAGGATTCGTCATCTCACTGATCTGGGAGCCACTGCCCATTCCTGGTGTATATATATCATTTCTTAGCATTGTCAGACAGAGAGAAAGACCTCAGCTTGACAACTCCATTAAGCTGCTTCCAATCATGTCTAGATGAACCTGCAGCCTTGTTCCATAGCAATAGTAATAGTATTTACATTTCTATACTGCTTAATAGTGAACTAGCACTCTCTAAGCAGTTTACAATCTGTAAGCCAATTGTCCCGAACAAGCTGGGTACTCATTTTACTGACCTATGAAAAGAGGGAAGCCTGAGTCAACCTTGGAGCCCTGGGATTGAACTCACAGTGTTGTGGCTACAGTACTGGCATTTAACCATTGCGCCATCCAGACTCTTCCTTAGTGTAGTGTAGAGAAGCCCCTTCCAGTCTCAGTAGTTAGTGCTGCACTTGGACTGGAAGATCTGAATTTTCAGGCTGTGAATTGTTACGTGCCTGCCACTCTTTCTTTTGGATTTATATACCTCACAGGCTATTGTGTCAGCAAAAGTTAGGGTAACTACGTCCACAAAGGGGACCTGGAGCTTCTTAGAGGAAAAATTAGATAGACATGGGAGAAATGACTCATATTTTCTAAGCATTCTCAATCTCCTTTACTTTGAGAGTGGTTTGTTGTTAAATATGAGGCTTTGTTCATTGCCTTTAATAAAGAACCATGTTTGGAGCAAAAATAAATAAACACAAGCTACTTATAGCTTTGTTTTTAAGATAAGCTCCTTGTTAGCTCTCAGTTGTCCTAAAGCACTACAAAATTAAAATCACATAAACGAACATATAAAAGTAAATCACATTTCCTTCAATTTTACTAAGAACAAATTCTAGTAGTATTAATTTTCCCCACCCACCCCAACCGAAAAGGTTAATGAAACTCGTGGAGAGGGGTTTGTTAATTTTTCATTCCACTTCTGTGGGTTAGAATGCTTTCTGCTCAACATGAGTTACCTTTGATGTGCTCAGCTGATATTAAGAAAAACCTTATAAGTAATCCTTTCATTTATCTTGAACTTTGCATGCACTAATACAGAATTTTAATTTAAATTGCCTCTTTTACATATTGTATCAAAGAACAACATGGCTATCTTATACAACATAAATTACATAGCTTTCCCGTCCTGGCATTGAGAATTAAAATTACGACATGCTTTTGAATTCTTTTCTTTCTTCCTGACTTTTTATTAGGTTTGGTGGGAAGATTAATTTATGTTGTTAAATCTTAAAGCAGCTATGCAATGAAGCAAAGAACAAAGATAGTGGTGTGTTCCTGCTACTCTTGTTATCTGTTATCTTCTTTATCTTACCAACAAAGTCCAGGTCACACCTATGTTTTTTTTATGTCAATCTGGTTCTTAAATAAGAATGTTGACTTTATTCAGTGATTTTAGTGCTTTTAAAGACAACATATGCTTTTATCTTGATCTTCCTCAAGACCATTAGCAGCTTGGGGAGAAAACTGGAATCAAACAAAGAAACTCCAATAGTAATATGTCTGCTTAAAATTATCCTCCTTAGGATTACCATATGTTCATTGATCAAGGAATTAATTATGGTGCTATACTTGCAAATAGCTCCTATGAAAGGTTGCCAGATGTCCTGTAATTTACAAAGGTGTCCCTGCCTTTATAGGGGATATGCTACATGGCAGAACATCACAGCCTCTAGGTTTTGAAGGCAATGAATGCATTGATTTCCCATCTTTCCAAATGTCATAACTTGGTACAATTCCTGATAATGCCCCATTGATTTCTATTTTATTTCTCAAAATTTCTTCTCATAAGCTGTGTGTATTATTCATAATAAAGTACAGCAAAAGGCAATATTTCTACGGGCTTGTAAAGGTATATACACTGTTACTCAAGATTGTTTTTCTGATTCACTAGTCTTGTTTACATGGGCAGGGACTTCTCTATTTATGAGAATTGTATTCATTTTTCATCGTATCTTGTCTTGAGGGTATTCACAGATTACTGTTCCTAGTTGCTGAATTATGTTCTCGAATCCATGTTTGATGATTCAAGATAAAGGCCATTGTTTGCTACTTTGCTACATGTTTATTTTTCGATATTTTTGTAGTCTCTTATCTCAAGATAAAGCTGAGGCCAGTCAAGAGCACCTAATTGCCCTGAGTCTTTTCATTACATTCCGACATCTGATTAACCCCTAGATTTTGTAAATCACACTGACACTGAACTGAGTTGCTTGTTATCATTTCAGAATTGCTGTAAACAAGATCTTCACTGAGCTCTTGATCAAGCTTCATCATGCTTTAGCTCTGCTGGGAAATTCCAGGAGCCAGAGTCTTCACTGTTTTAAAAGTGAGGGGAAAATCAAACAAGCAATGGAAAAGCACAAGATAAATCCAGGAAGGATTCCTTCTGTATAGAATACAGCTATGATAGAACAAGCAGAGGGCACGTATCCTTCCTTTTGCTGTGGTTTACCAGATCACTAAAATTCCAGTATTCCTCTATCAAAGCCTGGGAGTCTTGATTTATGGTCAAAAGCAGCTACAAAATTTTCAGGACTAGTGGAGAGAGACGCTCATTACCAAAGGGGTTGTACCTCAGGGACAGAACACATGCTTTGCAAACAGATGGTTCCACAATCAGTCCCTGGTATCTCCAATTGAGAGGATCAGGGTAGCTGGTGATTGGAAATGAACATCTGTCTGAGACCCTGCAGGGCCACTGGGAGTGAGTAGATGCTACTGGGCTAAGTAGCAAAAAAGCAGGAAGGAAGGTAATGCACAGTGCAATCAATATACATATACAGAGTTAATAAAACAAGCATGATTTTAAATATTCTAAAATTATTGCACACTGGCTAGCAAACAAAAATAACACTATTTTCTATCATACACAAGTGTGAACAATCCAGAAATCTAGAGAAATAAGAAAACATGTTGAACACATTTAATCACCATAGGTCTTCAGCAGTGGTAAACCATGAACTGAATAACAGACTTATACATACACATGTAAAGATGTACAATGGGCTTTCCATATTGGTGGGTAAATTATTCAGAGATTTGAGCACCTGGAGATCATCATGCCCCATTTTATTCATGGTGACATATGCACATCGGATGTGCTGGCATGGCTGTGTGCACTTTGCCACCAATGAATAATATGGGGTATGACCATCAGCATTTTTCCCATCTGTAGGGCCCCCCAAAAACTGAACCCATGCAGATGGAAAGGGATCACTGTACCAAAAGTGGTGGCCCAGGGACAAGTATGGATCCACAAGCCATCAGCTGCTGGACACTAGCATGTTTCCTGGAAAGAAAGAAACAGTTGTGGCCAAGGAGTGAAAGTATGGTACAAGTCCCTGGCACTTTGGGGAAAAAAAAAGATATTTGGCAAGTCCTCCACATCAATTAGCTTAGAAATTGTGGATAAAGATAATTTGCATATAGTCACACTCTCTCAGCCTCAGAGGAAGGCAAAGGTAACCCCCTCTGAACAAATCTTTACTAATAAAAAGTCATGATAGGTTTGAATGGTGAGTTGAAGGAGCATGTTTCTACCCTTGGGACCTGAGAAGACTGCCAAAACCTTGACACAAAAAAAAAACAAAGCAAAGTAGTATGGTAGATTTACAAACCATACTGTAAGGATTACTCTAGACAAGTGCTTCTCCCCCTGGCATTTGGAACTTAAACTCCCATAAATCCCAGACAGATTAGCCAGTTGTCAGGGATTCTGGGAGCTGAAGTCCAAAATAGCTGGAGGACTGAAGACTGAGAACTACTGCTTGAGAGGTAGAAAACTTGAGAGATACAAAACAAAGAATGTTTTTGCTGTGAAGGATCATGCATATTACTGCTGAGGATCTTGCCCAAGTTAATTTCACCCCCATGTGTCCACTAATAGGCTTTCTTTTTCCATCCTGCCATGTCTCGTGGTCCAAGAGACATTTACTTTCTGCCACAGCATGAACCTCTGTGATGGAACTCAGTACTTTCAAAGCACCAAGCAGGCTTGCTGCAAGGTTGTAGTGCTTCCTCCATTTCAGTATATGTGAAATGCTCAAACTAGTTAGAAAGTGTAAGTCAGCACTAGGCCCAGCACCATCAGGCCTGGAATAAGAAGAAGAGCCCTCCCTCCATCCCATCCGATGTCATCTGGGGGAGAGACACTAGGCCCGGCACCATCGGGCCTAGAATAAGAACCCTTACTTCTTAAAAGACGGGTGGGATTCGGCATTTTATGTTCTGTTTAATATATATGTATGGAAATTTTAATGTTGTAAGCCGCCCCGATTGCTCTGCAGGGGGCAGGATATAAATAAATATTATTATTATTATTATTATTATTATTATTATTATTATTATTATTAACTTTCTGTCTTGCTAGTTCCTTATAACTTTCAAATTTATTATCTTGGGAAATGGAGGAGGAAAAGCAGAAGGAGCAAATGTCTTCTACCAAAAACAAGATGTAGAAGTCTCAGCCACTGTGCTGAGAGTGGGCGAAACAGGAGAAAACAGTGGGGAAAATGAGAAAATTCCCAACTATTTCCTCTTTTTTTTCATATAGAAGCTGATTCAAGATGACAAGCATTCTTGATGGATTTGAGAAGTTCCACTGAACAATGAGAGCCCAGTGACAGCAATCTGAACTAGTAAAGCTCCCGAGCTTGGAAAAATTTCTTTTAGAAAAAATAAAAGTAGTTGCATGCTGAAGCCATCCATAGCTGAGCACTGGTAGGATGATGGTATATGTCCCAGAGCATTACTCTTCTGCTTCTCTATTATGGATGGCTTCAGCATGTCTGTATACACATTCTTATTAAAAGGAGCTTTCACAACTCTGGAAATGACATAAAATATGTGGAACTGAGATTGTTTGCCTAGGGAACAAAACCAAAAGCAAGTATGGCCTTTGTTTCTAATATTCTTGTCATCAGTTTAACATCAGGCAGGGAATAAGGACCGACAACAAGGCAAACATTTCTAGCTAATACCCAGTCTGGCAACAATTTGCATTTTTGCAGTTAACCCATTGATGGGCATAGCTTATAGACCCTGTTCTTCAGAAATATTATTCAGATTCCCAAAGAAAGGCAACAGTTGGGCCTTGAAATGTTACAAAAAGTTACCATGAATTCAAAATGTTCTCTCCCAAAGGATTGCAGGAAGCAAATTGTGGTTAAGAGAACAAAACCTTGCTTAGAATACTTGTTTAAAATACTGTAACCATTTCCCCGTATTTCAAAGACAAAGAGGGAGGCAGATTATTAGGACTAATGAGTGTATTTCCTCAATGATCCCACCAATGGAACTGGCTTTTCACAGTGATGGGATTGCATGCTCCTGTAAGGCATGAGGCTATGCTGATGGTCTGTCATGTCAGACAGACTTTTGCTGAACAGTCAAACTAAATGTGGCAAACAACTACTGGGCAGCAGCAGTAGTGTGTGTGGTGGGGTGACACTAGTAGATAGTACTATATCAAAATCTAGTGCAAATGTTGGTTTTTTTTCTTTATTCCAGGAGACTTACAACTAACTATTACAATGCATTAGCAAGATGAGCAATGAAATAGGTACAATAAAATATATCAAAAGTTTCTATTCAAGGCAAGTGATTCATAGTTTACAATAAAATGCAACAAAATCTACAAAAGAGTGATACCTTTATTGGCCAGCGAAAATTCACAAAACACATAATGTGATCTTTCAAAGCTTCACTGGCTTCTTCATCAGGCAATATATGTTTTAAAAAACCATACAGAAGGATGAAAAAAGGTGAGTGTTGGAGTCATAGGCCTACATTTTGTATAGATGTTGTCTCTGCTCTAGTTCAATTAGTTTGAAGGGATTTCTGTATAGGCAGAGGCCACACCTATTTTGGCCATATGGGGACCAAGAAAAAGGACAGTGTTAAAGTAACTCTCTTGGGATCCAGGATGCCTCTCTCACTTGTGAAGCTACCTCTTACTTGGGCAGAGAACACTGAATTTATCAAGGAGTCTTTGTACTGCTAACATCTGGGGAAAAAATTAGATGCTGTATAGGTAAAACTCAGCCAATGATGAGGATGATTAACCTTTGCTGGGGAGATGTGGTTCCACAAGAGACAAAGACATCCTGAATACCCAGAGGAGTAAATTTGCTGGCGTCTCCTAAATGGAAAAAAGGGCATTTTTTTCATACTGTTCTTCAAGTGTGAAGGCAAAAATGGTGTGGCCTGCTGTGGCTTTCAAGGAAGGATAAATGGCCCCTGGATGACAGATGGCACCCACTTGGTTATATAATGCTTCAAATATTAGCATTGTGTCTTGAAGATAGTGTTGCCAAGACATTTTGAAGCTTCATTGGCTTTGAGATACTTCCTCCCTTCCCTTTTTGCTAATCAAAGGGGGTGAACAGCTGTAATTCGTATTGTTTTTCTTCTTAGAAACAGCCTTGACAGGCATCCACACAACATTCCCTTTGTTGACCCTAGATGTTGCAAAAGCAGGACTGATTCCTCCCAGGTGCCTATTCAACACTTATGACTGGTAAAAAGCTACCCTTGCTGATGCTACCACCTGGATTCACTAACACTTGGAACCAACAGTCTTGCTGTTTTAGAGATATGGCAAGGTTGCTTATTATGGCATCATCTTTTTAGAATGGTTTTTAAAATCTAGACCATCATTCCTCTCTTCCAGATTCTTTTGAGGAAATGAATAAGCACTCATAATCGGTCAAATGATTCTTTTTTAAACATTGTCAACAGCCCTGCCTGTTTGTAGGATTATGTGCATTTTATTATTAGTAATTAGTGACTGTTGATCTACCCAAGAGAATATGGGGGGTTGCAGACTGCCAGAAATAGTGCAAATTGAGTCCACTTTTAGGGTTAGGGTTAAGGTTAGGGAATCATGGGAACTGAATTTTATTGTGGCACTAGAGTTCTCTGACAAAGAAGGCTCAATGTCTCAGAAAAATAACAATTCCCATGATTCCCTAGCACTAACCCTAACCCTAAAAGTGGACTGAATTCACACTATTTTTGGCAGTCTGCAACCCCCCTATATCCCCCCTTTAACACACACACACACACACACACACACACATACACACGCAATACTGCTGTGTTGAAAGATGCAAATATTAGATGTTTTTTGTTTAGTTTAATGAAAGTGAATACTGAGTGTTCAAAGCTTGTATTTTCTTGCTAATTCTAAAGGATGTTAATTGGTGGTATTTAAGATTAAAAACCCATTGCTGTTCATTTGAACATGAACATATTTCAGGTTTCTTTTAAAAAACCAACAGCAATCCATTCATCTTGTGCTTTCTTTTAATAAGCAGATGTAATTTATTGTGAATTTGTGTTTGTATGTGTGGATAAAATAATGAAGTCTCTTAAAGACTTACTGACAATGATGCACTCACTTTGAACAGTGGCTCTTGGCCACAGGAACAGAAAGAGCAATTGCAGGCCTTATTGAACATAGAAGTGGCCTTAAATGATTGTTGTGGATGGAAGGGAGGAAAAGATGTGTCATGGTTATAGATGATTCTCTGTTGAGAAGGACAGAGGCAGTATTGTGAAGACTTGACATCAGCCCTGGTGGCACAGTGGTTAAATGCCTGTACTGCAGCCACTCACTCATAGACCACAAGGTTGCGAGTTCAATACCAGCCAGGGCTGAGGCTCGACTCAGGCCTGCATCCTTCCGAGGTCGCTAAAATGAGTACCCAGCTAGTTGGGGGGCAATCAGCTCACAGTTGTAAACCACCTAGACATCCCATAGTGTGATATGAAGCGGTATATAAATAAGCTGCTTTGCTTTGCTTTTGACAGCTATTTCACGAGGCATCCTATTTTCCCAGTATTAGGATCTAATACTTAACAGGAAGCCTACCAAGACTCATCAAGCCCACCAAGTGTTATCCTTTTATTTTGATCCATAAGAGAATAAGTGTCATTGCTAAATACATCCTTCAACATACTACAAGTGACTGTGAGGGTCTGGGTAGAAAGCTGGACAATCTTGGTGCTCAGGTGTTTTTTTTAATCAGTCCTTCCAGTTGATGACCATGGCTAGCAGAGAGAAGAATACTGCAAGTGAATAACTCATTGTGTAGCTGGTGTCAATCAGAAAGATTTGTCTAGGACCATGGCTGCATTTCCATGAAGAAGGCTTCTAGGAAGAGATAGTGGTTGATGCAAATGTGTTGGCTAGGGTTCTGATCAGGAAGGCTTTAAACTGAATGAATGGGGAATGAAGAGGAAGCCAAGTGCTGGAAAAAATAGTGTCAATGATGCAAGGAAACTGAGATGGCGGCACATGGATGTACCAACAGGCGGGGGGAGGGGAACCAAGGGAGCAACTGTAAGAAATTATTCCAGTTTGAAATGTTTCTAAATCACACATGGGAAACATGGCTTTCCAGATATCCTGTGGTAAGTCCTAGCCAGCATAGCAAGAGGTGAGAAATGCAGGGAGGTGCAGTCCAACAACATCTGCATGATTCCACCCCTACTTTAAAGTAATGCAGAAAACAGGAAATAAACAAGATGAACTTGAACTCTTAATATAGTGTCATATACTGGCTAAATCCAGTTCAGAAATACAAGTCTCAGCAAAAGTTTTATTTAGAAAACTGAGTTGATTACAGTATAACAATATTGTCCAGACTGAAGCATTTTCAGTTACACAGTATATTAAAAATATGTAACAATTCAAATGGTTTTTCTTGGACTTGCATCCCATTTGTCTACAAACCCAGACATGTCCTTTCCCAGGATGGCCCCTTTTTGTTCCCCTCATGTGACCATGTGTGAAAGGGATCTAGGAGTCCTAGTAGACCACAAGTTAAACATGAGTCAACAGTGTGGTGTGGCAGCTAAAAAGGCCAATGCGATTTTAGGCTGTATCAATAGAAGTATAGTGTCTAGATCAAGGGAGGTAATACTGCTTCTGTATTCTGCTCTGGTCAGGCGCCACCTAGAATACTGTGTCCAGTTCTGGGCACCACAATTCAAAAAGGAGAAATTGGAGTGTATCCAAAGGAAGGCAACAAAAATGAAGAGTCATATTGAGGAAGACTTGTTTTCTGATGCTCCAAAGAACAGGATCTGGAGCAATGGATGCAAGCTACATGAAAAGAGATTTCATTTTAACATTAAGAGGCCCTTCCTGACAGTAAGGGCTGTTCGACAGTGGAACACTTTCCCTCAGAGAGTGGTGGAGTCTCTTTCTTTGGAGGTCTTTAAAAAGAGGCTGGATGGCCATCTGTCAGGTATGCTTTGATTTTGATCTTGGCTTCCTGCATGGGGGGGGGGGGGGTTGGACTGGATTGCCCTTGTGGTCTCTTCCAACTCTATGATTCTATGTGAGACATTCGCATGGAACTTACTTGTGACTTATCATCTCCAATTTGTTCTTGTTAACTGACTTGTGACTTTTCCTCCCATTTTGTTGTTGTTAACTGCCCCTGAGTCTATCTCGACTAATGGCAGCCCTATGGATCAGACATCTCCAAGATGCTCTGTCTTCCATTGCTCTGCTTAATTCCTGCAACCCTATACCAGTGATCTTAATAGAGTCCATCCATCTAGCATGTGGCCTTCATTTCTTCCTACTTCCCTCCACTTTCCCCAGCATTATTGTTTTTTCCAAAGAGTCCTCTCTTCTCATGATGTCCACGAAGTACAGCAATGTCAAGTCGTAGGCTTTCATGGCCGGCATCCATAGTTTTTTGTGGGTTTTTCGGGCTGTGTGGCCATGTTCTAAAAGAGTTTCTTTCTGACGTTTCACCAGCATCTGCACAGGGAAGCCATCGAAATCCACAAACACTTGGATAACTTCAACAGGAAAGAAGAAACTCTTAAAGTAAACAAGGTTTGGCTACCAGTCCTACAAAATAAGAAAATCAGCACTCAGCAAATGCAAATGGGAAACCAACCAGGGTCAGGGGGCTTTCCCAGAAGACAATAGCAGACAATATCCTTGTTTGCATATCATCCCACCCTGAAGCCATGCCATTAACAACAGAACAATACCTATTCAACACAGAACAATACACAGTTTACATGGGAATCACTCCTCCCTACCCAGGGTCTCACAGTATATATAAACCCACTCTCTTCCATTCCAGTATTCTCTGAAAATGCCCGCCACAGATGCTGGTGAAACGTCAGAAAGAAACTCTTTTAGAACATGGCCACACAGCCCAAAAAAACCACAAAAAACTACAGCAGTGTCAGTTTGGCCATCTTGGCTTCCAGGGAGGTTTCTGGCTTAATTCTGGAGGTTTCTGGCTAGAACCTATTTGTTTGCCCTTTTGGCTGTCCATGGGGTCCTCAGTACTCTTCTCCAGAACCAGATCTCATATGAATTGATTTTCTTCCTATCATCTTTCTTAACTGGCCAGCTCTCACATCCATACATAGTAATAGGGAATACAGTGGCTTGTATGATTCTAACTTTTGTTCTAAGTTGTATATCTTTGCATTTTAGAATCTCTTCTAGTTCTTTCATAGCCACCCTCCCCATTCTTAGTCTTCTTCTGATTTCCTGACTGCAGTCCCCATTTCTATCAATGTTTGAACCCAGATATGGGAATTCTTTTACTATTTCTATTTCTTCCTTGTCTAGGTTGAAGGTTCTCAGTGGTCATTATTTTTGTTTTATGTTCAACATTAAGCCTGCCTTTGCACTTTCTTCTTTGATCCTCCTTAGTAGGTGTTCCAGGTCTGTAAGGTTTTCTGCTAGTACTATAGTGGCATCTGCATATCTCAGATTGTTGATATTCCTTCCAACTATTTTTACTCCTTCTGTGTCCCAGCCTGCTTTTCTTATAATATGTTCTGCATACAAGTTGAATAGATAGGCTGAAGGATGCAGCCTGGTCTGACTCCCTTGCCAATTGGGAACCATTTTTTCCCCTCTATGTTCTGCTCTTGTCCCGAGTACAGATTCCTCATCAGGACTATCAGATGTACTGGCACTCCCATGTCTTTAAGGGCATTCCATACCCTTACATGATCTATGCAGTCATAGGCTTTGTTATAGTCTATAAAGCACATGTTGATTTTCTTTTCGAATTCCCTGGTGCACTCCATTAGCCATCATATGTTTGCAATGTGGTCCCTCATGCCTCTTCCTATCTTGAACCTGGCTCAAACCTCTGGGAATTCTCTCTCCAAGTATTGTTGGAGTCTATGTTGCAGAATTTTGAGCATGATTTTGCTTGCAAGGGAGATCAGTGCTATGGTTCTGTAGTTGCTGCAGTCTCTTGTGTCTCTCTTTTTATGGATGGGGATGTATATTAATCACTTCCAATCTATTGGCCATCGTTTTGTTTTTCATATCTGTTGACATATCTTGGTTAGTACTAAAGTTGACTCTGTCAGGGTGGATTGCAACAGTTCAATTGGAATATCATCTGTTCCTGGTGATTTGGTGTTGTTTTTTGCTATTTCTCTTATTGCAGTTTCCACCTCTTTTTTAGAATTTGGTTATATTCATATGGCTCTCCATTCCATGTGTCCTTCATTTTGTCATCTGTTTTGTATGATTCTTCTGTGTATTGCATCCAACATCTTTTTCTTCCTTCTTGGTCTTGAATTATGCTATTTTTATTATCATAGATTGTCCCAGTCCTTGGTTTGAATTTTCCTTTGATTTCCCGGAGCTTGTGAAATAGATCTCTTGTTCTTCCCTTGTTGTTGTTGTCTTCTATTTTTCTTCTATTTGGTCATTGTAGTAATTTTCTTTATCTTTCCACACAAGCCACTGTACTGTTGCATTCATCATTCTTAGTTTATTCCTATCTACCTTTTGTTTTTCTTCTTTTCTTTATTGCTTGTAGTGTTTCTTTCTGTCATCCATGTTTTTTCCTCTTTCTTTTTGTTTATTGAAAGTGTCTGTCTACATTCTTCTTTTATTATGTCCCTGGCTTCAGACCATAGTTCCTCTGGTTCCTGGTCTGTTGTGCTTAGTAATGCAAATCTGTTTCTTAGGTTGTCAGTAAATTCTGTTGTAATCATATTTGGTATAATCACTGTTTTTGTTTTCCTCCTGAGTCTTACTCTTATTTTTGATATGAGTAGTTCATGATCTGTGCCACAGTCACCGCCTGGTCTAGTCTTGGCCACCAGTATAGAGTTTTGCCATCTTTTGCTTCCAATCATATAGTCTATTTGATTTTTGTGTTGACCATCTGGTGATGTCCATGTGTATAGCCTTTTTTCTGGTTGTATGAAGAATGTGTTTACAATGAATAGGTTATTGGCGTCGCAAAAATGTATCAGACGCTCACCTGCTTCATCCCTTTTGCCTAATCCAAATCTGCACAACTACTTATTATCCGGCACCATGAAAGATAATCTTTCCACCCAGAATCAATCATTCAGGATTAGAAAGCATATCAAAATATATGGCAAGCAAGCATGTCAGGAACTATGTTCCTGACATTCAGGAGTACAAATATAGTTTAATAGACATTATTGAAATCTAATGGGATGAGACTGATGACTGGAATGTATTAAGTGAGTGGTGTAATCTATTCAAAAGGAGTAGACCAAACAGGAGAAAAGGAACAGCATTATATGTTAAGAATGTATATACCTGCAAGAAGATCCAAGACCCGGAGCATGGAAGGTATGATGAGAGCATTTAGGTAAAAAATGTAGCAGAGGGAAATAACAGTGATATCAGTATGGGTGCCTGTGAGTAGACTTCTAAGCCAATATGAAATCTTAGGTGGAAAGGCAGCTGCTAGACTGCTGCTGAGGGCTGTGATGAATCCATTCTGGATTTTACTTCCATTTCATGTGTACCAGCATTCAGCCCTGGCAAGGTTTCCATTCACATCAGAGAAGCTGTGGCAGCAGTCATGATAACATCTAGGGTCAATTGGCTACTCTGGCATTAGCAGATCCACTGACTGGCCTTGCTTCAATTATGCTTTCCTATAACAGATGAAGGCTCTTCTACCTTTCATAATGTACAGGATCATTTGAGTTCAGAAATTCAAGTTCCAGTAGTAAAACAGAAAAAAAACTTTATCAGAAATTAAAGATGTTCACAGCAGACTCATGTTGTCAGGACTAAAGTAATGGCACAGCATAACAAAAGCATATAGCAATTCAAACTTTGAGTGGCCTTGCACCCCATTTGCCCATAGAACAAAATACTCTTTCATTTTCCCTTTCCCAGGGTAACCCCTCCTTCCAAGCCTGTACTAGCCATTCTCATGGGACCAACCTTGAAGTGTCTAGTGCAACATCTACTCCCCACACATCTGCCCATTAACCACTCCAAGGAATGTAAGCAGCCAGCCTCATTATTAACACAGCATAGCAGATCCAATTATCCATTATTTAAAATGCTGTAAGCAACTATGGCAGTCTTAAACTTGGATCCTGATGCCCTTACATCTGTTGGAAGTCAAACTGTACCAGGAGAGCCAACAAATTCCTTATTCACCTTGCAGACAGTTTTATTTTTAAGAGATTAAAGAAGTGAGAAAGGAGGGCATCAGCTGCTTTGGACCTGATTCTCATCAACAGGGGCAAACCTCAGTGATGTAGAAGTAGTGGGAACCTTTGTGAAAGTGACTAAAGGCCTTTGCAGACTGCCAGAAATAGTGCACATTAAATTGAGGCACAGCCCTGGCTCAGGGCTAAGGAATCATGGGAACTGTAATTTATTGTGGCACCAGAGCTCTCTGACAGAGAAGGCTCAATGTCTCAGAAAAAAATACAATTCTCATGATTTGCTAGCACTGAGCCAGGACAGTGCCTCAATTTAATGTGCACTATTTCTGGCAGTCTGCAAAGGCCTAAAGTCCTCTTGAGATTCTTTTTACAGAGGAAAAAAGAAAGCTGAGTATAGTTGAGCACACTCTCTGAAGTTTAAGAAATCCAATTTTAATAAGCTTATGGAAACACTGGGTGAGGTGTCATCATCCGAAATACTCAAAGAGAAATGTCTCTCCCATGTGAGATATTGAAGGCACAATTGTGAATATTTTCAATGAGAAAGAAAAGTGGGAGGCATGAAAAGAATCAGGTGGATGCATAAGGAGCTTTCAAACAAGCTGTGGTTTTAAAAAGAGAATGTGTAAGAAATGGAACAAAGGACAAATCAAAGAAGAGTACAGTTGAGTAGCCAATGTTTGTAGGGAGAAGATCAGGATGGCTCGGAATGAGCTCAGAGAGATTAAAAATAATAAGGGGTTTTCAGGTATGTTTGGAATAAGAAGTAGAATGGGAAAGTGTTGCATGGGAAAGATGGTGTGAAATGGAGCTGTTCAACACTTGCATTGCTTCTGCTTACACTGATCAAACCCATGAAAATAAAGCAAATGAGGCACTGAGAGGGCAATAGGGAAAATCCCTCAAATAATGAAAGAGGTGTTAGAGGAACACCTGCCAGTAGCTACTTTAAATTAATGTAAATTCTGCTTCAGCATAGGACAGAATCCCAACCAATGGATTCTGATTACAAGAAAGGAGAGTTCTATTAAACATTATGCGATGTTGAAGGAACAGACTACCATGAAAGATTGTGGACTCTCCTTTACTAGGGATTTTAAAACAAAAATTGGATAGCCACCTCTTACGGATGCTTTAGCTGTGGATTCTTGATGGATTCAATGGGCCTTGTGGTCATTTTCAACTCTGAAATCTATGCCCATTTGCTTCATGCTCACAGCAAGCTGTGATTCTAGAAGACACTTTGTAGTAAGGCTTTACAGAATAAGGTAGTAGACATTTATCTGAAGATGCCAGCCACAGATGCAGGCAAAATGTCAGGAATACATTCTTCTAGAACATGCCCTCACAGCCCGAAAAGCCTACAAAAACCTATAGTGGACAGATTTTTAAAAATATATTATTATTATTATTATTATTATTATTTATACCCCGCCCAGTGGTAATCCAATCAGGGCGGCTTACAAAGTTAAAACATACAATCCACGATAAAACATATAATACAACATACCCCCCTCCCCCCTTAAAACAGTATTAAATCAAGACAGGTTAAAACAACAATTCAGTTTAAAATTTAAAATCCTAATACCAGAATATATATAAAAATATATATTAATAGTTGTATGGTTTCTAAAAGGTCCTTTAATACTATTGTTTTGTCTTGTGCGTGTTGGGAGGGAGTGTTTTGATGTATCAGAGGGAGTTCAGAATTTAAATAATTCCAGATTGAGAGGTTCAAAGTAAAGGAACACTATACTTTGGTTATTTCATGCCTGGACTATTGCAATAGCCTACTGACAGGCTTACCTTCCTGCTCTTTCACTTCTCTGGTTTTAATTCAGAACAGATTGTTCAGATTGTTTTTAATCTCCCTAAATACTCACATATTTCTTCCCCTCGTAGATCCCGCCACTGGCTACCAGTTTGGGCCAGGGCTTATTGCAAGCTTTTGGTCCTGGTATTTAAGGCCCTGTGTGCTTCAACCTCCTCCAGTATCTGACAGCTTAACTAGCATGGAATGTACTGTGTAGGAATTGAAGATCTACAGGCAAAGGATTATTGGCAGTTCCACCAAGGCATACAGTTCTGTCAAAGCTTTGAGTCTTTCAGGTTCTTGCTCAGCATTTTGGGAATAATCTTCCTTTGCACCTCTGGCTGGAGGAGGATCATAAACATTTTTTGCAAAAGACTGAACACCATCCTCTTCAATTCACTGGATTAAGCTGCTGAGTTGTCTAAGGATGTTATCGCACGGGGGCAAATCTGCTGGTTAATCCACACAAATC